>OU015497.1:12817172-12849672 GCA_907164885.2 Dolomedes plantarius | reverse complement strand
TTTCACGGTTTGATAACGTTCTGAATCTGTTAATGGCACGTTTGCCTAAGTGAAAGTGGACACTTCGCCGAAGATTTGTGTGTTTCAGGGTTCAGGAAGCCGCAACCAGGATGTGGTAGGTGGGAAAAAAGAGTCCCTGTCTTTGTTTGTCAGTGGAGAAAAATGAAATGGGACCCGGACGGGTGAAGATGCCCATGGGTCAAGCTAATAGAACAGTGTTTAACTAAAGCGTTTAAGGGGAAACTATTATGTTATGTCTAACAAAGAAAGGGGCGCATTTTACGACTGTATTCCCTCCCATCTTCTCATTCTTTCTTTAAAAAAGAAGAAAAAAAGAACTTCGTGCCTTTTGAAGGTTTGAGTGGCTTTTTTGGAAAAATGAAAGGAAAGCGAAGAGTGTAAGCTGATTCTTAAAACCGGTGGATTGATTCTTTAAAGCGAAAATTTTAACATGGAAATAATTCATTTGTTTTTGTTTTTGCGATATTGATTCTTATAAGCGGTTGATTCTTATAACCACTGATCACTATAAGCGGTACTATGTATATAGTTTATTCCAACACAGAATCACGGACGAACACAGGACAATTATTCACATATATCGATCAACCCTATGTACAGGAAAAATATGATAAACTAGCTTAATACCCGTCCTTCGCTACAGAGTACATTCAAATTAAATATAACGGTCAATGTATGCAATTAATGCCAAAAAAATATCAAAAAATATATTTTTAATAATTACAAAGGTCAACGTATGCAATTAATGCGAATAAATATGTATGGTAAAGTAAAATGAAAATTTGGTGGCTTTAGAAAAATAAATATTAAAGTTAGGGGAAAGAAGTATCTTTTAAGTGGCTTTTTCCCAAAATGAGTCATTTCCAGATTTGCAAGTCTTTGTAATGCTCCTTGAGTCACAATTTTTTACGAAATTTTATAAAATTCATAATAAAGACTCCTCTAATACATCAAAATAAAGCCATGTATCCGTTTCAGGATTCGACATCATTCAGATTATCAAAGTTTAACTTAAGTGATGAAAAGTACAAAAATTTCACGAAAATTCGGAGTACAAGCATAAAAATTTTTCCTAAAAATGAACTATTCAACGAAAGCACAAAATAACACATAACTCTGTTCACAATGTATTTATGAGCAATATAAACGCAAAATTAAGGAGTGAAATTTAAAATTGGATCGCAAGGAGCATTTTATAAAACATAATAAAAATTTCTTTTTTAAATATAAAATAAAAAATTTTAAATATAAAATTTTATAAACATTTTAAATTTATATAATGAAATTATAATGAAATTTTGCATATATATTCATTAAAGTATAATTATACTTTAAAGAAATACCAAATTTCATATCTCTGAGGTAAAATTTTCAAAAATCGTTTTGTAATGTCCATCATCCCCTTACAATTTATCTGTACAAATCCCTAAATGTGTCAACACTGAATAGATAAAATTTAAGGTTACCGACTGGGTCTAAATGACGTATTTCGGAAAAATCTCAATTTTTTTATAAATTTATTTGAAAGGCCATACATTTACCTGCTCAAAACAGCTTTTATTTAGTCTTTACGATCACTAGAAGAAAAGTTATGGCAATTTTTGTTTTCATTGACAAACCGGAAGTGGCATTTAAAAAACCGGAAGAGGCGATTTAAAGGGATCCTATTTGCAAACAAACAACTAATTTTTAGTTTTTATTTTAAAACTAGACTGAGACTGATTTATTAATTTTACACTGTAGTCATCTGAGGCCAAGATTATTTTCATGATAAATGATTAGAAAATTGGCAACACCGTGTTCATTTTATCGTTTTGTTTACATTCTTTCGTCACGTTGGTTTCACTGAAACGCTGTCATTTTTTACACTTATTATATTATTCTGTTTCCAAACTGATTGATCAATGGGTCATAATAGAAATTATCGCCCTAAGAAAAGGAAATACCATGGAAATATCAATAAAAAAAACTGTTTCTTATCCTCCAGATGATGCTTCAAACTATACAAGCAGTGAAAGAAAGATAAGCAGTTTTGAATGTGTATCATATGAAAATGGTGCTGAAGATTTGTGTTCCAATAGAATTTTTGATGTTGGAATTTTAATGACTGTGTTTTCTACTTTATGCTGTCCTGTTTGCTTTGAGAAAGCTCTATGTTTAAAAGAAGTTTCAAAGTTTGGAATAGCATCTAACTTTTGTGTAATGTCCACCAATTGTTCATTTGTTAAGGCATATTCATCTTCTAAGAAAACTAAACAACGTTATGACACAAATTTCCTTTTTGTTTTTTGGTTTAATATTATTGGTTAAAGGGTTATCTGCTGCAAAAAAACTCTGTGCTACATTAAATGTATATCAAGAAAGAAATATCAAGTTTATTAAAAAATAGTGTATCATTTTATTCCACAAGTTTTACGAGATATAAGATTTTAAATAACAATTTTTATCATTATATATAAATTTTTACAATAACTTGCATTAGGATCAAATTTTAAATTCAGAGCGTGTATTAAATATTGACACTAAATCAGTCTTTATATTGTTGGGTTGCAAATCCAAGTGATGAAAGTGCCATAAAAGAGTTGCAGGATAAACAGCAAAATTCAAAATTGTTTCTCTACGTACCGTATTATCCGGCGTATAACGCGTATCTTTAGATTTAAACTATATATTTTTTTCTAATTTTTAGGTATATTCTCAGTAGAACTTTCAGAAATTTGAAATGTAAATGAGATATGCTCTTATCTTTTTAAGTCATTCCTTTGAAGGATTTTCCCTGGCTTTCGAACATTGGTATACTGAATTGATAACCGATAAAGGGAACAATATGTGAGGGGGGAAATGCTTGAGAGAGTAAATAATTCTGCACACTGGGGGTGAGAACGCACTTCTGACAAGAAAGAATTCACGGAATTAGGAGCCAGATGTTTCCTCTTTCAGAAACAGAATTCGATGATGTACCTGAAGATATAACGGAAAACAAATATGACGAACTATTTATGTTATCCGATAATTAAAATTTTTAAGTTCATAAGGTATGTCATTTCTTTTAAATAAACAGCATTTAGATGCATGTATTTCGATGTTATTGTTTGAATTAAAAGTGCGCGTTATACGCCGAAAAAATACGGTATATTTAATTTTGCTATATCCTATGGAAGGAAAATCAGTTGTACTCTTAAATCAGAACGTATAGTGTACTCATTCCTTTTAAAATGATGACAGCAAGGATGTGAAGAGAGCTAAAATCAAAACTTTGTTATATTTGTTAACAATTCGGCAAATGTAATTATTTTTCTAAAGTGTAGATAAATGATGTTAAAATGTGTTGTATCTGAGGTATGTAGAATTAATTATAATTTTATTTACAACGAGTTTGAATTGAATGGAGTTAAGTTGTTTTTTCATACGAGTTATAAACTGCAGTATAACATTAAAATAAAGTTAGGGATATGAAGTCTCAAAATATTATTTTCAATTATACAAACCATCCACCCTTTAATTGTCAACCTTTAGCAGTTTATAAAAAGAATGCGATGTCAAGGTTAATGAAAAAAGTATTTTGCTTCCTTTTTTAACAGGATAACTTTTTACATGCAGAAATTACGAGAAAAAAAAACATGAACTGCTTAAAACCGGATGAGGCTGGATTTTCACATAATTTCAGATCTCTAGAAAATGAGCTTTGCAAATTACGTAGTAATGTTGTTATAAGTATTTACTCAAAGAAGGAGACCTAATTTTTACCAAGAAATAACAAGTTTCTTCATTAAAGTATGCTTTTTAAGAATTTTCTCACTAATTATATACTTTAATAATTTTGGGGGGTTTTAAAAATTAATTCTTTTTTTTATGTTACGGCAATTTTTTTTGACTAAAGCTTTAGGATTTAAAAAGGGATAAATTTCAATTTTAAGCAACTGTAAATAATCGCATACGGTTTCAAGCCTAAATTTTCTGTCGAACATTATATTATATTATATATATATATATATATATATATATATATATATATATATATATATATATATATATATATTGTAAATATCAGGCTGAATAATAGATTAATTTGCAGATACGATTTATATTTCGCCTTCCTCAAAAGTTTTCTAGTAAATTTGATACATTAGGATTTTATATCAGTTAAGGAAAAACACACGCATAAACCTAGAACGGGAGCATAAAATAATCATTTTCAATACTGTAGATAATTACGTTGTTAGGCACACTATGCAGCACCAACCTACACAAGAAAACTCGAAATAAATTAGAGTGAAATTGTCTTTCACCGAAGCTATGAACTCAAATAAATTTAATTTTACTGACGGTGTTTCTTTCTCATACTCTGTATTTCTTCACCTGTAAAATAATGTTAGAGGAGATCAAAATCTATTTCTCTGAATAATTTAATTTATAGAACAAAAAGAATAGTTTCAGACGAAACTTAAAAGAAAATGTAATTATAGTCAGTAACTGCTTGAATGTATTGATTGTTATAGGTTACTGTTACCCAAGGGGGCTCTTTGAGCGTTATTCTAATCAGCTTCAGCATAGTACTTCCGTATATAGTTAAAGCGAATCAAGTCCATGAGAGTCAGTTCTGAGAAAACTGATCTCTAAGTTGAACAACTATACCGCCTTTTTTCTAGATTTTTTTTAACCTAAAAAATCTTGAAAATTTTTGACAATTAAAGGTTTAAAATTATTTTACTTCTTTAAACTGATAACAGATGGCAGCACTAGCATTTTGCTGCTTATTTAACTGGAATACATTGAATCAAGTGAAAAAGGACGAGAATAATGACGGTTCAAAAATGGACCACCGTTCCTGAAAGGGTTTTAAACCATTGATTTTTGTTTATATTATCGGTTTCAACAACGTAAAATTTATACGATGGACTTGGTTCACTATTGCATTCAGAAATATTTTTTTTTGCTACATCATGGCAGTGTTAATATGAAATGGATGTTAATACAAAAGATGGACAATTTGAATCCTCCGTTGTAGCAATTTATTGTATTAAAATTACCAAATCGATCATCTGCGCTTGTAGCGGATAACCTTCATACTATCTACTTTCTCAACAAAAATGATGATCATCAGTTTTAAGGGGAGTGGTCACTTTTACGTACCTTTAAAAGTATATTTAGAACTATGTTCGATTGTATGTACTACTCATGATTTTTGCTTGCTTTACGTGAAATTTTTGAATAACTGCCTATAATACTATTTATTATGTATGCAATATTTTAAGGTAATTAAAAAAAATATTTTTTATGCATAAAAAGTGAATATTTTTTTTAAATCGAACACTTTTCAGTCAACTACTGTGCGCATTCTGTCAAAATAAATTATTAAGGTACAGTAATAATTGTTTACTATATGTGATTACAATACTTCAGGAAATAAAATACACCAACATTTTTGAATCTCAACGTATTTTAATTATTTTAAAGAATTTTTTATAAGCTTTTACTCAGTTATTTTTGAAATTTCTAATTAAAAATAGCACATACTAATTTTTTTTAATATATTTTATAATAATTTTGGTGGATATTGTTACCTGAAGTATTGTAATCACATATAGTAAACAATTATTATTGTACCTTAATAATTTATTTTGACAGAATGCGCACAGTAGTTGACTGCAAAATGTTCGATTTTTAAAAAAATATTCACTTTTTATGCATAAAAATATTTTTTGAATTACCTTGAAATATTGCATATATAATAAATAGTATTCTAGTCAGTTACTCAAAAAAAATTTATGCAAATCAAGCAAAAATCATGAGTAGTACATACAATCGAACATAGGAGTAAAAACGATAGTGTTAAACGTACGTAAAAGTGATCACTCCCCTTAAATATTCTAGAAATAGTAAGTAGGAGTTTATCTCCGTCCTTATTTATCGCCGTCAGCTTTACTCGTCACTGTTGCATGCAGAGTTTCATGCAGCTCACATACTTTAAAAGCATGCGCAAGTATTTCTCAAGGCGCTTGAAATTTGAAAAGAGATTAGGCGGCTCAAACTATTTCCCTTTATAATAGACAGTAAAACAAATATGCAGTTGCTGTCAAAGAGCATTCACATGCGCTCCTTAAAGACATTTATTATTTACCTTTATGGGATGAAGAGACTCAACTTGTCAAACGGTTTACAATATTTTGTTTAAGTTTTATCTTAGGAAAAGACATAAAGAGAATTTTAAAAGAATTTTAAAAGTTCACGAATGCATTATTTTCAAATAAACATTGTGGACATGTGAATGCAAAATGTATATAAATTTTCCCGTCGCGTGGTAATAATCCCTTTCTTTATTCAACCGTGAAACTGAAAGACAAAATTTCGTTTCAATATCAATTGATTCCCCTATAAAGATATAAAAGGGCCTTAAATTGCGTTTATACGCCGTAGTAAAACTTTATGCAATTGTTGGAAATATGTTAATGTATGTATAAAGATAACAGGGGACAGTGTACGTTCAGATTCAACTTTTTTATTTTACATTATATCTATATGAAATTTTAATCCTGAATATAGTTTAATATTTGCAATATAAACGACACAACAAAAAAATTCTAGTTTATTTAGAAAAAAACAATTAATTAAAAATTTTAAAAATTTAGTAAAATTTTAAAATGTCCCTTGCGCTAAAATTTTTACTTTTTTATAATAATTTTACTTTTTATTTATTTATTATACCATAATTAAACATTCTGTGCATTGAATTACAAATATCTCAATATTTTATTTTTTAAAAGAAGTGAAACCGATTAATGGATGAATTTTTTTCAAAAATTTCACTTCTTTGAAAATAAACAGTCACTTTTTATAAGTTACTCTTCTTTAAAACAAAAATCAATGCACAAATTTATTAATGTATGTATAAAGATAATGTATGGTAAATATCGTGTAATTTGAAGGAAAAATATAGCGCAAATCACATTTTAAATTTGCATTATCGAGAAAAATTTCATTTTTAGAAAATTGCATACAAAGATAAATTTAAAGGGCAAAAGTGGATTGTTTATAAACATATAAATGCTAATAACTTCGATAAAAATTATCGGATTTTGATGCGGATATTTGCATTTGGTACATTTTGATTTGTAGAACAATATAGCATTAAAAACAAAAATTCGATGCTTTGGTCAATTTTTGCCGATTTCAACGTACACCGTCCCCCCCCCGTGAAGCGATTCCTGTTCACTAAATCTGAAAGGGAAAACCATTATTTTTGATTCTGCAATTGCACAAGAAACGCAAAGAAATCTACAAGTGTGATAAAATAAATGTTTAAAAAAAATTCGAATTTCTTGCAGTTTCAATGAAAATGCCGTTTCAAATTCATTCATACCATAGTTGCGGATGTGCCCCTGAAACATGTTATGTTTATGTCTCTGTTCAATGATTGCATAAACATTGTTTTCTTAAAATTAAGGAATTATGTATGTTCATACGCGTGAAGTGTTGCATCAGTGTAGGATCAAAAATATCTACTCTATAATGTTAAACATTGATCCCTATATTAAACGACGTACTGCTTCTATTTTAATAAAGCAAAGCTATGCAGAATCTAGGCTAACTACAGTCAGATATACAGGGTGGTTATAATTAAAGATCCACTTTGAAATGGTCATAAAAGGAAAACTACTGGACCAAATGTTATCATACTTGGTAATACTAATTAAAAGGAGGTCGTGGGAATTTCTTTTCAGCCAAAAAATAAAAGTTCAAAAACTTACCACCAGGGGGGGGAAATGGCGCTGTATGCAATATTGTTAAAAGAAATAAGGGTCGGAATCTAATTTAACCTTTTGTTACACGGGTTTAACATTTTGTATACCCTTAAGAAACATTGACCTAAACAAAATTACCATTTAAGGCGATGGTGGACTTTTAAATTGGCTAAAATCGACTAAAAATTCGAATTTTCGATTTTAGTGAATAATGGAAGAATATATCATTAGGAATAAGGAGCAAAAAGAATTTTTTTTATTCCGATCATTTTATCATTATTTATTGGTATTTACAATTAGTAAACAAACTGACCACGCCCCTTTTAAATGCCAACTCAAATGTAAACAAACCTCCTTTTCGTATGTTTTCATTTCAAACCCCATGATTTCCTAATTTTATTTAGCGTCGAACGTAAGCGAGTACTTAACTGCATCTATGACTGTGTTTCACCCAGTAGTTTGTTTACACGTGACCGCTAGTTTTCACGTGTAAGAGATCATTTCTAGTTCAGCATCAGCTTACTTTTGCTCGAATTATCTCTGAGATTTCTATCTTTGAATTTTTGCTTTTGAAGTTAAATTTATATATTTTTTCTTTTGTAATTATTGCTGTAGATAATAGTTTGCAATGCACAGCATTAGTTCACGTTGGCGAAAGGCGAAAGGGCGTCCTAGCAGACGAAGGAAAGGTGCAGCTGCGAATTCAATGAAGCGTTTCTGTAGTGATACTGATGGAAAAACGTCTTCAATAACTATCGAAAACACTGTTAGTGAGAGCTGTGCACTAGCAGATTATACACTAATGGATAATTATTCGTGGTCTGCTTTACTAAGCACAGTCCCATGCAGTGAATGCAACTCTATAAACTGTTTGAATGTTTCATCTGGACAGTCATATGGACTTTCCAAAAGCTTAGAACTGTTTTGCTCCGAATGTGGACACATTTATGCTAAAAATTTCTCAAGTTCTAGAGAAATATCTTCTAGAAAATTTAGCATAAATAAAAATATTGTCAATGCATTTCTTGCCATTGGGGAAAGGCCATGCTGCCCTTGAAAATTTTTCCATGATTCTGGGAATGCCAGGGATGGATAAAAAAAACATTTGCTAAATGTTTAGAGGATTTGTCTGAGAGCAATAAATTCGCAAAAGATGAGATTCTGCTAAAATCTCAAGAAATGGTGCGTAAAGCCCATTTTGAAGAGCAGTCAACTGTAGACGAGGATGCCATCATAGATATAACTGTATCATATGATGGCACCTGGCAAGAAAGAGGACATACCTCTTTATATGGCATTGGCGTTATTGACGTAGCTACAGGACTTGTTGTGGACTACGAAATTCTTTCTAAATACTGCCCTGATTGTGTGTCACCTGCTCGTGACCTACAGGGTAAAAGTGCAGAATTTACAATTTGGCAAAATGGCCACGAACCAAACTGTCAAAAAAATTTTGACGGTTCCTCAGGAAGCATGGAGATGTGTGCAGCACTTATTTTGTGGAAACGCTCCATTATGAAAAATAAAATGCGCTATACAACAGTGCTTTCTGATGGAGATGCAAAAACGTATGAGCATCTTTTGCAAGCAAATGTGTATGGGGCAGAAAAACCAATTTCTAAAGAAGAATGTGTCAATCACATATCTAAAAGATTGGGAACTGCCTTGAGAAATAAAGTTAAAGAGTGGCGAGTAAAAGGCGTCACAATTAGTGGTCGTAAACGAGGCAATTTAAAAGATGAAACTATAATAAAACTACAAAACTTTTCTAGAAAAGCTATAAAAGATAATGCGCCGAATGTGGAAAAGATGAAAACGTCAGTATTCGCCACATTATATCACTGCATGTCAACAGATAGAAAACCAAATCATGCAAAGTGTCCTACTGGCGTCTCCTCATGGTGTTTTTATCAACGAGCAATAGCTCTTGGTGAAACTCCAAGAAGCCATGATATGATGAAAACCCCTTTGGCTGAGAATGTGGTTGCAAAAATTTTACCAGTGTACCAAAGGTTAGCATCTGATGATCTTCTGCAACGTTGCATCTCTGCAAAAACGCAGAATGCAAATGAGACGTTGCATAGCGTTATATGGAATAAGTGCCCCAAAGAAGTTTTCGTGTCCAAAAAAACGATTAGAACTGGCAGTGACTTCAGCTGTCGCTGAATACAATCTTGGGTGCATAGAATCCCTTAAAATTTTGTACAAAAATGTACAAACTAATGTGGACTCAATAACCATAGCTGAAAGGAGAAACAGCCGCAGAAACCATCAGAAAATTCAGCGATCTTTAGAATTAAAGCCTGCATTTTCAAAAAGATTTTAAAAAAAGCTTTAAATTCTAAAAAAGAGAAGCATGAAGGTACCACTTATGGTCCTGGTTTATTTTAATTGTAGACTTGTGGATTAGGCCTCTGGGGAAAATCACAATAAAAAAAGTGCCTATGAGTTTTACCCCATTTGGGTGGTGAGGAAATACTCATTTTAAATAAATTTAATATTTTTTATTTGATAAATATGACCTTTTTCATTATTTTGTATGAAATTATAAAAGTCTAATCTTTTATAAGTCGCAGCATTCATTTTTTGACCTGATAAGGTAAAGCATTGTTACTAAGGTATCTGGTTCAATAACGACTGATTTTGTTTTGCCAAAATATTATTTTCTTACTATTCTCACTTATTTAATTTGTAATGGGCATCCATATATATCTAAGGCGAGTAATATTCCCTTCTTATACAGAATTTAAAAATTAATTTACCACAAACCACAATAATAAAAAAAAGTGCCTATGAGTCTTACCTCATTTGTGTGGTGAGGAAAGAGGCTCAATTTAAATAAATTTACTATTTTTTATTTCATAAATATGAACTTTTTTATAATTTGGTATGAAATTGTAAAAGTCTAATCTTTTATAAGTCGCAGCATTCATGTTTTGAACAGATAAAGTAAAGCGTTGTTACGAAGGTTTCTGGTTCAATAACGACTGATTTTGTTTTGCCAAAATATTATATTCTTACAGTTCTAGCTTATTTAATTTTTAATGTGCATCCATATATATCTAAGGTAAGTAATATTCACTTCTTATACAGCATTTAAAAATTAATATTTTATGATTTATGGCAATAATAACTTAAAATGCTGTTTACTCAGAAGTTAAATTTTCATATATTACAAAAGTTTAAAATGCTCCAGGCGAATTGAAAATAGATCATTGTCTTTGAAATTCCAGAATTATCTCCGTTAGAGTATATAAAATAAAAGTTAGTTGAAACAGATATGTTTTGAAACATATAATATGTTAGTTATGCACTTTAATTAACCACTATTGCTGTTTATTCTGCGAAATATGGGTATTATCACAATTATTATTTTTTTTCTCTTTATATTTTCTATGAATGCTTACGACAACAACCAAACTGTCTATACTTAAAAAATACTGTCTATGTCTATACTTAAAAAATTTCTATCATATTTTATACAAAATTGATACGCCTGGAGCATTTTTAATTAAACTAATTTTGAAACAATTAATAATTAATAACTCCAAAACTAATTCATATTTTACCTTCAAATTTTAGAAATATTTATATAACTGTACTGCTAATAACATAATGAATTTTCAAGGAAATTCATTTAAGGGGACTCACGACTCTTAAGTCGAGGAAATAAGGCATATTTTCATACTTTTTGACTCTTTGCAACTATTTCAATTGTCTCCCAATTTTTCCCAATTTTATGTATATGATAAATTGATATATTTATTTTAATAAACAAATTTTCAACTCTCAAAATAATTTTATATAATCTTTTTAAAAAATGCTTTATATATACCTTGTTTTTTAAGCATTTTTATTATATACTGGCTGGCGCTCAGAACTATGAAATTAATTTTACACTTAAATGTGTAATTCCTGTTTTATATTTAAAATAAATAATTCAAAATACAATTGAACATAAAACATTGAACATTAAATTTTTTTTTCAATTTTTTTTAAAACTGCTCAAAATATACTTAATGTTTCCTTAAATTTTTGCATCAATTTACCCCTGAAAACATAAGAAAATGTGCAGCGATTGCGATCATTCTAGTTCAGACGCAATAAAATAACATGATTATACAGTGATAAAAATTTCATGTCATTATGTTTTATAGTTTTTGAGATATCACTTGCGGAATGATGCAAAACTACATTTTGAGAGAAATGAGTTTAAAATTTTTCTTAACCATAAACTTGATCAGTAATTAAATATTTAGAATATCAATATCTCCGGAACTAAGCGGAATATTTTCATGCGGTTTGCTTTATTTTGTTTGGAAATGATCAGGCTTTAACATATATTTTTTTTTTCAAAAATCGAATGTTTTAAAGATTTAAGGGTAGTGAGTCCCCTTAAAAGAAAAAAAGTTAGTTCTGAAAGTCCACTGTCGCCTTAAAGTGTGCGCATTCGAGAAATCGTTTTCTTACAGATCGTTAATTTGTGAATTTTGAAACCTGAATTCAGCCTTGAGACAGGAAGATATCGGTTTAAAACGTTTTTAATCGTTTCTAAAGAAAATGTTTATGGGGTTACGAAAAACCTCAATTGCTTGTAATTGGCTAACGGCAGGAAGAAGCAAATGATTTATGCAGATGCGCTTTACACGTCATTTCATTTTTCCGATAAAAGTGAGCCTGTTTGTCAGAGTTCTCATTGTTACGAATCGACAACGTCTCTAACCATGCAAGACCGTGCTTTTCTCGTTAAATGTTATTATGAATGCGATAGCAATGGACGGCGTGATTTGCAAAGGTATCGTCCAGTAAGAGGAATACACCGAGGGCCAATGACACCGCAGGATTTGAGGAAAATGATGGCAAAGTTTTACGCCGCGGGTTTGTTATCTGTTGCATCTGGGAGGGGAAGGAAACCTGTTTCTGTGGAAACTGAGGAGGCTGTTGCATTACCAGTGGAAGAAGCAACAATGGAATGCACACACGATACGTGCAGAGTACGTGCTGTCGCACGTCGAATGAACGTACCATGGAGTACGGTGTACAAAATTGTCCGTAAAGTGCTGCAGTTCTACCCATACAAAATTAAACATGTTCAAGAACTTAAAAGTAACGATCCTGCTGCAAGAGAATCTTTCGCTTTGGAATTCCTTGCACGGATGGAAATGGACGAACACTGGCCATGGAACATTTTGTGGACAGATGAGGCCCATTTTTACCTAAATGAAGATGTCAACACCCATAACTGCAGGATTTGGGCCATAAAACACCTCATGTGATCTACCCAGTTCCATTGCATTCTCCTAAAGTCACCGTTCGGTGTGGTATGACATCTAGTTTCATAATTGGACCATTTTTTTTTTGCAGAACAGTCGACAGCTGGACCTGTTACATGCACTGTGACTGCAGCTCGCTTAGAGTCAATGTTAAGATGCTCCGTGATACCTGAAGTCCAGCAACGTGACATTTTAGACACCACGATTTTTATGCAAGACGGGGCCCACCGCACATTGGTACATGTGTCACACTGTTACTTAAGGAACATTTAACGAATGAACGGATTATAGGCCGAAACTTCCCCACATAATGGCCACCCGGTCACCAGACCTCCTGAACCCCTCTGACTTCTGGCTATGGGGTTATATCAAAAGCACTGTTTATGGTGATCTAAAGAATTTGGCGGAATTGAAAGATGCGATACACCGACATGTCCGTGACATTCCTCCTGATATGCTAAGAGCTACTGTTGAGAATGTCGTAATGCGATTTAACATGCTTCCGGAAAATGGTGGAGGCCACACTGAACACGCTTTGTGACACGTTTCAGAAACGATTAAACACATTTTAAACCGATGTCTTCACGTCTTATTTCGTTTAACAATATTGCATACAGCGCCATTTCCGCCCTGGTGGTGAGTTTTTGAACTTTATTATTTTTGGCGGATAAGAAATTCCCATGACCTCCTTTAAACTATTACCAAGTTTGATAACATTTGGTCCAGTAGTTTTCCTTTTATGACCATTTCAAAGTGGAGCTTTAATTATAACCACCCTGTATAATAGTGAAAAATAGTTATCTATATAAATTAGGACTTATAATACACCAGGTAACTATTTCTAATAACCGCGAGAGAGCGAATAAATGGTAATTACGCATATACAAGGAATGTATTAAAGTTCTTTTAATGTTTGGACTTGAATTCACATGTACACCGTAAAAAATATCCATCAAGTTAATGGCACATTGCTAGCCAATTGTCACCAGTTATTTACCATAAATTTACACTAAAGTGCAAGAGGAGTTTTCAGTTTCAATCTACACAGATTTACTACTTAATATCGAAATTTTCTATTGATTTGGTCCACATGCGATCTACTTTATTAGTTTGAAGAAATGACTAATTGCGGGGAAAAAAAAACAAGAGTTAGGGCCTGTTCACATAGGAGTCCGTTGCGTAGCGTTAAGGGAAAGATGACGTTGAGACGAAAATAAACCAATCATAGGCGTTAAAAAATACATCGCTAATCGTTTGGAGGCCTATGATTGGTTTATTTTCGTCTCAACGTCATCTTTCCCTTAACGCTACGCAACGGACTCCTATGTGAACAGGCCCTTAGTCTCGAGAAGGCGGGTTGTGGACTGTAAGTCCACCTGGTGGGAGTTGATTGGTTTGGTTTGGAGCGCTACGGTCAACTTTTTGCTACAAGAGGGTTAATTAGACCAGGACCTACAGTTTAAAGCCGATTCCGAAAGGCTGCAAACATCCATGCCAACAATGGAACTCGAACCCACAGGAGGTAGGAGTTGAAGTTTGCGAAACAAATGATTTCAGTTACTTGGAAATTTGAAAATGAATGATACTGGTCCTTATTAAAATACTCTATTTCTTCTCATAAAAGCAAATATATTCTAATGGTTCCACTAATAGAAGTGTTGCGATTCAGTAGTGACAAAAAAATCTAACCAAATGATACCGAAATTCAATAATAATAAATAATGAATACATAAACAAATAAAATTAAGTAAAACCATTAAGTACTTACAGCTATAACAGGCATTAAAGATGTCTAAAAGGTAAATTATGCCATTAACTCGGGATTGCACAAACTGGTGAGTGCACACATTTAGGACTCTATTGTACGAAAATGATAAGATTACCACACTGCAGTTAAACATGTCCATAAATACTATAACTGAATTTTAGAAACATTATGCACGTCGTGATTACAGAAATGTGCAAGTTGTCGACTTCATGAGAGGAACCGCAGGGAAGGGCGAATCTTTGGTAACGTAGCTTGAAATAATTCGAATGTCGAGAATATTTATAGCGCTCAGGTCCAATTTTCAAAATCGACTTTGGGGGCTAAAGTCGACTCTCTGATAACGAACAAACGAACCGTCTCAAATATCCATCCGCGAAAAAATTATCTTTCAAGAAACTACTAATTACGAGTAATTTCACAGTATTCTAATATTATTTCAAGTATTCTTATTATAAGTTGAAAATATCTTGTTATTTAAGTCAGACATAATATGTTAATTGCGTTTAAATTTGTTAAAAAACATGTACAATCTTTTCTCTTTCTTATATGGCCGTAGCGGTTTTCTACAACCTCAGATTACAGTGCCTTTTAGAGGAGTAAGCAGTGCAAACGAATTCCTCGTAAAGATAACAGAACGTGTGAAAACTTTCTTAGAGGTCATAAAGTGATGTCACAGTCTAAAAATAAAATATACGTCAGAAATTCAAGCATTTTAGTGTGAGTGGGTAAATTTTTAAAACAATCTAAAAATTGTATGTTAATGCACCAAACCGAACTGAGAAAAGTCTCTTATAAATGTGTTGAAATCCTTTCAATAAAACCGCATGAAAATGTAATCAAATGATAGCTTGGAGTAAGTGAGAGCCAAGGAATTTTCTTTTTGTACATTTATTCGCATGTTAGTACAAAATACATATTGAAAAATGTTTTGGAACAAAATGATTTCCCTTTAAATAGCATACCGTTAACAAATTTTATACAAATATTTGAGGCTGTGTCAAAGTAAAATTCTTTGTCACAGATCTTTCGGACATAACACTTAAAGTTGAAATTGCATTTGATTTGCTCGAAATCAAATGTATCAATAACGCATTGTTCACAAAAAAAGCGCAATTTTTTTGTCATAGTCAAAATATATAAAGAAGAAAACCATTCCATGATAAATAAAACTCATTTCTCGGAAATGACGAAATAAAAGTTCATTTATTTACTTCAAATGGATTACAGGTATTTCTCTTCAAACCTGCAAAGCTTGGGTTTTTTTTAATTGCTTATTAAGGTAAATTAACTTCCTGATGCAGAAAAATCATCTTTCCCTTGGGTTAATTTAATTGCCATAATTTAATTAACGATACTTGCAAAATTAAAAATCTGCCATTTTTTAAAGTGTGTGATTAAGGTTCCGTACGTTTTTCAGCTAATTACAAAAATGATTTTCAAACAACGGGAAGCGATGGCGGAGAAAATTTTAAATCCACCTAGTCCTTTTAAGCCAACTAAGTATGTTTCCTTTTTTTAGCTCCTGAAATATTGCTTTTCAAATAAGCATAAAGTTTTGTTTTCGCGAGGGAATAATTTCTCTGTTAATTAATTAAAACTTCAAAACTAAATATGATTATGTTTTGGGGTGTCAAACCTACCTCTAAGACTAATGATTTTAAATATAAAACTTGCCGAAAATCTTTTTTACAAAGGACCTAACACACCGACATGTTTATTACATTTCTCACCATGTAATTTTTCCTTGCGTGCATTTTGTTTTTCCATTTTCTGTTTGACATTTTATTTATTATCTAGTGATTTAAATGAATTATATATATATATACATATACACACAAACACACATAATATATATATATATATATATATATATATATATATATATATATATACAACTGTACAAGTTGAATAACTGACACGAATTACTAAATCTAAATTGTTGTATGTGAGAAAACACTTTTCTGGACTAATATAAAATGTAACCGAACATAAAAGTCAATAGAATAGGACCAATGACACTTGAAATATGATACCAGTTGAGGTTCACTGCGATTTCAGTTTCCCTAGAAATATTAAATCGTATAAAAATACGAATCGTTTCCATACGAAATACGTTATAAAAAATTAGAAGTAGGTCTCAAATTTTATAAACTTTAAAAACCAATTTTAAGAGTGAACACCTTAAAGGGGTGGATCGATGCAAAGGTGGAAAACTCCATTACCGTGCGGATAACAGAACAGCATAAACGGATGGAGGTGATCACCCAGCAACTCTACGTACCGAATTGCATTGAGGGAGGTTGGTACACGCACCAAAGATCCCAAACTGTGCCACAAAAAAACACCTCAGACCATGATTGAGCCACCATGCCTTTGTACAGTTCCAGCCAGGCATGCAGGATCCATGGCTTCATGAGCCTGACGCCATATTCTCAGCCTCCCGTCGGCGTTAAGTAGTCGGAATCGAGACTCATCACTCCATGCTACTCGTTTCCACTCCTCTACATGTCAGTCTCTGTGTTCTCTTGCCCAGGCAAGACGTACAGCCCGATGGCGAGTATAGAGCAATGGTACTCTCGTAGGTCGACGGCTCCCGAAACCCATACGGTGAAGCGAGCGTTGCACAGTCCGTTTACTGACTGTACGACTGGCACCGTCATTAAACTGGGTGGTAATTTGAGCTAATGTTTGGCTTCGCTGGCTACGTACAATACGCCTCAGCCGTCTCTCCACGCACTGTCAAGGCTAATTGTCCTTTGCAGTTTGCCCGATCGCTAGTTTTTTTTCCACCTTCCGTGTATTCTTGGTATACTCTTGACACTGTCGACCTTGAAAATCCTAGCTGTCTGACGATTTCGGAAATTGAATGGCCCATGCGTCGCATACCTACGATTTGTCCGCGATCGAAGGCGTCTAAATCAGGCAGTTTACCCATACTGGCAATTCCAACAACTAATTCAGAACAACCACAGTATGCGCTATATAATGCAGTTACCACAGCGCCCGCACTTGCGCATATATGATGCGCAGCGCTACACAATTTGCATAGGCTTTGCTAACCCTAATTCAGTGGCACTTCAGTGTATATATATATCGGAACCGGGTGCGTCATAAATTCGTAGTAAAAGAAATAATGCTCGGAAAAATTTTCTATTTGCGAGAATAGGATCAGAGCAACATTGGATTTTTTTCCATGTAAGAAAAAAAAGTTTCCAAAAGTACTTCAGTATATATATATATATATATATATATATATATATATATATATATATATATATATATATATATATATATATATATATATATATATATATACTAGCGGACCCGACAGACGTTGTGCTGTTCAAACGTTGTACACCCAAAAATCATAAAAACTATTTTAATAAACTATAAATTGTTTGGACCGTTTTGATGAAAAAATATGTAAAAAAAAATATTTTTAAAAAAACCTTACACCACCACGCGTACAGTTATTACAACTCGACCTATCTTAAAATTAGCAAGAATGTGCACGAAATTTCAGTAATATGGCTGTTAGTATGACTAATCAATGAGCTGTTCAATACTTTATAAGTTGCATAGAATCAAATGAGAATTGACAATTTAAATTTGTAGGTTAGTTAATTGTTATTCAGTGCACATGTATACAGCATTAAAATTCATGAAAAAAAAATTCTGAAACGCGATTGCAGCGCTGCCTACCGGATCCAATTGTGTACCTAAACTAACCAAATATCAACAACAACACATAAATAAGTAAATTAATTTAAAAAAACATTTTCTATCGGATCAAATTGTGAATTTAAACCATTCTCGAATCAACTTAATCGCACACACAAAATTTCATTAAATTCAGTCCAGCCGTTTAGGAGGTGTTGATTGATTGATTGAAATGATTGAATAAATGAATGATTGAAATGAATGAATGAATGATTGAAATGAATGATTGAAATGAAATGAAATGGAATGGATGAATGAATGAATGAATGAATGAATGTACACAGTGGAATCTCGATCGATCGTTTTCGGATCCATCGTTTTTCCGTATGTGTCGTTCATTTTATCCAGTCCCAACGATCATATTGCTTTGTAATGTTTCCGCATCTATCGTTTTCCCGCATTTATCGTTCATTTCAATCGGTCCCTTGAAAAACGATAGATCGAGATTCCACTGAAAATATATATATATATATATATATATATATATATATATATATATATATATATATATATATATATATATATATATACCGTATTTTCTGGTGTATAACGCACACTTGTGTAGTTAAGAAATAAAAATAGTTTCGATGTTATTTTTTATACAGAAAATAACATCGAAATTTACGGGTCTATCTACTCCCTCCGGAAGTATTTACTCCCTCAAGCATTTCCCCCCACACACATATTGGTCGCCTTATCGTTCGTCAATTCAGTTTACCATTTTCGAAAGCCTGGAAAAATTCATCGAATGAATGATGTCAAAAGATGAGAGCATTGCACATGTACACTTCAAGTTTCTTCGTCAAGGTAAGGGTGCGCATTACACGGAGAATATACTTAAAAATAAAAACATGTAGTTTAAAATTATAGGTGCACGTTATACAATGGAAAATACGGTTATATCTATATATATAAAACAGTTCCGTAACTGACTCACTGACTGACTGACATACAACGCACAGACCAGACCGCTGAACCTAAAAGGCTGAAATTTTGCATGGCGATTCTTCTTATAGTGTAGGGGTGCACTAAGAAAGATTTTTCAAAACTTCTTTTTAGATTTTTTAAATTAAATTTTTAAGCTGTTTTTGTAACATTTTTTACGTTTGCATTTAAAATAATAATTTAAGGTTTATAAAATTTATATCACGAGAAAGATCCTAAAAATTCCTTTAAAATAAATTTTTTTTCGAATCTTCACCTCCATTTCCTGATTTTTGGTGAATTTTCAAAGATTAATATTTAGAATTCAATTTATTAAATGCTGATCACGTGATTTCTTTTTGTGGTACTTAAAATAAATTTATCTTCACGTGCATAAAAACTAAATAGACAAAAAAAAAAAATTTCTTGATAATGCAGCAGACGATTGGACATTAACCCCAAAAAATATTAAAATACAGTAAAAGAAACGTTCTACAAACTGTACTACATTAACTGTACTATATTCTTTAGTATTCTTTATATTAGATTTAATTTGAATATTTTCTTCTACATTATTTTGTCTCTAAAAATATCCATTACGATTTTTTTATAAATATAGGTGTGTATATATATATATATATATACAGTGCTGCTAGATTTCTAGAAATAGTGGTGCCGGAACGGTAACCTTCCGGGGTGTGTGGGGGTGTATTCCAAATTATTGATAAGGAGAAGTACCTAAAGAGAGATACCGGAACGCCGTTCCGGCTCGTTCCGCCTCAAATCTAGCCCTGTATGTATATATATATATATATATATATTTATTTATTTTTTTCTGGCATTAATTGCATACATTGACCATTGTATTTACTTTGAACGTACTCCGTACCTAAATGCGGGTTTTCAGCTAGTATATATATATATATATATATATATATATATATATATATATATATATATATATATATATATATATATATATATACACACATACATATTGTGTGTGTGTGTATGTGTGTGTGTAAGTAATATATTAAATATTTTGCCCTCCATTCTAGCATTTAAACTCCCTTTCCTAAATCCAATCGAGTAATATTAATTTATCGCTTTAAAACCCTCAGCCCCAGAACTTCCCACGGATCACAAGCCGTTGCATTTCTACACGTGTACATGTTAGAAGTCGGGAGTGGGTTACCATCGCGAGACCCAATATCTGCTGACCCAACAAATAATAGTCACATGTACCTCGCCTGTCGCGTTAAGTGTTGAAAGGTGATATTACCTCCGAGCCCTTCTTCTGAAAGAACGGATGTACGTTTGTCGCTCTAATAAACGATTCGGACAGACTGCTTCCGAATTTAATTTTATGCCTTTCAGGCTGAGTCTAGCTAAAGCCATGTAAATATGAGCTAGTTTTTCCTTTCAGGTTACAAGTTAAAGACGTGATGTAATGGGTATATATATATATATGTGTGTGCATACAGTGATTTCCGCTTATAAGAATCACATTTGTTATTACTGTTTTTTTCATTCTTATAAGCGGTTGATTATTATAGCCGAAATTTAGGTTTTTGAACAGGAACACACACCTATATATACATATATTAGATAATTTATTATAAAATACTCTTTAATTTACGTTAATTATCTTTTATTAAAATTATTTTTATAATTTTAAAAATAGAACTTAATTTCTGGACCTATAAGTAGATATACAGGATTATAGTAAGAGAAGAAAAATATCCAATATTTGCTACACCATACGTTCTTAACAGTTTAACATTTCAACTACAGGAAGGGTGCAAGAAAAAGTTTTCTATGGTAGTTTGACATAATGAAGTTTTCAGAAGGCTGTTTATACCTCTTTCAATACCAATAGTCTCAGACTAAGATTCACCTACTAGCTTACGTTTCATGGTTTGATAACGTGCTGAATCTAATAATGTCACGTTTGCCTAAGTGATAGTGGACACTTCCCCGAAGATTTGTGTTTCAGGGTTCAGGAAGCCGCAACCAGGATGTGGGAGGTGAGAAAAAAGAGTCCCTGTCTTTGTTTGTCAGTGGAGAAAAGTGAAATCGGATCCACACGGGTAGGATGCCATTGGTCAAGCTAATAGGACAGTGTTTAGCTAAAGCGTTTAAGGGGAAATTTTATGCTATGTCTAACAAAGAAAGGGATGAATTTTATGACTGTATTCCATCCCATCTTATCACTTTTCTTTTAAAAAAAAATAAAGAAAGAACTTCGTACCTTTTGAGGGTTTAAGTGGCTTTTTTGGAAAAATGAATGGAAAGCAAAGAGTGTAAACTGATTCTTAAAACCGGTGGATTGATTCTTTAAAGCGAAAATTTTAACATGGAAATAATACATTTGTTTTTGTTTTTGCGATATTGATTCTTATAAACGGTTGATCCTTATAACCACTGATCACTATAAGCAGTGGTTACTGCATATATATTGCAATATATATTCTTTGTGAGAAATTATAGATTATATATTTATCTAGATATTATAATCCTGGTAATTTGTTTCATTTCAAAAAAGTATTTTGCTAATATGCAAAATATAATGGATTTTTCTAATAAAAACCATCTATCGCAAAAAAAAAAGAATTATCGTAATCTGACTTAACTATTATAATCTCCAACATACCAGGAACTGCCAAAGTAAGAGTGATACAATTTAAAAGAAATCTTAAAGTTATTCAGCTCGGAATGCCTTAAATATAAAACTTCTTTCTTAGGAAGTAATAAAAATTCCTTAAAAGATAATATTCCCCCTGGTTTTTTTTTTTTTTTGGCACAGTTTGGGGACTAATAAAAGTAAAATTTAAAGCAAAATGAATTCGCTTTATGTCTAATATTTCCGACGGTGAAATATTTATGAGGAAATATTTTTCTTGTTAGTGAAAAATTCAGAGGCTCATAAATAATCTCCAGAAAGCTACGGTTTTCTATAATTTTTTTTTCTAACTGGTATTTGGGTTCTCGATCAATAAAATGCATTTTTTACCATTAGGATATTAATTCTGGTCTTGTAAAAGAAATTCAGCGAAGAAAAAAAATGCATCCAGAATGATAGGGCTTATTTTGTAAGATATTAAAATTACTTTTTTTCTACGCTTCACGAGTAGTGGAAGGCAGTTTCAAAACACTATTTTTAACATCTCAAGAGCACTCCAGTTTTTGTGCCGTTCGGTTTTTGATCTCCCACTGTATAATAATGCAACATGAATTTATACTATAGTATAGTGTCCGGAAGGGGTATTATTGAGCCTGGATGCAACTAGAAGAAAATTGTAAAAGTTACGACATAAAGTAATGAAATAAAATTTATCGGTATTAGGACGACGTAAGGAATTTTCAAGGTTTCCTGAGTGGTTAAATTATATAGGTAACTAGCTGAAAACTCGCACTTCGCAACGGAGTAAATTCAAATTAAATACAACGGTCAATGTATGCAATTAATGCCAAAATAAATATATATATATACTAGCTGAAAACCCGCGCTTCGCTACGGAGTACATTCAAATTAAATACAACGGTCAATGTATGCAATTAATGTATGCATAAAAAAATCGTAAGGGATATTTATTTTTTTGGATAATATCCAATCGTCTGCTGCATTAGAAAGAAAAAGAATATCATTTTTGTCTATTTAGTTGTTAAGCACGTGACGATAAATTTATTTAAAGTACCAGAAAAAGAAATCACGTGATCAACATTTAATAAATAAAATTCTAGAAATTAATCTTTAAAAATTCACCAAAAATCAGAAAATCAAGGTAAAGGTTCGAAAAAGATTTCATTTTGAAGGAATTTTTATGATCTTTCTCGTGATACAAATTTTATAATCCGCAATGTATTATTTTAAATGCAAACTTAAAAAAAGTTTAAAAAACAGCTTAAAAATTTAATTTAAAAAAATCTAAGAAGAATTTTAGAAAAATCTTTCTTAGTGCACCCCTACACTATTAGAAGAATCGCCATGCAAAATTTCAGCCCTTTAGGTCCAGCGGTTTGGTCTGTGCGTTGTATGTCAGCCAGTCAGTGAATGAATGAATGAATGAATGAATGAATGAGTCAGTTACGGAACTGTTTTATATATATAGATAGAATAAATACGACGATCAATGTATACAATTGATGTAATATATACATATATATATATATATATATATATATATATATATATATATATATATATATATATATATATATATATATATATATATATATATATATATATTTATAAATAAATCGTAAGGGATATTTATTATTTTCGATAATATTCCAATCGTCTGCTGCATTAGAAAAAAAATATTTTTTTGTCTATTTAGTTGTTATGCACGTGACGATAAATTTATTGAAAGTACCAGAAAAAGAAATCACGTGCTCGGCATTTAAAATATTAAGTTCTAAAAGTTAAACTTTAAAAATTCACCAAAAATCTGAAAATTGAGGTAAAGATTCGAAAAAGATTTCATTTTAAAGGAATTTTTATGTTCGTTTTCGTGATATAAATTTTATAACCCTCAAATTATTATTTTAAATGCAAACTTAAAAAAAGTTACAAAAACAGCTTAAAAATTTAATTTAAAAAAAAACTAAGAATTTTTCAAAAATCTTTCTTAGTGCACCCCTACACCATAAGAAGTATCGTCATGCAAAATTTCAGACCTTTAGGTCCAGCGGATATTTTATTTTTGGTTAATATTGTGCCAAATTCGTGGTACGGAAGGTTATTTTTACAAGTGAATTCAAGAAATGAAATAAATATGCCAGTTACCACAATTGAAACACATATTTATATAGACATCAAAATTAACATACAATCTTCTTTTAACAAGATACAGCAGTAGACCAGAGTATTCCTGCTAATCTTCGCTGGTATTCAACAATTTCCAGCTCCTAGGTATTTTTCTTGACAATTTGTGATTTAAAAGAATTTTAATTAAGAACACATATAACAGTTAGGGCTTGTTCACATAGGAGTCCGTTGCGTTGCGTTGAGTTAAGGAAAAAAATGACGTTGAGACGAAAATAAACCAATCATATGCCTCCAAGCGATTAGGAATGAAATTTTTAACGCCTATGAGTGGTTTATTTTCGTCTCAACGTCATCTTTCCCTTAACGCTACGCAACGGACTGCTATGTGAACAGGCCCTTAGCAAGTGAAAATATACAACCTTTCACAACTATATCAAGGCCTCCGAAATCTATGCCATGGTCTCACGTCACATCCGTCACGATAAAATACCTAAATAATCACAATCCCCTATCTCCTCAAGGATAAAGCTTGAACTGAATTCTCATTCCAAACTCCTATTCAACTCGCGAAACAAAACCCGTGATGCCACACCGCTCAACTAAACCCATTTTCCAACAATTGACCGAAATCTGCGGAACAGATGTATTACACGCACCTCCCTTGGCGACAATTTGGCGACAAAATTTTTTTGACGCCAAATACTCGTCAAAAAAAATTTTGTCGCCAACTTGTCGCCAAAACAGGCCTACGCGGACATTTTAAACTTAAAATAACAAATATACATAAAATATCAATAACAACTCAAATATAAAAATAAATTCAAAACAAACTTACCAATGACAATAATAAACTTTCAAAAACATGTCACAAAACCACAACAACTACTTTAAAACATACACGAATATATCTAAAAACGGCTGTATTAAAATTCAAAACCTAAACAGAAATGCTCAACCGCTACTTTAAAACACGCAAAAATATCTAAAAACAGCTGTATTAAACTTCAAAACCTCAGCAGAAATACTCAACCACTTATTTAAAACATACGCAAATATATCTAACAACAGCTATATTAAAATTCAAAACCTAAACAGAAATGCTCAACCGCTACTTTAAAACATACGCAAATATATCAAAAAACGAAGACATTAAACTTCCAAAAACATTACACATATCCGCAACATCTATTTAAAACATACGCAGATATATAAAAAAAACGAAGACATTAAAATTCCAAAAACATTACAGAAATCCCAAACCGCTACTATGAAACGCCAACAAAAATATCGAACACCGGTATATTAAACTTCCAAAAACACTACACAATACCACAACACCTATTCAGGGTTGCAACAATAAACAAACATCACGCCAAATCGCATGGCTGCCAGACCAAACAAAAAAATCGCTAAAAATAAAAAAATCACCAAACAAAAATAATCGCCAAATTGAAAAAGGTGCGTGAAACACATCTGTACCAAATCGGCAATTATTACTTCCTCCATGGTAACCGCGTGAGCGTGCTTAAACCATGGTTTTTAATTCACGAGATCTCCTGATCAACGCGCTCTGGCGATAACAAGCCAAATTGGCCCCTAACACGTAACAATCTTATATTTTTTGCGATTACATTATGTCCCCTATTACACATACGTTCAATTAATATTAAATTCCCAGGTTTTGATCGCCCGAAAATGACATTAAGACTTGAAAGATTGTATATTACTCTCCAGGGCGGAGGGATATTAAATCTCACGTCCCTGAGGACATCGAGCACATATGCTTTCTAAGACAGAAATTTTAAGGGGAGATATATCAATTAAAAGCCGCAATTTCTTAGTGTTGTACGGAGTGAAATAGGCAGTTCATGGTGTGAGTGAGAGAAAGAGAACGAAAGACAGAGAGAGAGAGCTAAATCCATAAGCTTAATGACCCCAATATATAGTTTTTTAGAGATATTTTTATAACACCTAGTCGTTAGACAATTCTTTATAGAAATTGAGGAAAAGACTTCAAGAATACCAGAAACAAGCATTGTATTCACACGCAACCTACTGAAACACCTAGTCTAAGAGGTAAAGTTACAGTTATCATATTTATTGAGGAAGATAAAATAGAATTCTGTAAAATATATATCCTTTCAGATATAATTCATTCACCATGTTTACTATATCGAAATAAGTGCACTCTAACTAGTAGGAATTTTTATCAGTATATGAGCAATTAAGATGCATATATTTTTTAATGGTTCAAGACCAGTTTTCATCAGCAGTAGTTGAAATGCACTTCTAACAAGAGTTTGTAAATTAGAACTACGATGGTATCGCAAAATCTCGTAAATGAAAGCTTAGTGAGCTGCAATTTAAGCTGTCTGAATTTATATATAACTCGTAATTAGCTTTTCTCTAGAAAGCCAATATGGCATATTTCGGTTTTTATCGTTTCACTAAACTGAAGAAGATTAGTTTTTTCAATAGGACGAGTTTTGATTAAAAACTGTTAAATTGATTTACTTCGTATTCTTTAGAAATGTAAAGACATCTTTAAAAAAAAACTAACCGGATGTTTACTACAAACTTAACGTACACTATATTACAAAACTGAAGAAGATTGTAGTTTTTCAGTTCGATGAGTTTTGACTAAAAACTGTTTAATTTACTTCATATTCTTTAGAAATGTAAAGACATCTTTAAAAAAAAATAACCGGATGTTTACTACAAACTGAATGCATGTTATATTACAGATGAAAATACAGAATTATAAAAGTTGAGTATCAATAAAAAATATCTCATGTTTAAAAACTTAATTTTTACCACACACACACACACACATATATATATATATATATATATATATATATATCTTATATATATATTTCTTCTGTCCGTGTGTATGTAACTGAACTCCTCCTAAACGACTGGACTGATTTTTATGAAATTTTGTGTGTGCGATTAAGTTGAATCGAGAATGGTTTAGATTCACAATTTGATCCGATAGAAAATGTTTTTATATTTTTAATTAATTAATAAAAAACCAACAATTTATAAGGGGGTGCGTCCGGTAAATGGAAGCTGTTACAGTTTGTGGAATCGGCCCTCTGGATAATACCGTCCACGTTAGGTTTAGTTAGTAAATAGCGAGCGAAAAGATAAAAATAAATAAAATCAAAAAGTTTCAAGTCATATATTAAATCAGAATAATAAATGAAAATAATAATCTTTAAAGTCAGATTTTATACTCTAAAATACATCAGATCCAACGGCATATTCATACTCTCGACACGCGATGGAAAATTCGAATCAACCACGCTAAGTGACACGAGATCTTTTTTAATCGCTACTGCAATCCCCTCGCCTATATAATTGTGTCTATTGAAGAGCTAAAGACTAAGCTTCTATCCTGCTAACTTATTTCTGACTAAAAACTCCTCTGCAATTTATAATCACCAGCCCACAACAACTTTCGAATGACGAATAAGTTTAACTTTGTAGAGAAATAATATGTCAAGAGATGGCGCTGTAAGCCCATCGGTTTGATTTTATTCTAAAATGTTTAGAATTCGCTTGTTCTTGTTTTTTGATGGAGTGTTGAATCGGTTGTTAGAATGTAGATTTCTTTGAAAGGGATTAAGATCCCATAATATGTCTATTCTTTCGAATTTAGTTAATGTAGAGGCTTTCCAGCCTATTATTATCTTCTTGTAAATATGTAAATATATTAAATTCATTAAAAAATATGTAAAGATGATTTAAACTTTGCACCACTTTCGTTTTGAAGATTTCTCACTCCTTTGTTTAGTTTCTAGTAGAATATAGTAGTTAAATTTCTTCATGGTGCATCGGTCTCGCGAACCTAATAGTTTAGTATAGAGTAAAAATATTTAGTAATCGTTGTGTGTTCGTGCCTATTTCAAGCAATTGGATAGCATTTTATGCGAAAACTGCCAAAGGTAAAGTTTTTGATACTTTATTTATTATGGATGTCAAGGCGTTAAACAAAAGAAGAGCTACTTTACGTTCTTCCATCACGAATATCGTTAAAAATGTTGATAAATTGATTGAAGACCAGGATAAATCAGGATTGGATGATTGTTTTGAACTTTTAAGTTCGAAAGAGATAGAAATTCGGGATTTAGATGAAAAAATCCAAAGTTTGATTAAAAATGAGGATGGTAAATTAGAATTAGATATTGTAACTTCCATGGAATATAGTGATACAATAATAATAACGAAATCAAAAATCAAACGTTATTTCAAGAACGTCGAATCTCAAAAATTGAACTTAAATATTTCTAGCGACTCGCATTCAGAATCTGAAAGTAATGTTAAATTACCCAAAATGTCGATACAAAAGTTTTATGGCGATTGTAATGAATGGAGCAACTTTTGGAATTCATTTAAAATTACAATTCATGAAAATACAACGCTTTCAAAAGTAGAGAAGTTCAACTATTTAAAATCGTATTTAGGTGGAAATGCAGCAAGTTCTATTGATGGATTTTCGATTTCAGAATCCAATTATGATTCGGCTGTAGAGATTCTTACCAATAGATTTGGTCAAAGCCAGTTGATAATCAATATGCATATGTCAAATCTCTTGAATTTAAACCCTGTACAAAACTCGAATGATGTAACAAAATTAAGAAAATTGTATGACACAATAAATGTTCAAATTAGAAGTCTTTCCTCTCTCGATGTAAAACAAGAATCCTATTCTAACATGTTAATTCCGGTTTTGTTGAAAACCATTCCCAACGATATTGCTTTGGAGTTCCATCGTACTAATATAGATAGTCGAACTTTTAATTTAGACAATTTTCTCAAATTTTTACGGACTGAGATAGAATCCCGGGAAAAAATCTCCTGTTTGTCGCTTTCTCCCAAATCAAAACAACTTCTGGAATACAAGAACACATATAACAAATTTGACTCAAAGTATACGTGGAATTCTAATGTTAAAAGAAAAGACTTTAACAAATATTCAAAACAAAAACCGTCGGTTACCACACATGAATTTATTGCGACAACATTACCAAACCGGAAGTGTATTTTTTGTTCTCAGGAACACTTATCGGAAAACTGCGGAGTGTTTACAGTAAATGAAAAAAGAGACATTTTAAAGCAGAGCAATAGATGTTTTTTGTGCACGTCTTTGAAACATAAAATTGCATTTTGCCCTTATCGACAAACAAAGGCTTGTAGGATCTGTGGGGGCAAACACTATGAAGGTATATGTTTTAAATCAAACACGGCAGTCAAAAATTCGGAAGCTGATAAATGTGAGGTTTCTTCAATTTCAAAAATTGAAACACAAGTTGAACCACGAAGTGAAAAAATTGTTTCCGCCGTTTCGCATGTTAACAATGTGATACTTCTGCAAACCTGCACGATAAAAATTAAAGCAGGAAAAGAAAAAATGTTTGCCAGGCTCCTTCTTGATACGGGTAGCATGAAAAGTTTCGTCACACGCGAATTAGCTAACAAATTAAATCTCGAAGTAACTAGGAAAGAAAAATTAACTGTTTACACCTTTGGGAACACCACACCTATTCAAAGAAATTATGACGTGGTTAAATTGAGTTTGGAACATAAAAGTTCTTCTGACTCTAGAATAGAAGTTGAATTATTAGTAACGGATCAAATTTCAGGCTCAAACGTTCCGACTCCTAGATTAGAAGAAATTAGACAAATTCGACAACTAAAGAATTTGATACTCGCAGATTCCCTCGATAGTGAAGAATCAATTGGCATTTTAATCGGAGCAGACTATTATTATGATATTGTCATGGGACACATTAAGCGTTTGAATAAAAATCTTGTCGCAGTAGAGACTATTTTCGGTTGGTGTTTACAAGGAAGGGAGAGTCAGAATGAAGTCTCTCTATCATTCAATGTTATTGTAGGGGAAGATCTAATTTCTAAACAAATAACAAAATTTTGGAGTCTAGAAAATTCAGGACTTATTAGTGAAAAAGAAAATTTAGATTCAACCGAAAATGAAGCACTTAAACATTTCGAATCCAATATAACATACGAAAATTCTCGCTACAAAGTTAGATTACCTTGGAAACATGACACTTCAGATTTGAATGATAACTGGGAAATCGCAGAACAAAGGTTCGATCGACTTAGAAAACGGTTTAAAAGAAATCCAGATCTATTTTTTGAATATCAAAATGTAATACAAGATTACTTAAATCAAAATATCATAGAACGAGTAACAGATGTTCAAGGTGAAGAAAACGTTACATTTTACTTGCCACATAGGGAAGTTATACGCGAGAATCGAACCACGAGCAAATTACGTATTGTTTTTGATGCGTCATCGCATCCCCCAGGCTCGAATTCTTTAAATGACTGTCTTCATGTAGGACCCAATTTGTACCCTGAGATATTCGACATCCTATTAAGGTTTAGATATAATCCTATTGCATTCACTGCAGACATCAGACAGGCCTTTCTACAAATTCTCATAGATGAAAGAGACCGAGATGTAACTAGATTTCTATTCTCCGAAATTCCCTCTGATGAAACCATCCCCCCTAATATATATAGATTTACTCGAGTGTTATTTGGGATGAACTGTTCTCCGTTTCTGTTGGCAGCGACTATTAGATACCACCTGAAAAAATATAGAGAAGTCTATCCTACAACTGTGGACCTTTTAGATGACAATATTTACGTAGATGACGCAATCGGAAGTCAGCTGACAGTCAGAGAAACTTTGACTACGACTCTAGAATCGATCAAAATTTTCAAAGAAGCTAGTATGCATTTGCATAAGTTTCGTACTAACTCGAAAGAATTACATGAACTGTGGATAAAGGAAGGTATCGTTTCAGATGAAGATCCCGAAACTTTTGATAAAGAAAATCTCCCATTTAAAGTCCTAGGTATGGCGTGGGATAATTCTAACGATCTGTTGTATTTTGATGTTCGAAGTCTATTGTCATTTTTGTCTAAACCTATAGAAACAAAAAGATTTATCCTACAGGTGTTGGGTCGGATTTTCGACCCTCTAGGAATTTTAGGACCCTTCACTGTTAGAATAAAGTGTTTGATACAAAGGATCTGGTCATCGCGTATAGATTGGGATGAACCACTGCCAGAAGATTTAACCTCCCAATGGAGAAACTGGTGTGAGGAGATTCCTCAAATGGCCGAATTTTCTATCCCTCGTCATTACTTTTTCAAATTCTCGAACTTTGATGTCCAAAATATCGAATTACATTGTTTCTCAGACGCAAGCACGAAAGCCTATGGTACAGTTGCCTACTTACGTTTCACAACAAACAATAATGAAATTAAAACTGCCTTCGTTGCTTCTAAAAATAGGGTAGCTCCACTAAAAGCTCTCACTTTGCCTAGATTGGAGTTGATGGGAGCACTATTGTCAGCAAAGTTAAGTAACAATATTTTGAAATCGATAAAGTTAAATATACCTTGCTTTTTTTGGACAGACTCGACAATTGTTTATTTTTGGATCAGAAAACAACCGGCAACTTTCAAACCCTTCGTAAAGAATCGTGTCGAGGAAATTCAAAAATTGACCCCGCCTCAAAATTGGCATTACTGTCCAGGGGTGGACAATCCTGCAGATCTCGTATCTCGGGGAACGAAAATATCTACATTAACGAATGAACCCACTTGGACCCAAGGTCCACGGTGGCTTCAGCTCTCTCCTGATCTTTGGCCAAAATTAGACCTTACAGACACAATTGACGAAACCAAACTTGAATATCGGAAAAAATCTACTGATGTACATCAGCTTGAATGTACTACCGTAAATATTGATGACCTCTTTGACTTATCAAAATATAGTAATTTAGAGAAACTGTTGAGGGTCACCGCTTGGATAAAACGCTTCGTTTCAAAATTGAGAAAATGTAGTAGTGTTGAGGGAACTCTAAAAACAGAAGAACTATTAGAAGCCGAAAATTTCTGGATTCGGTCTGAACAAAAAACGGTTTTTGCCGAAGAATATAAATCCTTAATAGAAGGTAAACCGATTGACAAGAACTCCCCTCTGTACAATTTTGTCCCATATATTGATGAAAAGGGAATCATGAGATTAGGAGGAAGATTAGAATTTTCTGACTTTACACTAGGTAATAAGCATCCAATAATTCTGCCTAAAAATTCTAGATTGACCTATTTAATTGTACGTAAACAACACGAGAAGACAATGCATGGAGGGACTGCTGCAACTTTGGCTAAAGTTAGATCTCGCTTCTGGGTCCCGAAAGGACGTCAGTTAGTCAAAAAGACTATAAAAAGTTGT
>OU015497.1:12637172-12812172 GCA_907164885.2 Dolomedes plantarius | reverse complement strand
CACATCGAAATCTATGATACTACTAGCTGGAAACCCGCATTTCGCTACGGAGTACATTCAAATTAAATACAACGGTCAATGTATGCAATTAATGCCAAATATATATATATATATATATATATATATATAATAAATACGAGGATCAATATATACAATTGATGCAGGAAAGAAATATATATTTATAAAAAAATCGTAAGGGATATTTTTATAGACAAAATGATGTCCAATCGTCCGCCGCATTAGCAAGAAAAAAAAATATTTTTGTCTATTTAGTTGTTATGCACGTGACGATGAATTTATTGAAAGTACCAGAAAAAGAAGTCACGTGATCAGCATTTATTAAATTAAATTCTAAAAATGAATCTTTTTAAAAATTCACCAAAAATCAGAAAATCGAGGTAAAGATTCGATTAAGATCTCATTTCAAAGGAATTTTTATGATCTTTCTCGTGATATAAATTTGATAACCCTCAAATTATTTTAAATGCAAACATAAAAAAAGTTACTAAAACAGCTTAAAAATCTAATTTTAAAAAATCTAAGAAGAATTTTTCAAAAATCTCTCTTAGTGCACCCCTACACTATAAGAAGAATCGCTATGCAAAATTTCAGCCCTTTAGGTCCAGCGGTTTGGTCTCTGCATTGTATACGCATTTCTAATGATCGTATTGCTCTGAAATTTAAGTTTTATATACTTAACACTATATCAAATAAATCTTATTGAAAACAATTATGCTTCAAACAATTATGTCAGTCAGTCAGTCACGGAACTGTTTTATATATGAGGCGGTGAATGGCAAAGTGGTGCAAGTCACATTTTCAACTTTTTTTATTTGAGGGCAAAACTGTAATCTCCATGTACAATTTATAGTGAAATTGCAAATAATTATTATTTGCAATACTATAATAATTATTATGAATTATAATTTGTTTAATTTATAGTGGAATTTCTTGTAGTTTTTGCCGTAAAACGCTTTGGACTTACACCACTTGACTTACTGACTTACACCACTTTGCCTTTCACCGCCTCATATATAGATGATCGAAATCTATGATTGATATTAAAACTTGGGGAGCTGTTCTTTCTATTTAAATATATTTTTTAAAATTCTAATGGGTAGTTGCATAAAAACCCCGTACCTTTTGCATATTATCGCACGCATACTAAAGTTGCCATTTTACCCGATATTTTCTTCCTATTCTCTCTCGAAGTATTAAGAAATTAAGGGGACAGTGGACTTTCAAAATTGTGAAATTTGTCCAAAAATTCGATTTTTTGTTTTATTGAACTGCGAAACTACGGACGAGTAGGAATGTGTTGCAAAAAGTATTTTTAATTTCTGCGATTACTTTCCTAGTTATAGGCATTTGTATTTAATTTAGATATTATGCGGTTGCTGATAGCAATAACGTTAAATACGTTTTTCACAAAACAGAAATTTTCATGTCATACGAATATTCCAACTGCTCCAGACGCATTTCTAATGATCGTATTGCTCTGAAATTTAAGTTTTATATACTTAACACTATATCAAATAAATCTTATTGAAAATAATTATGCTTCGTAGCTCAGAATTTCTAAATATTGTACTCGAAAAGATGATTTATAGGTATTTTGCGTAATAAAAGGGTGTTTTCACTATTATTATTGTTTTCTCTTTATATTTTTAATGAATGCTTAAAGTAAGCAATAAGTTTCATTGTTAGTTCTATAAGGTATCCTATAAACAAAAATTACTATATTATATGCGAAAGAAATGCGCATGGAACATTTTTAATTGGGCTAATTTTTGATTTAATTAATAATTCATAATTCATAAATTATTAATATTTCTAACACATTCTTTTATACACTATATCAAATAAATCTTATTGAAAACAATTATGCTTCGTAGCTCAGAATTTTTAAATTTTGTACTTGTTAAGATGATTTATAGGTATTTTGCGTAATAAAAAGGGTGTTTTCGCTATTATTATTTTTTCTCTTCGTATTTTTAAATGGATGCTTAAAATAAGCAATAAGTTTCATTGTTAGTTCTATAAGGTATCCTGTATATTATATTTACCATATTATATGCAAGAGAAATGCTCGTGGAACATTTATAATGAGGCCAATTTTCGATATAATTAATAATTCAGAATTCATATATTATTAATATTTCATCTTTAAATTTTAACCACTTTTACATATCTATGGTACTCATCACATATTCAAATTTCAAGCAAATCCTTTCGAAACAAAAAAAGTTAGGTTTGAAGGTCCACTGTCCCCTTAAACCTCTCATGTTCACCCGCTCATTTAACTCAATGCAGTTTGTCTTCGATTTTCATAAAAAGTATTTTTTGTATATACTTTTCTCTGGGATAAGTTTATTTAAAGAATGAGGTCCATTTCGGTATGGTAGCATACGTTTTTTTTAAAAACATTACTTCGGAAATGATGACGTCGGTAATACAACCTTTGTTTGTTGTTGTGTTTACGGATAGAAGCACTATAAGCAAAAAGAGGGGATGCCGTTGCCTCAAGAGATGTTGGACTTCCATATTGTCACACCCCCCAGTACATGTGGCCCAGTACCCTGTACATGTGAATACAAGGAAATAGAAGCATAAATGACAAAATCACAGAAGAATTTTTATTAACAAACGATAACACCAGCGATGAACGAGCACCCATTTCTAGACGGGGTTCCTTTTGCAGTTGGAACACTGGCGAGTTCCCCCGAATACAACCAAGTCTTATGCGGTAATCGCACCCGCGTCCCCGGCAGGTTGATGCCTTAACCACTTAGCCACTTAGCAACTCTATTTTTACCATGTTATTATTAACTCGCATTCTCGTTTGTTTGTGTGTGTATGTTTGTCCGGTACAAATCTTGCAATCGATTTTTAACTAACTTCCTGACTAGCTGGACATTTAAAACTTTTAGAATAGCTCATAACACGATGACAATGCATTATTTTAATAATTTTAGCCATCTTTAAGCAGGATTGAATTCTATCTCAGTTAATTTTGTTTTGTAGACGGGTGCAGCCATTTGTCGGCCGGGACGGGAACGAAAAGTTAAACGCAAGTTAACTTCCAATTAACTTCATTTTCTTTCAAGTTGATGGGATAATTCATCCAAAAATTTTAAAAAGTATTTATTAGTACATAGAATTGTCAAGTTTATATGATTCAACAGCAAATTTAAAAACATGGTATGTAAAAAGTTCTTTTTATCTTGTAATTATTATTAACTGGCTTTCTTGTTTGTTTGTGTGTGTTTGTGTGTGTGTTTGTTTGTCCGCTACAAATCTTGCAATCGATTTTTAACTAACTTCCCGACTAGCTAGACATTTGAAACTTTTAGAATAGCTCAGAACACGATAACAATGCATTATTTTAATACTTTTAGCCATCTTTAAGCAGCATTGAATTCATTTTCGGTTAATTTTGTGTTGTAGACTGGTGCAGCCATCTATCAGCCGGGACGAGAACGAAAAGTTAAACGCAAGTTAATTCATTGAAATGAAGTTAAACGAAAAGTTAACTTCATTTTCTGTCAAGTTAATGGGATAATTCATCAAAAAAATTTTTAAAAAGTATTCATTAATACATAGAATTGTCAAGTTTATATGATTCAACAGAAAATTTAAAAACATGGTATAGAAAAAGTTATTTTTATCTTGTAATTTTTACTTAATAAAAATGTCATTTTAAAATTGAGGTTTGTCGTTGCTTACCTATTTTATGCAAATTTAAAGAAAAGCATTATTTTACTTATTAAAGAGATTACAACGAAATGAGAGACAGCCTAGACAATAGTAAAAATTTATATCTATAGAAACTTTAAAAAATAAAATTGAGCTCCTTTCAGACACTCATTTATATACTTTTAGACACATTGTCAGAAATTATCAATCAAATTGATAGAAGATGAAAGTAAGTAATAGTTATAAATCCTGATATCTATTTTTCCAAATACGATATATTACCACCCTTTAAATTACAGATGCAATTTTCCCTGACAGAAAACAATCATGGTAATTTGAAAGAAGGATTTCTGTAGCTTTCAAAAATGAAAGCAAAAAACTGACATATAGAATCCTTCAATTCTATGAAATAAAAACTTTAGATTTGATTAAGGCAAAGAGGCTTGAGAGGTTAACATTATCTTTTAACAATTCGATTAAACATTCTACGATAAAAATGAGAAATTCCGTTAAAAAGTTAAATTTATAGTTTTTTTGATAGAAAAATAAGGTATAAAGTATCATATTTTTCATGTTATTTTATGCTATTTTTTTAACTATTCATTTCACTAAATCATTTCTTTAAAAATGCACAACAAAAATCACAACAGAAAAAAAAAAGATCTTGGACTAATCTAATCTGTTAAACTTTTAAAAAAAAAATGGAAGAAAAAATCCTGAAATTTCTTAACCCGTTAAAGCAAACAAATAAATCCAATGATCGCAACATCTGCGAAGAAAACTACCTTTAAGGCAAGAAAATCCCTCAAACGGACTTAGGAATGTAACCTGATTGATTTTTTCTCCTTCAAATGTATACTTTTTTTTTTATTAATGCGCGCTATCTCACAAACGTTCAGTAGTTTATTTCATTTAATGATCTGAAGAATGCAGTGTTTTAGGAGTTTGTGGTTTAGGAGAGAGAAAACTTGAATTGTTATTTCAGTGAAAATTAAAAGCAGGTACAACTAACACATGCTTTAACCTTGTTTACGAGATGTAATTGTAAGTTAAGTATGAAATCCAAATCTCCATTTAAGCAAGGTAAAACACTTGCAAAGGCTGGTTGCAGTTTAATTAAAATAGAGTTATATAAAGATTGAGCGTTTATGCGTAAACTGCAGAGCTTTAAAACATGAGTTTCAAAATAAATTTAACTTAGATTTGCTTTAAATTGGATTATACTTTCTTTGAGTTTAAAAGAAGAAATAGCAAAGCAGCAGTAAGAGATTTATGTCGTTTTATCATTATACTTAATGGTTCTCGTTAAGTTTAGAAATAAGGCTGAATTCGGATTACATTAGAAGCTGTAATGAGAAGTCCAGTACGTTTAGAAATAAGAAGAATAAGAATAAGAAGAATAAGAATAAGAATAAGAATAAGAAGAATAAGAATAAGAATAAGAAGAATAAGAATAAGAATAAGAATAAGAATAATAAGAATAAGAAGAAGAAGAAGAAGAAGAATAAGAAGAAGAATAAGAAGAAGAATAAGAAGAAGAATAAGAATAAGAAGAAGAATAAGAATAAGAAGAAGAATAAGAAGAATAAGAAGAAGAAGAAGAATTCCTTCTTTAACTATAATAATTCCTTAATAATAATAATAATAATAATAATTTCTTCTTTAACTATAATAATTCCTTAATAATAATAATAATAATGTCTTTAAAAAAAATTAAGATTTTTCGAAATTTTTAATTTTTATTTTTAAGACCAAAAATGTCAGTATATATTATTTTTTACACTTTTGTGCTCGGAAAGTTGGTTTCACTAACTTCTAAAACTAGGTAGACTAAATTACATATTAGACCTAATATATACAACATTCTATGTAAAGGCTAAAGAGATTTCCTTTGTTTAGCAAATTTACAATCCGTTGGTCGTTTTTTCTTCAAAAAGGTTTTTATTTCATGTTAAATATTATCAATAAATGTTGTTATACAACAAAAATGCTTATTGTGTACTTATTTCTACCAAAAACATCGTCAAAAAAGTGATCGGGTTAGATCCGACCTGACTGTACCATATTTTTCATCAAAAACCACTGTACCGTTTGAGGGTTAAGTTCCTCTGCAACAAGACGAGGTTTGTTGCTCGGATGACACCTGTCCAATCCAATACCAGAAAGAATGTATTGGGGCGTGGCGTTGCCCTAAAGCATTTAAAACAATCAGTATAGCTCTTGAATCCGTTCGCAAATCTCAAACGATCTCCGATATCAACTGCGAAGCATTGAGCAAACTATCTGAAAATATTGCCAAAAAATTCCCGAATGCCCCCATCCAAATATCAATTATTTATGTATACACTAGCTGAAAACCCGAGCTTCGCTACGGAGTACATTCTAATTAAATTCAACGGTTTACAACCAATTAATGCCAAGAAAAATAAATATATAAATTTATAATAAATGCGACGATCAATGTATACAATTGATGTAATATATATATATATATATATATATATATATATATATATATATATATATATATATATATATATATACACACACACGTTTTTATATACTATATATATATATATATATATATATACACACACGTTTTTATATACTATATATATATATATATATATATATAAAATCGTAAGGGATATTTATTTTTTTTGGATAATATCCAATCGTCTGCTGGATTAGAAAGAAAAAAGATTATTTTTTTGTCTATTTAGTTGTTATGCACGTGACGATAAATTTATTTAAAGTACCAGAAAAAGAAATCACGTGATCGGCTTTTAATAAATTAAATTCTAAAAATGAATCTTTAAAAATTCACCAAAAATCAGAAAATCGAGATAAAGGTTCGAAAAAGATTTTATTTTAAAGGAAAATTTAGGATCTTTCTCGTGATATAAATTTTATAACCCTCAAATTATTATTTTAAATGCAAACTTAAAAAAAGTTACTAAAATAGCTTAAAAATTTAATTTAAAAAAATCTAAGAATTTTTCAAAAATCTTTCTTAGTGCACCCCTATACTATAAGAAGAATCGCCATGCAAAATTTCAATCCTCTAGATCCAGCGGTTTGGTCTGTGCGTTGTATGTCAGTCAGGGAGTCAGTTACGGAACTGTTTTATATATATAGATAATACTAGCTGAAAACCCGCGCTTCGCTACGGAGTACATTCAAATTAAATACAACGGTCAACGTATGCAATTTATGCCAAAAAATAAATATATATTTATTTATAACTATCTGCCCGACCCGACTTTGTCCGGGTTGAACAAAATATTATACCAATAAATTTCCAGTTGATAGCCAATAAATTGTAAATCTTTCTTTACCTTAAATGTCCAATAAATTTCTACTGATCAGATATACTTAATATATAGCCTATGTCCATCTGGAATAATGTAACTTTCAAACAGTGAAAGAATTTTTCAAATAGGTACAGTGGTTCTGAAGATTACCCTCCACGTACAAAATCACTCTCTCTTTATATATAAGTATAGATAAATGCGATGATCAATATATACAATTGATGTAAAATATATATCTATCTATATATGTATATTTATAAAAAAATCGTAAGGGATATGCATTTTTTTTTGATAATATCCAATCGTCTGCTGCATTAGAAAGAGAAAAATATTTTTTTTGTCTATTTAGTTGTTACGCACGTGACGATAAATTTATTGAAAGTACCAGAAAAAGAAATCACGTGATCAGCATTTAATAAATTAAATTCTAAAAATGAATCTTTAAAAATTCACCAAAAATCAGGAAATGGAGGTAAAAATTCGAAAAAAATTTCATTTTGAAGGAATTTTTATGATCTTTCTCGTGATATAAATTTTCTAACCCTCAATGTATTATTTTAAATGTAAACGTAAAAAAAGTTTAAAATACAGCTTAAAAATTTAATTTTAAAAAAATCTAAGAAGAATTTTTGAAAAATCTCTCTTAGTGCACCCCTACACTATTAGAAGATTCGCCATGCAAAATTTCATCCCTTTAGGTCCAGCGGTTTGGTCTGTGCGTTGTATGTCAGTCAGTCAGTCAGTAATTGAATGAATGAATGAATGAGTCAGTTACGGAACTGTTCTATATATATAAATTAGTCATTTACTTACTGTCATTAACTGATAATTCATATTGAACTTAGAAATAAGACTGAACTATGAATATACAACAAGTGAGGTTTTATTTCACCGACTATAACCGAACCACATGATATACGAAACTTAACCACCTATGGTCACCCTTCCCTGGCTAGGTAATTTTTTTTAAGCAATTTTAATAAAAAAAATGCACGAAAATGAAGGTTCATTTTCAAACGACATAGTTGAATAATTTAAACTATTCATGTCTACCAATTGAAATTAGAAATAATGAATTCAATCAAAAATACGATTCATTATTTCTAATTTCAGTTGAGATTTTTCTTTAGTTCAAAACAGATTACCAGTTGTCTCGAGGTGTTTTTAAACATAGCTTTTCATAAATAAAAGAATCATCTTTCTGCTGACTAATGATAAGAAAGGGGTTACAGATAAATTCTTTTCTTATAGGCATTTGAATCAATAATAATATTTCTATGAAATATCATTAAAAAAAAGTCCAGATGAGGACGTGCAGATATAACTCCATGCATACTGATGTCCTGCAAACGTAATATTAAGATACACAGCGACTGACTTTGTAAGGTATACACAAGATTCGATTCACAAGAATCGAACTTTTGAGTGAATTAAAGAAGCTGCTTCAGATATGCTAATTTTGGCATACGCGCTTAGTATAAATACCACGCAGCGTCATTAATGAAGAAAGGAGGAGTTGTTGTTAAGGTTGAAAAAGGTGTTATCCTGCGCTAGTGCTTTACGGGCCAGAAGTTTACGTGGCAGTACTGCTGGTTTGACTTACTGTTCGTGAGTATAAAAATATATTGTCCTTAAAAGCTGTATTTACATTCCGTACAAGTAGTACGCATGCTTATTGCTGTAAAAGCCAATTATATGTGCAGCGAATTCAATAAACATTATTTCATGTATAAACTGTGTTTGTATATAATTCAAATAGAGTGCCACTTCAAATTATATACACCCAAGTCTGGGTAGAAGTGAGCATAGATTCTCTATACTGGCGCCCGAAAAATATATATACCCTGGTAGTTAGCGTTACATTTGTACCGAACAACATAATTGAAATTAAAAACTGTGTACTGTGTACGTATATTGATAAAATTGTTGCAAGTACTTATATACTATTTAAAAAAATGAGTGTTGTAGAACAAAATCCTGCTGGAAATTTTCCTCGGGTAATTATGGTTCAGCAAATTGCGCTATTCGAAGCCACCTTCAATGGCGGCCCCTCAAGCCAATTTCTAAAGAAAATTGAGCATTACTTTCAGCAACAATGCACCCCAGAGGGGGATAAACTTAAAATTGCTCTAGCCGCTTTAAGAGGTAGTGCATATCAGTGGTACACGTGTATGAAAAGCAGTAATCTGATTTTTGACTATTAGTCATTCAAGCAACAGTTTCTTAGTGTTTTTCCAAAGACCTTTAATCAAAGTGAAATTGAAGCGGAAATTTATTCGCTAAGGCAACGTGAAGGTCAGTCTGCGTTAGATTTTGCTACGGAAAATATTTCCAAGTGTGAGGAATATTTAGAAGAGTTGACGGAAGCGATAATCTTAAAAATAGTTATCCAACGTTTGAAGCCAAGTGTTCAAGATTTTTTAGATAATCAAACAATTACAAGCAAGGTTACCCTCCTTCAAGCTTTAGCTAAGTATGACAATAGACATTTCTTCGCTACCCCTCACCGTCATTCAGGTACGAGAAGTTTTATACAGCCGCGCCAAAATTTTTCGCGAGTTTCAAACCAGCAGCGTAAGCAGTACCGCAGGCAAAATAATAGAAGCGCACGGCGTTATAATGAAATTAGTGCACTTAAAGAAAATAATAGGGAAGCACCTTACTTGCACTGGCAAGTTGATTCACATGATATGGTTCAACCTGTTAAAACTGTGTGGTCAAATGTATTATTTTGTCCGAGCAGTAATCATTATTTTGAGAATAGTGAAAGTCAGGGTATTTTTGTGGCTTATAAAGAAAGTGAGTCTAGCTGGAATAATGCGGTAATTCCAGTACAAATTTCTGAAAATAGGGCCGATACTAATGCTAGTGGTTTAGAAAATAAATCATCGGACACTTCTATTAATGCTATACCTGATATTATTAATGCTATACCTGATATTATTGATGCTATACCTGATATTTTAGATGATATTCACACATCTGTTAATGAAGGAAATTTAGTAGATGACGAAGTATGCGTTACGGAAGTTAGTGAATACTTATTAGTTGACGACAATAAAAATTCTTTAAACGATAGTAGGAACTCGCTAGGTAATGATGATATTATTTCAAGTTTCCATCCGAATGAGGATGCTGTAGGCCAGGTTGATAATATGGTTTTAAATAAAGTACATGAAAACCAGACTGAGAATCAGGATGAAAAGTTGACACAGAGTTATACTGTAGGTAGTTTAGCTGATGCTTCGGAAGTTATAGAGAAAGTTTGCAATAAAACGCACGAGTACGAAAAGCTTAATCTTCCTAAAACTGAAGCAGTGTTAAAGAATTTAAATGATAACGATTCTGATGTCGCAAGTTTCAAAGAAACTTTTTCGTCAAAAGAGGATAAAACTAAAGTTAAGGGGGATAAAAAACGTGAAAAAGCGCCTTCAGGTTCCAGCATTAAAATTGCTAATACTGAAGTAATTAAGGCGGTAAACAAGAAGTCGTATAAGCACAAATACGAAAAGCAGAGTCAGGTTGTTGAAAAAATAGAATCTGCATTAAAATTTAATACCGATACAAGCAAAAGTACGAAGAAAGGTAAAGGGTGCACTACAAAAACTCCATCAAAGGAGGAATGCGTCGCTGATAAGGTACACAAGGTTATCAAAAGGAAGAATGACAATTTTAAAGTTCCTTTGCATGAGTACAGGAAACGGAAGATTTCTGCCGCCCAGCAAGGTTGGCCTCCTCCCAAGAGACCTCCTGTCCATCGTCAAGCCGGACCAGCGCCTCAGGACCAACGACCTGCTGCACGAAGGATGCCCACACGGTCAACGAATCCCTTTACTAGGACTGCGACCATCAAGAGAGGTTCCACGGATTGGACAGACTGGTGCAAGAAAGTTGCTGAATTCATGAGGAACAAGTTTTGTATCAATTCTCTTATTCTAACTCCCACCCTTTAATAAAATCGAACCAAATTGGTTTGAAGTTCCCCATTGTATATACTGTGTAAGCATTTTGAGGGGAAGTGGTGAGACACTGAAAAAAAAACGGTATACTGTTGTTTTATAAATTTTTGAAGGGGACATGTAGTGAAAAAAAATACATACTAACTACAGATAACAAACAACTAACATACTAACTTCGCAAATCATAACACATGTACATTATAAATTGGGAGAGAGCAGATACAGTCAAGAAATGTCATGCTGTGCAATTGTGTTGTCACTTTTAATTAAAATAGATATTTTAGGGCGCAGTTGGCCAGCCCAGTATCCGCAACTCTGCAAATCCACTGTGTAATGGTGTCACCTGGACCCCTCGGGGTTAGTTTTGTAAAATGGTAGTGGCGTTTTTCCCCCACACAACGTGTGGAAGGTTTTTTGGCTTTGCCACCCATTATGTAAAAAGTCAGACCAGCACGCGTTTTCAATTAGTTAACTGAAGCCGTTCAGACCTCAGTTACCTAATTTTTTTTTTCGAGGGAGGCCAGTGTAAGGTATACACAAGATTCGATTCACAAGAATCGAACTTTTGAGTGAATTAAAGAAGCTGCTTCAGATATGCTAATTTTGGCATACGCGCTTAGTATAAATACCACGCAGCGTCATTAATGAAGAAAGGAGGAGTTGTTGTTAAGGTTGAAAAAGGTGTTATCCTGCGCTAGTGCTTTACGGGCCAGAAGTTTACGTGGCAGTACTGCTGGTTTGACTTACTGTTCGTGAGTATAAAAATATATTGTCCTTAAAAGCTGTATTTACATTCCGTACAAGTAGTACGCATGCTTATTGCTGTAAAAGCCAATTATATGTGCAGCGAATTCAATAAACATTATTTCATGTATAAACTGTGTTTGTATATAATTCAAATAGAGTGCCACTTCAAATTATATACACCCAAGTCTGGGTAGAAGTGAGCATAGATTCTCTATAACTTTTAAAGGAGCGTCGCGTAATTTAGTGTAGCATAAAACTACATAATTTTGGATTTTAATTGTTTTATATAAGTTTTCGCAATTTTTTTTCCAGCGCCTTTTGGTAGTTATAAAAATTTAGTCACTTGGCTTATTTGGCGGAAGTTCTTTGGTCCATTTTTTCGCCGCAGACTGTCGCCACTGAGCAGTTGCACTGCGCTAATTTACCAGAACGGGTTTTGTGGCGAACGCCAAATTGGCGAAATTTTTCCCCTTTTCGTCTGGGCGCGAATTTCAACATTGAAGTTTTGCGGGACGTCTAGGAACATAACGGGTTTTTCTTAATCTGCGTTTACATGTTGAAGAAGCACGTGTTGGATACCCTTAATTAAATAGGCCGAACCTCTTGGATGCGACACACACTCCAACCCCACAAAGTTATCAGCTCTACACAGCTCAACCCCACAAAGTATCTTGTAATTATAAAGAAAGTATAATTACAAGATAAAAAGCACCTTTTATATACCCTGTTTTTAAATTTTCTGTTGCATCATATAAACTTGACAATTCTATGTATTAATAAATACTTTTAAAAAAATTTTTGATGAATTGTCCCATCAACTTGAATGAAAATGAAGTTAATTGGAAATTAACTTGCGTTTAACTTTTCGTTCCCGTCCCGGTCGATTGATGGCTGCACCATTCTGCAAAACAAAATTAACTGAAAATGGATTCAATTCTGCTTAAAGATGGCTAAAAGTATTAGAATAATGCATTGTCATCGTGTTCTGAGCTATTCCAAAAGTTTCAAATGTCTAGCAAGTCGGGAAGTTAGTTAAAAATCGATTGCAAGATTTATATTGGACAAACACACACACAAACAAGAAAGCGAGTTAATAAAAACATGGTAATATTTATAGGTATGTTTTTGCCTATAATTACTGTTGTTCCTTATACGATCACGACCCACTTCACCACATGTAGTAATAATTTTTAGAAGTAAATATTGCGCTTTGAAATGTCGCGTTTCCCCTCCACTAACTAATTAATCCGTTTTGCATTTTGTCATTTAGGAGAATTTAAGTATAAGTCGACAGATCTGTCTCAGTTCTGATTTCATGTTCTCGCTTTGCAACAACGTCGCAAATATAACCGCGAAACAACCGGCATTCTTGCTTTGCGGGCGTTAATAACTTACTGTTCAAAAGCAAGGCTCAAGGAACAGCTTTGTAAGACGCATCTCCGTTGGCGAAAAGTTGGCGTCAAACATTTGTTTGCGCCAACGCACCTCCTTGGCGCCAACGTTTCCCAATTCCGCACACCTGTTAGTCTTAAAGTGCTAAATGTAAACAAAAAAATCAATAGCGACCAAGAAATAACAAATAAGTTGAAAACAAACTTACTGCTGGCTGTATTAAACTTTCAAAAACATTACAGAAATCCCCCAGCTGGTTATTTGTAGCCGTAAACTCAAATTCTCCACACACAAACATATTACACACCTGTTTCCCATAAGATACAAATTAAACAACAACCTCAATTCAATCATGTCACCCATTTTGCCACAAACTACACTCTAGAAGACACAAAGCAACATTTCACTTGAAAGGGTGAAAAGTCATGAATCTAATTTCGGGAAAAGGAAATTACCGCTGGTTGTACTAAACTTCCAAAAACATTACAGAAATCTCCAGCTAACCTCAGTTAGCAAAGAAATTTCCTACATTACAAAATAGCAGTAATGCATGCGAGAAAAAAAAAAACCACAGCAGAAATAACAAAAATAAACAAACAAAATACAAAACATACTCAACCCTGCGCTAATGTTAAACTATTAAGAAAACAATCAAAATTATAAATCTCATTAATTATTAAATTTAAACGCTCAATCTATTTACTGCCACAACCGCATATGACTAAATCCCCCCCCCCCCAAAAAAAAAATCTCGCCAAAATCACATGGTTACCCCGCCATACACAAAAGCGCCAATCTTGGTAGGAACAACTCTGTAACGGGCTCAAAACCTGTCCTTAATTAAAATTTAGCAAACCAGAAGAAGTACCACCATAACTATGTATGTTACAGGTTATGATATAACGTGAGAATATATTTTGAAGTGCTACATGGCATTTAGTTGAGTTACCACTTGACATATAGGGTATCAGTTAAAAGCCATCTAGGAATGTCTGCAAAATTAGAAAGGCCAAAATTTGAAAAAAAAAGGTTTGTTTGATAGGCAAGAAATTTTAAGCGATGTTCCTTATGTTTTTATTAAATATATCCTGGTCCATATATTGTTATAACAATTATTATTTCGAAATTCTTAAGTAGTTTTCATAGCGTTAACAATTATTTTTCTTTGCACTGTTCTGTCAAGTTTTTAAAAAATGTCATATACAGGGTGTTCCGAAATTCAATCGACAAATTCAGAGGGGTGATAGTAAGCATGAAGACGAGCAAAAATCACATATGAATGTATGACCGGAAACACAAACCTGTTCAGCTAGAGGATAAGCAAAGATGCAGAAATGAAAAGCCAACATTTCTGCATCTTTGTTTATCCCCTAGCTGACCAGGTTTGCGTTTCCGGTCATACATTCCTATGTGATTCTGATTTGTTTTTAAGTTTTCTACATCCTCCAGAAAAATGCGATATTTCCGGCAATCCAGTGTAGTTGTGAAGAGGTACGGTCCGATTAAGTAAACAGCGCCCTCCAGCGGCAGGTTTGAGTTTCCAGTCATACATTCCTGTCTGATTATTGCTCGCCTTGATGCCTACTACCACCCCTCTGAATTTGTCGGTCGAATTTTGAAACACCCTGTATTGTGTTGTCGTAGTTCGTTGCCGTTCAATGAAACTTCTATTTGACATCACTGAATCCTAAATGAAAATATGAAGGATTCCCAGCTTTAAGCTATGCCAAAAACGGAGGTTGTTAGACATGCCGTTAATATTACATTATTTAAAAATTAATCATTCAACTGTCATAAAAAAGGGAAAAGAGAAGCAGTGTGGCCTCCCCTGCTATACACACTTTAAAATCTTCTACCTTCAACAGTATTATTAATGCAAGTGTAGTTGTCATTTTAATTGAAAACTTGCAGTGAAAGATTCAATATTGAGACAGTGAGTAAATATGACGTAATATACAGTGATTTTCGCTTATAAGAATCACGTTTGTTATTACTGTTTCTGATTCTTATAAGCGGTTGATTCTTATAGCCGAAATTTAGGTTTTTGGACAGGCACACACACACCTATATATACATATATTAGATAATTTACCATAAAATACTCTTTAATTTACGTTAATTATCTTTTATTAAAATTATTTTTTATAATTTTAAAAATACAACTTAATTTCTAGACCTATAAGTAGATACACATGATTATAGTAAGAGAAGAAAAAATCCAATATTTGTTACAACATACCTGCTTAACAGCTTTAACATTTAAACTACAGGAAGGGAGCAAGAAAAAGTTTTCTATGGTAGTTTCACGTAATGAAGTTTTCAGGAGGCTGTTTATAACTCTTTCAATACTAATAGTCTCAGACGAAGATTCACCTTCTAGCTTACGTTTCACGGTTTGATAACGTGCTGAATCTAATACTGTCACGTTTGCCTAAGTGATAGTGGACACTTCGCCGAAGATTTATGTGTTTCAGGGTCCAGGAAGCCGCAACCAGGATGTGGGAGGTGGGAAAAAAGAGTCCCTATTTTCGTTTGCCAGTGGAGAAAAGTGAAATCGGACCCGGGCGGGTAAGATGCTAATCGGACAATCAAGCTAATAGGACAGTGTTGTGCTAAAGCGTTTAAGGGGAAACTATTATGTTATGTCTAACAAAGAAAGGGGTGAATTTTATGACTATATTCCATCCCATCTTATCAATCTTTCTTTAAAAAAAAAAAAGAAAGAACTTCGTGCCCTTTGAGGGTTTAAGTGGCTTTTTTGGAAAAATGAATGGAAAGCAAAGAGTGTAAACCGATTCTTAAAACCGGTTTACACTCTTTGCTTGGCCGGCGGATTGATTCGGCGGATTGATTCTTTAAAGCGAAAATTTTAACATGGAAATAATACATTTGTTTTTGTTTTCGCGATATTGATTCTTATAAACGGTTGACTCTTATAACCACTGATCACTATAAACGGTGGTTACTGTACTTGCAGACATAAAAAAAAACAATGCAAACTTTAATTGTGTTATTTAATACCAGTTTAAAAACCCCACGAGCCAGAACAAGAGCAATAAATATTAATCATATTTAGGATAATCACCAAAAAAAACCTTTTATTTTAAAACACATTCATTTTTTAATCCAATAATAAAAGAAGTATGGATACTTCTTAAAAAGATCATCAGAAAGGAATATATGAAAATGCATTTAAAAAAAACACCTCGCTTCGCTTTACTTATTTCTTGAGATTGATTTATTAAAGGATTTTGTAATAAATCAAAGGGAATTGTCCAAGCGATAAAAAGCTTTTTTTTACATGTAAAAAATGGCTTTTCTCAATTTAATGATTCTTAATTAATTTTAAACTGGATACATACTTTAATAAACAGTGATGTGTAAAGAAGTATTGACGTCGGTGGAAAAAAAATCTGAAAAGAAGTATAACAGTCAATTATCTTTTAAGATAAATGGCTTTTGGAGAGTTTCCTTTTGGGTGACAAACGTTTTCAGATTTCCAGAATTTCTGATATGGTTATCATTTAAATTCAGTTTTAGATTATGTTTCTTTGCACAGTGTCATATTTTTAAAAGGGACAAGATATATTTTAGTCCCTTTTTTTACCTTTTCTGGGTTCAATAAACGATCCACATTGTAGGCAGATTCATATAAGATCCTTCAACTTCTTCATACAACTTCTTCAGATTTATCCAACTTCTTCATATAAGATTGATTACCCTGTATCAGTGCTCCGAAACCGTTGTGCCGTGGCACACTAGTGTGTCGCGAGGTGATCTAACGTGATATAAACGTGATATAACTATATAACGTGATATAACTATAAATGTGCTATAACGTGCTATAACTGATATAACGTGATATAACTATAAACGTGCAAATATAAAACGCACAATTATCAAAACAATCTCAAATATCTCATTAATAAATTAGTTATATTTAAATTAACTTTGATTTATTAGGCTTAAGTAAAGACCAAAAAACAAATTTTAATATAAAAACTAACTGCGCCGCGTTGATTTTATCGATTATGATAATGAAAAAATTAACCACCGCATTAAATAGAAATTTTTCTAAGTAAAATATCCCTCTAACTTTTTGTTAATATGTAATTTTTCTGGGTCGAAATTATACACAAAGCAAAAACATGCTGTTAGCCATACATTGTATGTATGCTCGAACGTCATATTTCTCGATTTCAGTTAAGAAAGAATATCCACAAATTTCTGACAAGGCCATTGCAATTTTGCTCCCTTTTTTATGACAACCATTTTCGACACTGGTTCTAACTGAAAATGACAAACGATCATATTTAAAGGGCCTTGATCATGAACTGTAGCTCTTTCTCATATAGAGCCAAATACAAAACGTGCAAATATAAAGCGCACATTTATCAAAACAATCTCAAATATCTCATTAATAAATTAGTTATATTTAAATTAACTTTGATTTATTAGGCTTAAGTAAAGACCAATAAGCAAATTTTAATATAAGAATTTAAAGAGAAAATGTTTTTACTTGTAAACTATAATTTTATATTTTTGTTCTTGTGTTGGTGTACAGTTCAAAATGATTTATATAAAACTTAAAAGATTATAATTATCTTGATACATAGCTATTTTGTTGTGTTTTTTTTATCTAATAAAAATATACGTATTTATTGTAATTTATATATATATGCAAGCTTTTTCTTGTGGTGTGCCGCGGAATTATTGAAAAAAACGTTGTTGTGCCGTGGAAGATAAAAGGTTGAGGATCTCTACCCTGTATTTTGCATTTAAATGAAAGTTTACGTACAGGAATATAAATGAATACGTACAGGAATATAAAAGTTTTTCTTCCCATGAGATTCACAAAATAAACGTCAGTTTTCAAATAATCATTTTTCTTGATGCACTTTATAATAATTTTCAATAAAAAAATTAATTTTCAAAAGAATTAGGGACTCGGCTCAAAATGGAAGAGTTTTTATGTCCTATATGTTTCGAAAACCATAAAATGTTAAGGTAGAACAGAATGATTATTCCAGAAAAAAATTTTCGTGAAGTAATTCAGGTAAATTAACAAGTATCCGAAAAAAAATGCGAAATTTCAAAAAAATTCCTCTTTCTTCCCTTTTTAACTTTTTCATAGTTGTATATCAGGTGGCGCAGTGTTTTTTGCCCACGAGTGTTCTCAGAATGCCTTCAACTGTGGGTTAGATTCCCACTTGACAAGGCTGAGATTAGGGAGCTATGTTGGGTCACCTATAGGGTCCTCCCGTATTAATGAAACCAACAAACGCTCGGTATGGATGGGCCTGTGTTGTAATTGACAAAGTGCCTGCCACGTTAGAAACAAATTTTTTATAGTATTAAAAATGATATTTGTTGGCGCCAACGGCTATGTTGGCAATCGCCAAACGCGCCTTTGAGCGCCCTCTATTATTAGAACAAGTCAGTTTCTCTCGAACTGGCACATCGTATGATCGATGTTTCACGTATGATTTTGGTTTATACGTTAGCATTGTAGATAATGTGTTTGAGTTAATAAAATTATTATATCAATTTGTATGTCGTATGGTCGACAATAGTTTCGATACGAATTATTAGTTAACAGTCCATTTTAATCAACGAATTTGGGACCAGTTCCACGTATGACATTTGGCCCACACAATATTCATACGTTATGTCCACATATGATTATTTTTACATTCACAGGAGTATTCTTCGTAATAATTGGTGTCAACTTTACATTAAATTGAATCATTAAAGAGAAAAAAATAAAAATCCAAATCCATGCAAAAAATTATTTCAAACAAATTCCTTAATGATTTCACGCACACACACACAAAAAACTTTCATTTCATAAAAACAATCACCTCGAATTTTATTATAAAGATTTCAATGACTGTAAAAAAACTGAATTCTGTTTTGAATATCAGACGAAGTTTTAATATTTAAAAAAAAAACACAATTTGTCTCAACGCGTGCGTCTCATTAGTAAATGAATCGATCGTTTCGTTGTTTCTTTGTTTAAAGTACAATCAGTACACAGCATTATCACAATAGTTAAGGCTAATGAGCATTAAAGAAGTTTAGTATACTATTTAATAATAAAAGTCTACCCGTGTTTTTTCTTAATATTTCCTTTCAAAATAAAGAATTCTGGACTTTTCCCCTGAGAGACAATTCCAGGGTATTGCTTCCAAAGGCTTTCGTTAATCTCGCGGACTAACAATCCTATCTTGTTCTCCCTAATAGATTCGATTGACTGTAAACAATTAAAAGCCTCCTTTGACTGTCAGATGAGGTTACAGCATTTTAAACAGCGGCAAAATTCGTCTCGACATATAACTTTGTGGGAAAAAATGTATCTTTTCAGTTTCTTTTTTTAAATTTCATCCCAATGTGGAATCCGTCGGAATGAAATGGCTGACCAACAAGACAAAAAAGGGACTCAGATAGTACAAACATCGATTACGGAAATCCTCTTCATCTATATATATATAAAACAGTTCCGTAACTGACTGACTGACATACACACACAAACCAAACCGCTGGACCTAAAGGGCTGACATTTTGCATAGCGATTCTTATAGTGAAGGGGTGCACTAAGAAAGATTTTTGAAAAAATCTTCTTAGATTTTTTTAAATTAAATTTTAAAGCTGTTTTTGTAACTTTTTTAAAGTGTGCATTTAAAATAATAATTTGAGGGTTATGAAATTTATATCACGAGAAAGATCTTAAAAATTCCTTTAAAATGAAATCTTTGTCGAATATTTACCTCCTTTGTCTGATTTTTGGTGAATTTTTAAAGATTAATTTTTAGAATTTAATTTATTAAATCCTGATCACCGTATTTCTTTTTTGTGGTACTTTAAATTAATTTATCGTCACGTGCATACTCGTTGCATATCACGTGCATATCACGTTGCAAAAATTTTTTTCTTGCTAATGCGGCAGACGATTGGACATTATCCAAAAAAATATTAAAATACAGTAAAAGATATCTTCTTCACACTGTACTATATTAACTATACTATATTCTTTAGTATGTTCTATTCGATTTAACTTGAATATCTTATTCTACATTATATTGTCTATAAAAATGATGTTTTTTATAAATATATTTTTTTCTTTTTTTTTACATCAATTGGTTACATTGATCGTTGTATTTATTATAAATATATATTTTTTGGCATTAATTGCATACATTGACCGTTGAGATTAATTTGAATGTACTCCGTAGCGAAGTGCGGGTTTTCATCTACTAGTTTCAGCATAAAGAATTATAAAGAGAAAAATGAATTCTCAGTATGAAAATCGAAAATTAAGAGATATACAAAATAAGGAATGGAAAGATACAATATTGCATATCCTGTTAGCCCCAAGAAGAACAAGTTTTGCTGCTTTTAGACTTGCCACACGACACGACTGTTTGCCTAAATACCTTTTCAGGTTAGGTATTGTCGAAAGCCCAAACTGTACTCTTTGTGGTATGGAAATGCCAATGGATGGACAGCATTTGCCACTGTGCTCCGCATTAACAAGTAACTCTCTTTATGACAGATATTGGGAGCCGAGGGAACTGACGAGGACGAATGGATATCAGCCCAATTAGACCGTTGTTTCTGCTAAGATTTCTATATGCCATTTTGTTTTGTGTTTTGTTTCTCCTGTTTGCTTGTTGTATTTTTGTGGCATATAATAGTGTATAGATGTATGTCTAAGTGCTATTGCTTTAATAATAAAAAATAAGTTTCTTTTTTAAAAATCAGATTACCGAATCGTCTAATTGGAAATATTTAAATCAGTTTAAAACATTATCTATTCTAAGGTTATTCTAAAGTACTCGACTCATGTAGTATGCTATAAATTTATTCCCCCCCCCCCCCCCGAAATAAAATTTTTAGCCTTATAATGAACAGCAATAGATTATAAAAGAGTATGTTGTAATGCAAGTATGTTAAAATAAAAGTATGCCCCAAGTTTCATATGTGTCGTTTTAGCATATTTGATACTAGCGTAAGCACAGTCATTCAATTTAAAAGTGTTGAAAGAGAAAAATCTTTGTCCTTTAAAATTTAAGAATACCACTGTCGGCTGATTATGTGAAAAGATACTGGTTGCAACATTCTGCAATGTTTTCCTTATTCTATGTCCACACTTGTGCGCTTTCGTGTTCGCTTTCAACTTGCGCTTCGTTTTTCCTTTCAATTTGCCTTCAGCGCATGCCTTCCGGCATGCCTCTAGAGACATTCCTTTTGTTGTCCACACTTGTTCGACTTTTCATGCCTGACAAGATGGGTGAGTCGGACGGTTACTCCTGCATTTCTTGTGATTTTGCGGAGTTTATAAAGTGATCACTATTTTTACGTAAAGCAACAAGGAATGTGCAACAAGAATGTGCAACAAGGAATGTGCAAATGTTAATGCCAAACGTCGTGTAGAGTGGTGCCACGACCTCAGTAACTGGATGATTTATAAGTCGAAGACAGTTATATGGTCAGACGAATCATATTTCCCACTTTTCCCCACAACAGGACAGGTGCATGATTCGAGGACACATGCACAAGCATATATGATTTGTGATCGTCTACTTCCAAGTGTTAAGCAAAGATGTTGATCTGCCATGGTATGGGCAGCCGTGTCGTGGTTTTCTGCTGGCCCAATCGCAACCCTGAAAGGAAGGATCACTGGCCAGAAGTATAGAGACATTTTAGCTGATCAGGTCCATCCTGTGTTGCAAATTTTGTTTCCTGCAGGAGATGGACTTTTCCAGGATGGTAATGCAACTATACATGCAGCGAGACTTGTCCAATTATTGTTTGATGAACACGAGGATGAAGTGAAACATCTGACTTGGCCCGCACAGTCCCCCGAACATCAATATAATCGAACCGTTATGATCTATTTTAGAGCGTTCAATACGGAATCGATATCCTCCACCAGCATCTCACACGGAACTTTCAGAATATCTCCATGCAGAATGGTACAATATTCCTCTAAACACTACCCAAAACTTGTATGATTCGATTCCCCGGCGAATCCAAGCTGTATTACATGCCAAAGGCGGTCCTACACCATATTAGTAAAGGGTTCCTTATAAATCTAGGGCGATTCCATTATTTTGATAACCTGTGTTTTATATATATATATATATATATATATATATATGTGTGTGTGTGTGTTTGTTTGTGTTTGTGTTTGTGCGTGTGTGCGTGTGTGTGTGTGCACGTGCACGCGCGGGGGAAAATTATCCAAATGAGAAGTCTAAAAAATAAATGTAAATAAAAATATAATATTTTTTATATAATACATCAGTTATCGATTAGAGATGGTTTTTCTTATAAGCGTAGTATCTACATTAATGTAGTTTAATAGAGAAAATAATAACTGATGATACGGAATATAGAGAAGACCTGTTTTTAATATATGCCAAGTTATTAGAAATAGAACTACAAATTATGACTTCTTTTATGAAGTAATAAAACCAAACAAATACTAAGAATAGAAAACGGAAGAATATTGCTTGTTGTCAAAATTCTATCTCTTAAATATATAGTGTAAAATTACACTGGCATGTTAATTTATTTCTGAATAAAAGGAACATTTATATTACATTTGAAGTATACAGGAAATTCAAGAAAAATCATAAGCTAATCATACTATATCTCTTTAATATAAAGTAAAGAATTAAACCGAGACATTTACTTTTTTTCTGATTAAAGCGGGCCATGAAGAATTACTTTTGAATTCTCATATGCAATTAAAAAAAATTCCTACACATGTAAGAAGTTAAGAAGTATATTTTGTTATTAATGAAAATCGTTCATTTTATATTAACATGGCGTAAAATGAAGAACACGAAGAGAGAAAAATGATCGACTAAGGAATGCCTACAATCAAAATGGTCGATGATATTTAGCTTCAAAAGAAAATGATATGTGCACGATCTTACGCATTTGGATGCAAGCAATTCATGACATGGGGGAAAAAATTACGTCATGCAAAACGCGAATTCAGGTTGTAACCTGTTTATATAATAATAAAAGGTCAATTTTTTTTAAAGTGGGTCTTTCATTCCTGTGATAAGCTATGGAGAATTTTATTATTCAGTATTTTTATAGTAACAAATGAGCGATTGTATTTTTGAAATATTCTCCCTGTATTTCAAAAGAAAATTTCAATGATATAGTAAAAGTTTTCAAATTTTTTTTCAATTTGCTAGGTTTAAAAATACATTTAGTTTTAATTTTAAAACAATAGACATTAATAATTTAATGCCCTGTATATTATTATTAAATAATTATTTTAAATGTATTAAATGTATTAATAATTTTATTTGTGTATGCGGAGTGGTAGAAGTCCCACAATTCCGGTAAATTTCTATAATCTTCAATAAAATTTAAAGTTTCTTCCGAAGACTGCGACATTCTGAACACCGATTTGAAAACTGCCTTGCAGAATAGAAAAACGCATGGAATAACGCACAAAATCCACTCGGGTTGGATAAGTTTGCAATAACGCATGCGCTATCGCAACGCATGCGCTATCCTGGAATTTTTGCAGGTGGTGACGCATGCCTCACATTCCTCTCTCCGTGCGTTATGTTGAAAGCGAAAGCGAACACGCACAAGTGAGGACATAGCTTTAGAGGAATATATGTTAACCTCTGGCTCGTTCAAATATATTTTACTCCAACTAAGAAAGAAATACACACATAAAAGGAATAATTGTGTGTAATTAATGAAATTCTAATATAAAGCAAAACTGTGACCTCTTTCTCTTATTTTCAGCATCTTGGTGTCTCTTGTTATTCCAATAGAGTTATATTAAAGAAATGTAAACTCTGAAAGAACTGCTTAATTTGTGCAAGCATAAAGGGAGTTAATTTCAGAGGATAGGTGTTCTTGCGGGTTTTTATACGAGTTATAGACAAAGTAATTTATTAAAGCATATCTTTCGAGGATACAAGTCTATGTAAAAATAGAAATTCTAAGTATTGTTTTTCGTTTAATACCGATCCTAAAAAAGTTCAAATTGTTAGCGTGGATGAAAACTTTTAAATGAATATGTAAAGCTTAGACAATACACAAGCATAACAACTCAATAACAAATGATTATACTCCAAAGATGTGTTTCAAGTGAGCTGAAGTATTGGTGATATTCTTTCTTTTGACATAACAGTCGGAGATTTATGGAATTATAGGTTTAATAACTATTCAGTTCTAAAAATCTTTTAATATAAATCCAATTTCCATTTATATCAAGATTGTTTAAGTAATGCGGTGTATCTGACAGTTTTCTTTCCACAGAGCTAAATTTTTTACTGAACAACAGGCAGATTTTTTTTAGGACCTGTTCACATGGGAGTCCGATGCGTAGCGTTAAGGGAAAGATGACGTTGAAACGAAAATAAACCAATCATAGGCGTTAAAAATTTCATTGCTAATCGTTTGGAGGCCTATGATTGGTTTAGTTTCGTCTCAACGTCATATTTTCCTTAACGCAACGCAACGGACTCCTATGTGAACAGTCCCTTAAACTAACACTAATCTGAGCCATCTGTAGCGCGTTCTATCAACCGGAATTTCACCAAAATTTATAGAAGGACTAATGACAACATGGGAAAGAGTTTCCGTGAAAGAAAAAAAAAGTTTCAAAGTCCCCGATAGCGCTGTTGTTGTCGGCGCATTCGAAAATTTGTACAAAACGCAAGTAAAACATCAAAATACAAATTCAAGACTACAGAGTCAACAGCAGCGCCACTATTTAGGGCTATAAAGATAAGGGGTGAATACGGAAAAAATTTGAAATAAGCAGACAAATGAGTAACAAAGCATTTAGTTGCAACACAGTTTTCTGAAGCAAATTCACTTCTCCCTCCTTCAATGCGCCTACCATACTGGTGGACGACACATTGCATCCCGAACACAACGTTCTGAACGGCCGAGCGTAACATGTCACCAGGAATGTTCACAGTCCGGGATATGTTGTCCTTCAGAGCCGCCAAGTTCGAGACTCCACCAAGGTCCACCATGGACTTTAAATAACCCCGCAGAAAGAAATCACATGGGTTAGGTCCGTGTAGCGACGTGGCCATGCAAGTGGAAAAAAGCGACTGGTGACCCTTTCTTCTGTAAAGCGATGGAGCAACAGACTCCGCATCGATTTTTATAGCCCAAAATACTGGCGCTACTGTCGACTACGTAGTTATGAATTTGCATTTTGATGTTTTACTTGTGTTTTACACAAATTCTAAGGTGCGCGGATAACAATAGCGCCCCATCTTCCCCTATCAGCGACGTTTGAAACACTTTTTTTTCTCGGACACTCTTTGCCATATTATGTATATATATATACAGAAGCTGCTCGCACATTTTTTAGACGATTTTGGTAAGCGGTAATAAAAAAGCGTTTGCTGCAAAAGAAATAATTGCAATTGCACTATGTTTTTAAAAGTCAAAATTATCGTCTGCGGCTTGAAAGATTTGTTTTTATTTAAAATGGCGATTTCAACAAAGCAGTGGTTCGAAGGCTACATTTATGCTCTTTCTGAAGAGAAATATGCATACTCCGTTATCCAAAAACGATGTGAGAGTCATGGTTTTGTGATATCTAAAGCGTCGATAGGTAATATCGTCAATAAGAAAGGAAAAAAAAAACGTCAAATTGGAGCCTCAAGTGGGATAAAAATTCCAAACAAGTATCCAAGGAAAAAACGGACATCTTCGACTATTGCAAAGGTGCGTTGTTTAATGTTAAAAGAAAATCCCCCTATTCAAAGGACAGTTGCAAAATCATTAAAATGCTCGGTGTCCACTGTAAACAAAATGATAAACGTTGATTTAAATCTTATGAAAGCGAAAAAACGCAATGTGCATCGTCTTCTTCCAAATCATATCGCTGAACGCAGGACACGCTGCAGAATTCTATATGAGAAACACTTATCCGAAGAAAAATGGAAAACAACTGTCACAATAGATGAATCATGGGTGTATTTAAATGATTGCAACAAAAAAAGAGCCATTTATTATCATAAAAGGGGAGGAAAAAATTTAAGTACATGATTCAAAGAATCGAAAGAAAGTTTTTCTAAGGGATTCATGATTGTTGCTGGTTTTTCTTATAATGGCAAGTTAAAAATAAAGAGAGTGGAAAAAAAATGTCAAGATTAATTCCAAATACTATCAGGAACATATTTTATCGCCAATTTTTCTGAATGAAATACCATCGCTTTACCCACAGTGCCATCAATCTGTGAGACTCCATCAGGACAAAGCTAGCAGCCACACATCAAAATCCACTGTAAATTTCCTAAACGAAATGGAACAAAAAAACTGGTATCAAGGCCATACCCTTCACGGATATCCTTACTAAATCTCCCGATGGATTTTTGTGCTTTCGGACTTTTAAAATCTGCATTATCCAAACGTCGTCCCAAAACCCTTACAGGACTCTGGAAAGCTGTTCAGGAGGAATGAGATAGAATACCTCTTCTGACACTTCAAAAGGCATTATTATCCTGGAAATTGCGGTGTCGAAAGATAGTTCAGAATAAGGGATGTCAAATAGAACATTTAAAACACAAGAATTTTATGTAATTTAGTTTTGTGAATACAATATACATCGTCTAAAAAATGTGTGAACAGCCTCTGTGCATATATATATATATATATATATATATATATATATATATATATATATATATATATATATATATATATATATATATATATATGTGTGTGTGTGTGTGTGTGTGTGTGTGTGTGTGTGTGTGTGTGTGTATGTGTGTGTGTGTGTGTGGGGGGGGGTATATGGCCTTAAAGGCCATTCTTACAAAGGGACTATGAAATTTCCAGTTCTAAAGAGGGAAACAGAAATATGAGCCCCGTAAGCTAAAGGTTAAGGTCGACTAACCACGAAGTCATCGCTGTTATTTGATGAGGAAGTTTGTCTCGTTTTTCGAGTATCATTCATTAGAAATCAATATAATATCATCTTTGTACTTAAAATAGTCATTACGCTTATTTTACTAATGCAGTCTTTATAATGAATGGTAGAATTATATTAAGTATCTAAGTAGTAACAAAGGGAAATACTTTAGATCAGGGGTTCCCAAACTTTTTCCTACATCGACCCCTTTTAAAAGGTTGATTTTCTTCACCGAACCCCTCTCATTTTCTCTATAATATGCAGAATACAACATAATTATGATGCTAATAATTGCACATAAAACACTTAAAAATAACAATTTGGCAACGAATATAGACGGAAAATTTGAAAAAAGTAGTTTATTAGGTTTATGTTTTATTATTTTTGTACTATTTCCATGTTTAATTTCACAAATATAAACAAGATATCGGAAACACAGATTGTAATTGCACAAAAGTTGATTTCAATTAATGTGGGATTGTACTTGATGCATTGATACAATTTTTTTAATGTTTGGCCTGAAATTGTTCACCATCGTATAGTCACAATAACTAACATAACGAATATAAATATATATTTTACAAAACAATTTTACTGACTTATATGTAATTATAATATAATTTCATTCGACACATATACAAAAACATCATGACATTCGCCTTTAGATGGATTACTCCGCCCTATGCAAATATGTATTTATACATATTAAAACGGATATTATTATCTAACTAGCCGCTGCTCCACCAGCATGGTCGCTTTTATAAATTTCATCCCTCTCTGTATGTACTATTTTTCAAAATTAAGATATCTACACTTTATCATTACATCAAATAAGAAATTGTTGGGGAAAGAAAATTCACTTAAAAATGCAGTAAAAATTCAGCAAGTACTAAAATATAGCGTGGATTACATCACTCTCTGTATGTATTATTGTTCATAGTTCAGATATCTACACTTAATCATAACACATAATAAATTGTTGGGAAAATGTCTTCACTTTCACAGACATACGTCAATCACAAACTCTCACGTATAAATGTCTTCACTTATAAAATGGAGTAAATATTCAGCAAGTGCTGAAAAAAGTGTAAAAATTTAATTATTACTGGCTATCGGTTGCTATGCCGGTGACGATTAAGCCTAACCTCGCTATCATAATATACACTCTTTCACGCCTCTCTCTTAATGAATTACTTCTTCGCTTTCTTTCTTGAGACTGTTCCCAATTTTCACTTGGTCGTGTAGCTAAATTTCGAGCATTCCTGATTTCACTGCGTAAATCCATGTTGACACGCGGTTGCAAATTCCGGACGGCCGCTAATGTTTACATCTGGCAGTTGCAGCCGTTGCCATTCGGGGTGTAGAAATATCGTCGATGTTTGTGCCGCATACCTACTCGTTTTATATATATAGATGACTAGCTGAAAACCCGCGCTTCGCTACGGAGTACAGTCAAATTAAATACAACGGTCAATGTATGCAATTAATGCCAAAAAAAAATTATATATATGTATAATAAATGCGACGATCAATGTATGCAATTGATGTAAAAAATATATTTTATAAAAAAATCGTAAGGGATATTTATTTTTTTTGATAATATCTAATCGTCTGCTGCATTAGAGAGAAAAAAAAATATTTTTTTTGTCTATTTAGTTGTTACGCACGTGACGATAAATTAAGTACCAGAAAAAGAAATCGCGTGATCAGCATTTAAAAAATTAAATTCTAAAAATTAATATTTAAAAATTCACCATAAATTAGGAAATAGAGGTAAAAATTCGAAAAACATTTCATTTTGAAGGAGTTTTTATGATCTTTCTCGTGATATAAATTTTATAACCCTCAATGTATTATTTTAAATGCAAACGTAAAAAAAGTTTAAAAAACAGCTTAAAAATTTAATTTAAAAAAATCTAAGAATAATTTTTGAAAAATCTTTCTTAGTGCATCCCTACACTATTAGAAGAATCGCCATGCAAAATTTCAGCCCTTTTGGTCCAGCGGTTTGGTCTGTGCGTTGTATGTCAGTCAGTGAATGAATGAGTCAGTTACGGAACTGTTTTATATATATAGATTACATTACTAAAAAATTAAATTTTAAAACGGAAAAAATTATCATAGAACTCCAATAGACCCTTGGAATACTATAGACCTCTTTTAAACCCATCGACCCCCCCAAGGGATCCTCCTGGACCCCGTTGGGAATCCCTGCTTTAGATAGTCGTTTGCATTTGGAAAAGATAAAACTTTTATTCTGCTCGGGTAAATAAAAATATACGTTTGAAATCGTTACATACTGAATCACATAAATCAGGGAGAAGTGTTTTGGGGAAACTATATTTAAATAAATGGGAAAAAAAATGCTGTTCAAATTTTAATGCTACATGCTTATTTTATCCCACTGAAGTCATGATATGTATTTCAAGCGAGAAGCGTCTTATCACTCATGATGAAATACACATTATGGGCTTCAGGTAAATCGTATGCCGTAGATAATTATGTTATCGAATTTTATATTCAGAGTCAAAAAATATGAAGCACACTAATGTTTGACGAGACAAAGGAAAAATTCTAAATGATCACAAATTTCGCTAATGATATACGGATTAACATTTATTTTTCCCTCGGGCAAACTTCTATTTACTCCGTGTGTGTGAAAACCGTGATGAACTAAATCTAAAATCAATAAAAATAAAACTTTTTTTTAAAAATTAAGTTAAGTAGCGGTATTAATTAGACTGATACGTTATATTTTATATTAGTTTAAAGGGGTTTTTTAGCGTAGAAAATTTTTTGATCACAGACAGGAAACAACTTGCTTTTAATTAAGGCACACATCTCGATGACTTTGCTATTAAAACTTCCAGTTCAAAAAATAGGACTTTCTAGACATGATAGTTTTAATGAAAATGAGAGAAATGAACTGCTTTTTTATGAATTAATCATGCAGTATAAATGTTTAGCAGATAAGTATTTTAGATAATATGAATAACTGTATATATTCGAGAAATGCTTATTAATTATAATAGTTTTAAACAATAGTCTTATTTACAAAATTAGTATTTTTAGATTTAAGAATTAGTATTGTTTGTCTTTATATATATTTAACTTTAACCCTTCAGCGGGCGTGCCAATTTTTGGAACACCACCAGGCGCACTTAGCACAAAATGCAACGTCTCTTTTAACCTTGATAATTCCTTTTGTAATAAACTTTTTTTTTTCAAATTGAAAATAATAATTCTAAGCTTTGATGTTACAATGACGTTTAATGTTACAATGACGTAACCTTTAGGATAGAATTAGCTGCTGTTTCGCCATAACCGTCACTTACGGAATTGGGGTGTGTACGCATCGTTAACTTTGCATTAGGATTTTTGTGTGCTTGCATGTAAGGTGCGTTGATCCCATACTGTATGTTGTGTTTGTCTTTTCATTTTCTTCTTGACTAATTCCTTCTTTGGGGGACTCGGGGCCTTGGGATGTCTTTTTGGGCTTACCTGCATCCTATTCAGAAAGTTCCCCTTGAGGTAATTGACATGGTTAGGCCCCCTGATGACGAGACCTGTTGGTTACCTCTGTTGTTTTATGGTTCAGCTCCGGCACTTATACAGAATCTTACCGTTGGTGCGTGGATGCCCAGAGTGCTTGATTTCTGTTTGTTTTGTCTATTTTAGTATTATTTTTTATCTATCTCTGTTGGATTATTTATACGTGTAATAGCTGCTCATTGGATCGACTACATCAACTCCTACTTTTGTCGTATTGTAATCCAGTATAATCAGCCGGTTTACCACGGTTAAATCCCGACTAACAATGAATGGAGAGGAATGCAAGGGTCAGAAAATCAGACCTGCATTAGAAAGGGTGTAGCTATAAATAGAAACTGCTTAGAACATTCAAAACTTACATGTAAAAACAAACCATTCAAAATTACGAAACTGTTGCACTTTGTACACGGGCGCGCCCGCTGGAGGGTTAATAACAGTATCCCATATATCAACAGTCATTAAACCAAATCCGTGAAACAGTGATATCACAATCGATAGCTTTTAACCGTCTCAATTTATTTTTCACGTTAACGTATTAAATAAAATAATTACAAGATAAAAAGAACATTTTATATACCATATTTTTAAATTTTATGTTGAATCATATAAACTTGACAATTCTATGTATTAATAAATACTTTAAAAAAATTTTTTTTGATGAATTATCCCATCAACTTGAAAGAAAATGAAGTTAATTGGAAGTTAACCTGCGTTCAACTTTTCGTTCCCGTCCCGGCCAACAGATGGCTGCACCAATCTATAATACAGAATTAACTGAAAATAACTTAAAATGAATTTAATTATGCTTAAGGAGGGCTAAAAGTATTAAAATAATGCATTGTGATCGTGTTCCGAGCTATTATAAAAGTTTCAAATGTCTAGCTAGCCGGGAAGTTAGTTAAAAATCGATTGCAATATTTGTACGGGACAAACACACAAACACCCAAACAAAAAAGCGAGTTAATAAAAACATGGTAATGACAAACATGGTAAAACAAGAAAATGAAAACTTCGTTTAGAATTGGAAGAAGGACGTCTAAAATTATGCACAGGAGTTGCTTCAAGTTTTAGAACAACAAGTGTAACTTTACGATTGGGTACTCTTCCAGGCTCGAAACTAATTTATACTTTGATTTAAGAAGCTTTTTTTCCTTACACAGCATTGGTCTCCAGTTTATTCTTTCAGGTCGTTCTATTATTTCAGGTTTGGGTATCGTTAATATTTTACAGACTTATTCTAGATTTTATATTTGAGATTTATAAGGGCAATGAACCATAAAATGATTGTTTCGACGTTTTGACAGTTCGGGTGACCTCGCGTGTCGAGGCTACTGGTCTGTAACCCAAATGGATTCGCTCACCTCAATCTATATATTTAAGTTGCTAAGCTGACTTTTTGGGCAGTCCGTGAGAGAAAAACTACTGCATCGATTTACTTCATTTTGGTCTTAAACTAAAGTTTGTAATCTGTAGATTTGTCAATTTGGATTTTTGTAACCGCAATTTCTATTAGTGAGCGATAATTTACAATTAAAAATTGATTTCTGCGCATGCTCAGTGGCATGTTTAAATCTGTGTTTAGAAACTTGTAAGGTATACATAAGATTCGATTCACAAAAATCGAACTTTTGAGTGAATGAATTAAAGAAGCTGCTTGAGACATGCTAATTTCGGCATACGCGCTTGGTATAAATACCATGCAGCTTGATTAAAGCAAAGAAGGTTGAAGAAGAAGGTTGTTAAAGTTGATTAGATAAGCGATAGGGAGCTACGAGGTATGCAGCTCCAGTACTATCCTGCGCTAGTGCTTAGGGGGCCAAAAGTTTACGTGGCAGTTCTGCTGGTTTGACTCTCTGCTGGTTTGTGAGTATTTGCAATGTGTATTTTTATTGAATGATAATATATATTCCGTACAAATAGTACGTATGCTTATTGCTGTAAAAGCAAATTCTATATGTGCAACGAATTCAATAAACATTGTTTCATGTATAAACTGTGTTTGTATGAAATTCATTTAGAGTGCCCCTTAGTAGTAATCTCTATAAACTCACTGTTTCTGCGCATGCTCAGTGACATGTTTTAATGATAAACATATTTATTACGAAGAGTCTCTCTAGATCTTTCTCTGCCATTTTTATTTTTACCATAATTATGTTTGTGAAATATAAGATTAAACCTGATGGAAATTGTTTATTCTGCGCTGTTTAATTAACGATAATTTACAATTATAAAAATTGCTTTCTGCGCATGGTCAGTGACATTTTAAAATCTTGCTTTAAATACTCACTAAGAACGGGGCCGCTTAAGCACATTATTTTGTTTCTGCGCATTATTATGATTTTCAACATTTGGCAATGATGTGTTGAGTATAATTTGTGCATTAGTACACTTATTTACTATCTAGCCGTCATGTTTTGACGGGTACCAACTAGTGATAACTTAAGGAGAAAATGTTTGCAATGACTGTCAACTTAATTTTAAACATTTCATTCAAATTGTACTCCGTAATATTGAATTTTTTTTTTTATTGCAGCGGTGTCTTTTTCATCTTTCAAAAGAAAGGGAAAATATGTTTTAAAATTTGAATGATTCAGAGAAAAACAAAATTGTGACGTATTTTGAACGTAAATAATTTCTTTCAGTGGACAACATTTCATAAACGAAAAAGCAAATCCTTCTATATCTATGACAGCATACAATTTTTTTAAAAAATCTTTAAATCGAGATCGACAATCAGTGTTAAATCCACAGGACAACATTGAACCGAGATAATACAATATGGCTAGTAACCAACAGCTTTAACGCTGGGGTAAACAACTGAATTTTGCATTTGTAAAGTTCAATGAATACATATTCCGGAATCTTAGTTTTTTATGATACTGTAAGGTTACTTTGTGACTGAGACACTTTTTCGTATTTTCGATCTCGCGACGCGTCTTTGATACTGGAAAAGCAAAGATAGCGCCAACAGCTTGCCCGACATATGGACTCCTTCAGCGGCCAGTGCCCGAATCTGTTGGGCATCAATTGTCTTCAATGGCGAGTGAATTGTTGAAACTTGCTGTCACACTGTTGACTCAAACTTCGGGTACTTTGCGTGCTGAAGCCTAACACATTACAAGACCAACTACCACGGGTAATTATTATTTATTGTCAATATGTTGGTTAGATTGTGCAGCAATATAACATTTGTGTTGTGATATTTCCGAGAGTTATGAGATCATAACCTAAATATCTATAGGTAACTGGGGTTACTTTGTGACACATTCGCATTGTCACAAAATAACGCACAAAGTCGACCCACCTCCTCCGGTTGCCCGATGTTGCATTTTTCCGTCCATTAAAATATCACTGGAGAGAAAGAAATATTGATTATCTGCAAAAAAACTACCCGAAGGAGCAGAATGTGTTGAAAGACAAATTTTCTCATCTTCTTAAAGAACTCATGGCTACCCTGGTTACCCGAGGTCTCTTTGATGTCAAAGATATAGATAAAGCTATACAATGTTTGTAATAGTTATATATAATTGTGTATCAAGCGTTTAATAAACTTTTTACTGCCGAACTTTGTGTCAAGAAATTTTTCCTCTTGGATTTCTAGGCAAAAACACAGATGTCACAAAGTAGCCCCATTCTGCGAGGCAACTTTGTGACACATTTTGACCTTAATTTCTCAATGGTAATTAATGATCCGGTTAGCGCAATACATTACTACGTAGGGAAAGGATATACCAATTTTTTACAATTGTTAGTTTTGGACTACCTTTAAAACTGATCGTTTGGCACAGGAAAAAAACTAAAAATCTGTCACAAAGTAACTCCATCTTACAGCACATGAAATATGAGAATAAAGTGTTTCTTAAACTTAAATTTCTCTACAATGAACACGCACATTTCTACAGTTCATATTCATTGCCTTTATAGACGATGTTAGCGAATTTACAAAGTTTTAATTTTTGAATCGATTAAAAATCCTTTTGTAAAACTTTTGTTGGCAAGTTTAGAGAATGTTCTTATGTAATTGGTTGGTTTTATTATGCGGAGCATTGGATAGGTGATAAATACCGTTATACCTGCTTTATGGAGGGATAAAACTTTTTTGACGCATTACGTTTACCCTTAGGGATTTAATTTATAGGGAAAATTAAAAGGAAAATCCAACTATGATTGCTTATACCGTCTATTAATTAGCAAGCCGTGTGGATAAATGAAGCTTTAGTGAGTAAAATTATTATCAGATGTGAAGCCTATTTGCCTAAAAAAATATGTTTCATATCTATATATATAAAACAGTTCCGTAACTCACTCACTCATTCATTCACTGACTGACTGACTGACTGACATACAACGCACAGACCAAACCGCTGGACCTAAAGGGCTGAAATTTTGCATGGCGATTCTTCTAATAGTGTAGGTTTGCACTAAGAAAGATTTTCCAAAAATTCTTCTTAGATTTTTTAAAATTAAATTTTTAAGCTGTATTTTAAACTTTTTTTACGTTTGCATTTAAAATAATACATTGAGGGTTATAAAATTTATATCACGAGAAAGATTATAAAAAGTCCTTCAAAATGAAATTTTTTTCGAATTTTTACCTCCATTTCCTGATTTTTGGGGAATTTTTAAAGATTCATTTTTAGAATTTAATTTATTAAATGCTGATCACGTGATTTCTTTTTCTGGTACTTTCAATAAATTTATCGTCACGTGCGTAACAACTAAATAGACAAAAAAAAACATTTTTTCTTTCTAATGCAGCAGACGATTGGATATTATCCAAAAAAAAAATATTCCTTATGATTTTTTTTATAAATATATATATATAAATATTTTTTTACATCAATTGTATATATTGATCGTCTCATTTATTATAAATATATATATTTATTTTTTTTTTGGCATTAATTGCATACATTTACCGTTGTATTTAATTTGAATGTACTCCGTAGCGAAGCGCGGGTTTTCAGCTAGTTATATTATACATAAAATTTAGTGAAGAAAGAAATTTAAACAATATAACTTAGATACTCGTATTAGGGTCATTGCCTAGAGTAAAAAACAAATGCCAAATGACGCGGTTTCAATACAAATCTAAAAAACCATTTAACTTTACAGCTGAAAAAATATTAAGAAACTCCAAAGCTTATACTCTCTACAAACACTATAAGCTGCAACGGAATCAGCAAATGAAAATCCATGTTAAATATTTACAGATAAAAAGACCACTTCGAAAAAATTGACACCCATACCCTAACACACGCACACACATTTTATTATTAATTTTATACATACATATATCTACTAAAAAAAAAACCCCGAAAAGTATCTAATATCCTAAATGTTTCGAATGATTGCTTTCTCATATTCTCTTTTGAAGTTTAATTTTCTAGATATCACGCAAGAACTAATTCCCATTACGAAAGGAATAATTCATTATTGTAATAGTTTCAGCTTGAGAGCTTCGCGGATGAATCTCTTATTTTTTTAATAAACTTAGCAGAGTATAAAATCCTGATGCATTCAATTCAAATGAATTATTGTTCTGGAATGGTGAACAAAAAATCTGAGTATTATGCATCATCTGAGTTAATGCATCATCTGATGCATTTTAATTCATTTTTTTAAATGCTTGTAAATACATGAATATTAATAATAAATTACTACGTTCGTCAAAGGGAAAGTAATAAACCGCAAAATCAATATTCCCGTAAAATTTAATTTGCTCTCTGCCTTCAACTTGTAAATTATATCTTGAATTGTACTTAAATTGCTTTCCGTATTTTTTTTACTCTTTTTCCTACTTTTTTCCTTGAAAATAAAAGAGTTTCATATAAACACGGGAGTTATGATTTGTAATTTCAGTTTAAATTAAATATTTTTCACGAATTTGAGACCATTTTTCTGGATATTAACGCACTGCAACATAGGCTCTTTGGAATATCAAAAATGTAAGGCACTCAGCAGATTGAGAAAAAAAAGGCTACCTCCATCCATTATTATCAAATGTTATTTATTTTTTTACGTCCGGAACTTCTTTGGAAAATAAAAATTTACTGTTCCAGTCGCAAGTGGCCAGAATGTGGTTATATTTTCCTGTAAATGTGTTTAAAATGAAAATCATGATCTTCAATAATGTATCTATACATTGAATTAAAAAGAGCATTCTATTTATATATATTTTTTTTAGTATTAAGGCATATCTGAAATATGGCACTGTCTTTTAAATGCCATTGCTGATTCTTTAAATCCATATATATTATAATCCTTTCATTGAAAAATTTCGATTAAACGAAATTTTTCGATCAAAACATTTTACACTGAAAGATTACGAGAGATTACATTATGGCGTTAATAGGACTATTGCGTATCTTTCAGTTAACTAGCAGTTTATCTGTATTATATGACCTGCGAAATTTTAATACAACATATTCTTCTAAAAATAATACTTAGTATATCGTCAACAAATAGTAGCTACACGTGCTATAACATTCACTACTCGCAGTGATGAATTATACGTTCTAATCCAAAATTTTGTCTTAAAATTAGTTAGCTGGAAGAAATTGGAATGAATTTTTTTCATATATTTATACCTTTGTTTTGAGACTTTAATTTTGAATTGATTTTTCGTGACATCTAATACACGCAGTACTTTTCAAACAGATGTCTGTCTCGTTGAATCTAATATACCTTTCATTCTTTAACTACTAATCTTAACTATTTTAGAACATTTCAGATCGAGTTTCAATTTGTGTAAAGTTACTGCATTTTTGACATTTATAGAAATAGCTTAGTCTTCCGAACTAAATATGATATTTCCGAACTCTGAGCATTTTTAATCCTCATAGGCGATTGAAGGAAAAAGACGCAGACAGGTGTGTTAAATTTCATTATAAGAGAAGAAAAGAATGTTAGAGTATGATTATTGATGTAATATCTGCTATGTATATTTGGAGAATTAAGTCAAACGTTATTACGACTTTAGAGAATAAGTAATATATTTTTTTTTAAATTTAAGTATGCGTTGAGAAAAGTTGAATTTCTTATATGAATAGAAAGACATTCACTGGAATTAAAATTATAAAGGAAACAGTAATATTATATTATTAGGATGCCCGTGCGACACTTTCGCATGTGATTGAAATACGATAAATTTTATAGCGAGGTGGGTGGTTTGTAGTAGGAGGAAAGAAGTACCGGGTCGTTTGTAGTCATTGTTTGTTTGTCAAATAACAATGGTGCGTAAGGATAATTCAAAACCAATAACAAAACGACTTTGGCCACAATATTGGAGGTGAAGCATAAGACAAAACAGGGGAACATGAGATATGTACACGTCAAAACACCTTTGTAGACAATATTAAAAGTTAAATAGGACATAAGCTCGTGGAGAATGTGATATTTATATTACAAAACCTCTTTCTGCAAACACTATTTGACCGTACCGTTTCGACGCATCCAGGGAAAGGGCGTTAGGGCCAAAAGTTAATTTTTCACTTCGATTTTTAAACGAACAATACAATGTGTCCTTCTGAATTAACAATTCGTCAGAAGCGGAGAACTTAATCTTTAAAATGGAACCTCACTTATCGATTTTGGTTAAGTATGAAGGGAGAGAAAGGGATCGTCACAAAAAATCATCTTCTAGAAATAATATATATGGTTTTTCCATGAAAAAAAGAATAATGTACACCTACGCGGATGTTGCCAATAAAGAAACTCACTAATGAAATCACAGAATGAAAATAAAAGAAAACGATTTTTACATTTAAAAGTTTAAAATTTAAAAGTGCGATTGATAAAAAAAAATTTAGTGCACGCCATCTAGGGGAAGAAAAATTGTTCATAAAGTTTATACTTCGATTCGCACAATCAACAATTCGCACGAAGCGTTTGATCTTAATCTTTAAAATGGTACCTCATTTATCGATTTTGGTTAAGTATGAAGGGAGAAAGCAAAAACAAAAAAAAACTTTTAGAAATAACACACACACACACACACACACATACATACATACATGTTACCGTCAATGTGGGAAATCAGGCATTTGTAGAATGCCAAAAATTGGAGTTCAAAGTATGAAACGCTTAATATTTCAGATAATGCCTAAGCATTCTATTTAATGCCGAAAGGAAAACTGGCAAAGTATAAAATCTTCCCCCAGTGACTTCTTTGTTGTGATGTGGCGAAGCACCTAAATTTCGACGCTTGCCTCAACCGGACAGCAGTGGGTAAATCCACCATTTGAACACGTCGTTGTTTAGAAGTGACACGAGTTTTATTTTGTACAGCAAACGATAGCCAATACTGTTCTGCATGAAAATGGCCGAAGAATATGTGATGATTCTTTCTCGGACTCTACATGCTCACATGCAACGACGATTCTACGAAGAACTGTCTAAAGTACGAGACGATGATGCTAAAAGCCGTGTTTTTCTAACGGACCAAAAGACGAATACAGTCCATCCCCATTATAGCGAACCCGGTATATAACGAACTCACGGATATAACGAACGAAAATTTTGGTCCCGCCATTTTTCTATTGTATTTAATGCTAATTTATCCTTTTATAGAGAACATCGAAATCTTAAGAATCGGCTATAACGAACCTTTTCTTAAGGGGATGGTGGACCTTTCAAAACGATTTTTGAAATTTTACCACAGAGATATGAAATTTTGTATATATATTCATTAAAGTATAAGAATATTAAACACCTTATAAAATTTTATAAATATTTAAAAAAATATTTTATAATTAAAAAATTTAAATTAAATTACCCTTCTTTAAAATGCTCCTTGCGACTCAATTTTAAACTTTTCCCCTTAATTTTGCATTTATATTGCTTATAAATACTTTCTGAACAAAGTTATGTATTTTTTTGTACTTTCGTCGAATAGTTAATTTTTAGAAAATATTTTTATGCTTGTACTCTGAATTTTCGCGAAATTTTTGTACTTTTCTACACTAAAGTTAAACTTTTATAACCTAAATGACCTCGAATCCTAAAATGGATACATAACTTTATTTTGATGTATTACAGGAATCTTTATTATAAATTTCATAAAATTTCGTCAAACATTATGACGCGAGGAGCATTTTAAAGACTTGCAAATCTGGAAATTTCTCATTTTGAGAAAAAGTCATTTAAAAGATAATTTTTTAATCTACCTTTAATACTTACTACTCTAAAGCCACCGATTTTTCATTTTTCTTTTCACTACACATTTTAAATGCATTTCATTCCAATATTTACATGTTTTAAAATATTAATACACCCCCAAAAGAAATTCCAATTTTTGCTCGATTTTTGGTAATTTGAAAGTCCACCAAAAAACTTTTTAAGAATGTTGAAGATACAACGAATGTTGAAGAAACAAAGAATGTTGAAGAAGATGATTATGAAGATTTACCTACCGCGATGTGGATAGAAAAGCAAAAAAAAATCACCATTCTCAGATTGTGACATGCAACTGCTCGAAACACTTGATGAAGAAGTCATTGCATGTGAAAATCCGCTTGATGAAGATATTGTGGAAGAAATTAAAAAATGAATCATTCTGAAATACAAGATTCTGCATCTGATGCTGATGAAGAGGAGCACACAAATGGCGAAATACCCACCATCTCAGATGCTACAGCAGCGATGTGTATAATTAATAAGTTTTTGTCTACACAAACAGTGGAAGAAAGAGTGTTGGAATCCTTTGATGTATTGGACAAATAAATTCATAAAATGTTTTTGAAATCGGCTTCACGTCAGCAGAAGATTATCGATTATTTTTCTGCATCAAAAACAGTGAGCAACAGTTGAAAGTAAAATGAATTTCCATTTGTCTTCATTTTTTGTTAAATTAATTAGTATTGTGTCAGTTTAACGTAATCGATTTTAGTCAATTTAATTCATTCGTGATCACTTTTAATAGATATTATAATTTTTAATACATCATTATTGAATACACATAGCAACTAATGAGTTATACATTTTGTGAACTCTAACATTTTTCTTAACGGTTCGGATATAACGAACCACCGGATATAGCGAACAAAAACCTTTGGTACATTGAAGTTCGTTATAACGGGGTTCGACTGTATTGGAAAGGAACTACAGGACTGCGAAATCGATATAATGCGGTGGTGGTAAGAAACAAAAGTGAGTTGATTTATCCTGTTAAAGATGGCGTGAGTGCAATCCAGTTTTACGTTATGGACTGAGTTATTTAACGCACTTCATGAGGCAATTTGTTTTATCTGGTACTGATCCAGATAAATCAAAAAGTTGTTTAAAAAGGTGTGGTGAAAGCTATGGTTCTTTTTCAATTTCAATTCCCGTTGCCAGGTGGAACTCATCGAATCCAGACCCAATCTGATAGGGAATACAAGTTTATGATGGTGTACTAAGATTGTCTCACTAATTTTGTGAGTTTCATGGCTGTGAAATCAAGGACAGTGGAAAAAGTACTGTCCATCGTCTTTGACTTTATTACGTTTTTTGGAGCACCATACATTTTACAGTCCGACAACAGCAGAGAATTTGGAAATGATGTGATGAGTAACCTCAAGGAGTACTGGCCAACATTGAAGATTTTCCGTGACAAGCGTCGCCACTCACAAAGCCATAGTATCGTCAAAAGTGCTAATCAGGACATTGAAAATATATTTGGTATTTGTATATAAGATGAATAAACTGACCGGTCGAGAAAGGGAGGGTGTTTCGTTTATTTTATGAAGAACAGAACATTTCGTTCTGGGATTAACTAAACATCATATGAAGTTCTCTTTGCCTATAAAGCTAAAATGGGTCTCACAAGTCTTAACTGCCCCCAAGATGTTCTACAAGGCATACAGACACAGGTACAACTGGAAAAAAGTAATAGAAAACGATTAAACAATACAACAAGGAACAGATCACCTTCTTGTTGTAGGCTCAGAAGGCAAGAGAGGGCCTTCTCAGCAAAACACAGATAAGATTGAAGTCCACGGAAGATACCAAAGTGTGGACGAGGACATGGTTACCAAAGTGGCTTCTATTCCTGCTACCTGTTGTGTCTGTTAAAGAGAACCATTGGTGCCCAAATATGCAAAAACTATCGATGAAAATGTTCATGCCATCCGTGGACATGCCAGTAAATACGATGGAGATGAGAAAGTGGAAGATAATGAGATATTTTGTGAACTCTTTTCCTCGATATTGAGAATGCTGTCGAAGGTAAAATTGGATCTAAATTGAGTCTTGAAATACAGGCCAAAACAATTAAAATGAATCTGATAACAAAAATTCCTCTTACAACTTTGAGGGGCACTGTATAAATTCAAATTCCTGGCATTAGCGAGGAACGTGTTTGACTTACGGACTCAGTTGGCAGCGGCTTTGGGTGTGGCAGAGGACGAACTTTACGGACTTGGAACTGCTCAAGAAATTTTGAACCAGCTTTATGTCATATCCCACTATACTCACTTCATGTCCAAAGGACTTGGTGAAAATGTTCCTGACCACGAAATACCTCCTCGATTAGCTACTATCGCCCAACCCACAGGAAGAGGACAATAATTCGTGAGTGTGTGCGCAAGACTAACCGCCAAAATCGGAAGACATCTTGCGTTAAAAAGACAATTAAAGGGGCACACTCACTATCTTTAAATCTTAAAAAGAAAATCGATTTTTGGTTTTTGCTGTATTCTGATTTTTGGGACATTTCTGAACAATATGCAAAAAACCGCATAAAAAAATTCGTATTATTTCTCGAGTTATAAGAGTTTATGTAAAGCTCACTCTGTTGCCATGGCCATGTATATTCCAACTTTACCTTCAGTTTTCTCAAATATGTAAATTTTTGTATTACGCGCACTGTTACTCCCAAAACTATATTTGCTAGACGCACAAAATTTTTATCAGATTTGTATTTTAAGCTTCTTTACATACTAAAAGCAAAAAAATAAAAATAAATTTGTAAAAAAAAAAATTTACACTGGAAAATGTTATAAAAAATTGCTAAATTTTAAGTTTTTTTTTTTAATTTTGTGTAAATTTTTCAATGTAAACTATATTTTTTGTATATTTTTGGATTTCAAATTAAACTTGAGTACATTATTAATTTAATTTGACCAAAAATAGATTCTGTATGCATATTTCTTAATTTTATGATACGCGAAACATCCAATGATTTTTTTCCCTTTTTAGTAATGTGAACGTTTAAAAATAAAATTTAAAAATTATTTAGGGATTTACAAGTTCTATTTTTGTATAAAATATAACTGAAGAATTGTAATTTTGATATGAAACAATATATATATATATGTAATGTATCCAAACATTACACATATATATATATATATATATATATATATATATATACATATATATATATATATATATATATATACATATATATATATATATATATATATATATATATATATATATATATATATATATATATATATATATATATATATATTATTGGAGTTTCAATAGCTCGAATTTGATCATGTTTACAGTCATTTCAGTGTAGTCAAAGGTAGTGTGCCCCCTTAAGTGTAATTTAAAAGAGCATTGTAGCCTTATTTGTTGCAAGAAGTATTTCAGTACTGCTCTTCCATCGTTTTCTCAGCAAGAAAGTACTGGACTTTATTTTTAATTTCTTCTTTCATTTACACGTACTTTTCAATAAAGGCCTATTATGATCTATTTTCTCTCTTTTCAAAAATAGTACTTGACATTTTATACTATGCCTAGGTATTGTATACAATGCCTAGGCAGAGAATATAGAATATTAAAATAGCACAGATTTCGTACTTTGCCTAAAAACGCCACCCATTCTATAGATTGCCTAAGCATTCTATAAAATTACTGCAGTTCACACATTGATACCGGTAACATATATACATCTCTGTGTGTGTGTGTGTGTAAGTGAAGAAAATTATTCAAGTCTAAAATTACAGCTCTGATTTCGCGAAGTCGTTAAGACAATATTCAGAAAACACACTTATCTAAGGACTTGAAATTTACATGTTTTTGGAGATTATCTGGTTGAATGGGAACGCTAACATCATTTTTTTGCGAATCAAGCCATAAACCGACCGAATATTAGGTAATAAATCTCATTTCGAACATCTAAACCCCCCCACGCCAATTGCTGAATTCAAAAACCGCTGAATTCGATATTGAAGGCTAGGACTATCGACATTCGCCCATCGTTCGAATAAATATAAGCAAAACAGAAAAACGTATATAAATAAAACCATTTTGCACATAATACAACAACACAAAACTAGCTATTGATTTACCCTGAACTGGCTATTGATTTAGCCCGAACTGTCTATTGATTTAACCTGAACTGGCTATTGAACTGGCTATGGAATATCCAGTTTTGTGTTATTGTATTATGTGCAATATACTTTTATTCAAGCATATTACAGTCGGCCTCGTTAAAACGACATGCCATCATGGATACCGTCCTATAATAACGACCGGTGCAAAAAAATTTTAACGAAATTCCCTTTAATGATATATTTTTTTTACATCCCATATAAAAACTCTACAAATTATTTAATTATAATACAGAGTCCTTAATTCACTCCCTCTATATGAACTTTAATCGAGATGAAAAATTATATTTTGAAAATATCTTCAATTCAAAAAAAAAAAAAACACGGCAATTTCTGATTATTTTGAAAGGAAATAAATGTAAATAAGTCACAATTTTTTTGTGATTTCATTAATATTTCGTACGTTAATCTTCGTTTTTGAAATTATCGTTGTCTTAAAATGCAAAACATTAATTTTCATTACCAATGAATTTTTGACAACAAAGCGAACTATATATGCATTATAACCGTTTACTAATATAGAATTTATTTTAAAAACTTAATTTTTACGTAAATGATATTTTATATTTTACGTAAATGATATTTTATAATCACTCGTTATACACTGAAGTGCCACTGAATTAGGGATAGCAAATCCTATGCAAATTGTGTAGCGCTGCGCATCATGTATGCGCAAGTGAGGGCACTGTGGTAACTGCATATATAGCACGTACTGTGGTTGTTCTGAATTAGTTGTTGGAATTGCCAGTATGGGTAAACTGCCTGATTTAGAAGCCTTCGATCGCGGACAAATCGTAGGTGCGCGACGCATGGGCCTTTCAATTTCCGAAATCGTCAGACAGCTAGGATTTTCAAGGTCGACAGTGTCAAGAGTATACCAAGAATACATGGATGGTGGAAAAAAAACTAGCGATCGGGCAAACTGCAAAGGACAATTAGCCTTGACAGTGCGTTGTGAGAGACGGCTCAGGCGTATTGTACGTAGCCAGCGAAGCCAAACATTAGCTCAAATTACCACCCAGTTTAATGACGGTGCCAGTCGTACAGTCAGTAAACGGACTGTGCAACGCTCGCTTCACCGTATGGGTTTCGGGAGCCGTCGACCTACGAGAGTACCATTGCTCTATACTCGCCATCGGGCTGCACGTCTTGCCTGGGCAAGAGAGCACAGAGACTGGAGTGTAGAGGACTGGAAACGAGTAGCATGGAGTGATGAGTCTGGATTCCGACTACTTAACACCGACGGGAGGCTGAGAATATGGCGTCAGGCTCATGAAGTCATGGATCCTGCATGCCTGGCTGGAACTGTACAAGGGCATGGTGGCTCAATCATGGTCTGGGGTGTCTTTTCGTGGCACAGTTTGGGATCTTTGGTGCGTGTACCAACCTCCCTCAATGGAATTCGGTACGGACAGTTGCTGGGTGATCACCTCCATCCGTTTATGCTGTTCTGTTATCCGCACGGTAATGAAGTTTCCCAGCAAGACAACTGTACCTCTCACAAGTCCCGGTTGGCTACTGGCTGGATGGATGAGCATTCCTGTGACTTCTCTGTCATGAATTGGCCACCTAGAAGCCCAGACATAAATCCTATTGAGCATCTTTGGGATGTTTTGGAACAAGGCGTGAAAGGCCATCACACAGCACCAAAGAACCTTACTGAATTATGGACAGCTTTAGCCAATATTTGACAACCCATTCCCTTGGAACGTTTCCAGAAACTTGTTGAATATATACCTCGTCGTGTGGCAGCCGCTATCAAGGCCAGAGGAGGCCCAACTCGTTACTATGTAGGTATCCCTACTTCAGTGGCACATCAGTGTATATCCATCTTTTGCTAAGGGACGCGAGGCTCCGTTGTAACGACCACAGACTGTATACATTAGTATGTATTAAGCTAATGTAAAAGTAGCTAATATACACAAAGAGAAAATGTTTTACTCTCGTTTTATTTTTCCAGTTTTACCAAGAAATGTTAAGATATTTGGCATGTGAATGAAAGATGTTTGAAATCAAGAAGTACTCTTGGGAAAAATCAATACACTTTTAATCTTAAAATATTTCGCGAGTCTTCTAGAAAAGAAAGAAAGTATCGATATACAAAGAGTTGAAATAAATCAAAAGCCTCGTTTTCGGTATTTACCTTAAATAATTTTGCTTAATCCATAGTCAATCATTAACCCTGAAACGGTACAGTGGAGGCTGAATCCGACTCAAGGGTGTAGTTCCCCCCGTACTCCCCCCTATTATTGCAAGAAATCGAGTTGACAAGGAACCCTACCGACCAGTCCTGCAACAGGTGTTGGAGCGTTTGCAGTTATACGTGTGCAGTAAAATACGAGCGTCTTTGCTGGAAAACGTTATTCATGATCACTAGTCTTTATTTTTAGATTTTTTTAAAATTTTTTAATTTCAATTTTAACCCTCAAACCGGCCCACCGGTCATTATGACCGGCAGCGGTGGAACTAATGGGTGGGGCAGCAATGGGGAGAGGCGTGAACGCTTGGCTGTCTTTGACATCCCCAGTCAGTTCCTGGACATCAGGGAGAGCACATCAGGGTTTCAGAAATGCTCGCCATTTGCCAATTTTGTAAAAGTATGGTGGTCAAAATGCCCAGTTAGCCTGTTATTGCCACTGAGCAATAACAGGTCTACCGGTGCTGATAGCGATGGTCCTGATAGGGATTTCAGTCTTCTGTGCGATTTTTTAAGTATCCTGTGAAGCCTTGACATCACTCTTCTCTACCTCAATCACTGGCAGGCTAAGGGCCTGTTCACACAGGAGTCCGTTGCGGAGCGTTAAAGCATTGAAATATATTTAACCAATGACAAACCTCAAAAATTCCATTGCTAATCGTTTGAACGCCTATGATTGGTTTATTTTCGTCTCAACGTCATCTTTCCCTTAAAGCTACGCAACGGACTCCAATGTGAACAAGCCCTAATTTTTCGAACAATTATGTCCGAGAAACATTGTGCAATTATTTTAAGAGCCCTACGATTTGATGATGTAGATACCAGATCAAAATAAATTAAATAAATTGAATAAATAAGAGTAGATGGTTTTTTCCCTCACTATTCGTCACTAATATAAATCAAACAACAATGTGCACAATATCAGCATGCAGTTCCATCGTAATAATGCAAAAATAACAGATTTTAGGCTTGGGGGGGGTCAATTTGACCGATAGTCCTGATAGTGGCAACCAATTCATGGGCCGGTTTCAGGGACAAAGGCCATAAATGTCAGTATATATTTTTTGCATTTTTGCGCTCTTAAATTTGCGTCTCAGTAACTTCTAAAACTAGTTACAAGGATAAATTACATATTAGACAAATAAATAATCCAACAGAGATAGATAAAACTATTACGAATATAGACAAAAAACAAACAGAAATCAAGCACTCTGAGCATCCACGCACCAACGGCAAGATTCTGTATAAGTGCCGGAACTGAACCATAAAACAACATAGAGGTAACCGACAGGTCTCGTCATCAGGGAGCTTAACCAAATCAGTTACCTCAAGGGGAACTTTCTGAATAGGATGCAGGTAAGCCCAAAAGACATCCCAAGGCCCCGAGTTGTTTTATGGTTCAGTTCCGGCACTTATACAGAATCTTGCCGTTGGTGCGTGGATGCCCGGAGTGTTTGATTTCTGTTTGTTTTTTGTCTATATTCGTATTATTTTTATCTATCTCTGTTGGATTATTTGTTTTTTTTTCATTATGGAGATATGAAGCTTCTGCGCTATCCTCTATTGAAAATGTTTTATGTTTTCTTTGCAGGATATGTTTTATGTTAAAGTGATTTTTCAGTCTATGCTTGAACTTTAATTTTTGTTTATTTGTATTGTTTATATTTTACATATTAGACCTAATATATACAACATTCTATGAAAATGCCAGAGAGATTTTCTTTGTTTAGCAAAATTACAATTCGTTGGTCATTTTTTTTCTACGAAAAGGTTTTTATTTGATGTAAAATATTACCAATAAATATTATACAACAGAAATGCTTATTGTGTACTTATTTCCACCAAAAACCTCATCAAAAGAGAGATCGGGTCGGATCCGACTCGACCATACCATCTATTTCAGGGGTAGGCATTAAGTCGATCGCAATCGACCGGTGGACAACCAAGACATTTTGGGGTGACCGCCTTTACTAAGACATAAGACGCGCATACTAAAAGAAACATATTTATGGAACACCGACGCGATTGGCTTTAAACGCGGTTTTAAAATAGTAAGTTTTTTTCTTGTAGTTATGTAGGTAACAGTGGCGTAGCGAGCATAACTGGCGCCCGGGGCACGATACCTTTGTGGCGCCCCTCCTGAAAAACATATAGTAATATAATATATAGACCCTATATTGGCGCCCTCGATAAACATATAACATAATATATAGACATATTGGCACTCCCCCCCGAAAACCATATAGTAACATAATATAGACCTTATGTTGGTGCCCTCCCCTAAAAACATATAGTAATATAATATATAGACCTTATATTGGTGCCCTCCCCTAAAAACATATAGTAATATAATATATAGACCTTATATTGGCACCCCCCACAAAATAATATAGTAATATAATATATATACCTTATATTGGCGCCCTCCCCGAAAAACATATAGTAATATAATATATAGACCTTATATTGGGGCCCTCCCCTGAAAATCATATAGTAATATAACATATAGACCTTATATTGGCATCCACCTCGAAAACATATAGTAATATAATATATGGATCTTACAATGGCGCCCCTCTGCAAGTGTCGCCCGGGGCATGATAGAAACCCTTGCCCCCCCCCCCCCCCTTGCTCCGCCACTGGTAGGTAAGTACATATTCCGCATTTATTATTAAGTTATAATAAATATTGTAGACCGTTTTTTTAAGCTCACCACACCTACGTCACTGGGTGGAACGCAACACCTTGAAAAATTAGAGGTAGCCCGTACCGTGGAAAAGTCTGCCCACCCCTGATCTATTTCGTCTCAAACCACTGTGCCATTTGAGGGATAAAACTTGCAGTCAAGAAGTTACTTTAATGAATAGTCTATTTTGCAGCTGTGTTTCCCATTTGCATGAAAAAAGCTCCGTCTTTTAATATATTTTATTTATATGAGTAAATTAAACTCAGAAAACACCTCGCATTTCCTGGTTTCAGCATATTCGACAAGCCAGATGTTATGTCTATCCGCAAGTGTTAAGCCTCACTTCGAATTAAATCCCTTACGCAATCATAAACTCTGAGAATTCAAACATCGTTGCACTTACGTTCGCTGTTTTTCTTTGATCTCATACCCAACCACCAGTGTTTCTCAGTCTGGGGGAACGGGTGGGGGCGGATGATTAGGGAAAAATATGCGTGTAACAAGACTTGCGTGTAACAAGAACGGAAGCTATATTCAACGATTAGGTATATAAAAATATCGTATTTTTTACATGTTTTTATTTCTTGCTTCTGTGTTTGTTCCGTTCAAATCTTGCAATCGATTTTTAACTAACTTCCCGACTAGCTAGACATTTGAAATTTATGAATAGCTCAGAACACGATGACAATCTATTTTTTTTTATACTTTTAGCCATCTTTAAAAAGGATTGAATTCATTTTTAGTTAATTTTCTTTTGTAGACTGGTGCAGCCAACTAACGGCCGGGACGGGAACGTAAAGTGAAACGCAAGTTACCTTCCAATTAACTTCATTTTCTTTAAAGTTGATAGGATAATTCATCAAAAAAAAATTTAAGTATTTATTAATACATAGAATTGTCAAGTTTATATGATTCAACAGAAAATTTAAAAACATGGTATATAAAAAGTTCTTTTTATCTTGTAATTATTGTTACTTTTTGATTAATTCTTTTATAGAATTGCTGCGAGATAGTGATGTAAACAGTACAGCGCCGTTGTGGTATTCAATTAATGTTAACGTGCACTTCTTTCAACGTTCGCGCTACTAGAATTCGCGCCTACACATTTTGCTTTTTTTAAATGTAGGATTACGTTCCTCCATAACGGTCCTCCGGAAAGCAAAATTTCACATGTCCTGCGTCGAGAGTTATACTTTTGGCAGCGCGCCAAACCCAGTCTGTATCGCTTCGACAAGCAGTAAACAGTTAAACAGAAAAGTACCAAAATGCGTCACAATTTTGACATGCACACACACACACACACACACATATATATATATATATATATATATATATATATATATATATATATACATACAGGGCTAAATTTGAGGCGGAATGCGCCGGAACGGCGTTCAGGTACCTCTCTTTATCAATAATTTGGAATACCCCCCCCCCCACACCTCCCGGAAGGTTACCGTTCTGGCACCTCTATTTCAAGAAATCTAGCACTGTGTATATATATATATATATATATATATATATATATATATATATATATATATATATATATATATATATATATATATATATATATATATAACACATACATACTATATACATACAAAAGAGGTAAGCAACGATAAGTAATACTATGTTGATAAATCTCGGTAGTTTCATTAGAAGAGACTACCTGATTTTTTTTTCATTTATGTATGTAAGTTTTAGACCTAGGGGGAAGGGGTCGTAGGGTCTGCAGGTCGGTGAAAGGTTGGGGGGAGGGACGCTAGACATAAAAAGTGCTAGAATCACTGCTATCCATTGTCTTTACAAGAGACCATTAAGCTAAACGAGACGCAACCATACATTATGCAAGACATCTATTTGTTTTCGTTTACACGGCATCTCACCATTCCCTATAACGACATTTGTGTATTTTGCAACCAGTTGGCAAAACGAAAATAAGCTAAAATTTCAAAGGAAAATGTTCTCGTCGAATATTTCTTTGCTTTAAAATAATGCAGATTCCACGTCTGGCCTGTTTAGGGAGCAATACGGGGAATCGCCTATTTTACTCGCTTATTTTAAAACCTGGTATGTTTAGAAAGAGAATTTTGTCAGCGAAATAGGCAGTAGCCCCGCAAGTTTGTTAGGAGTGCTGCAAGAAATTCACAAGGCGCATCCAAAATTTAGCTCCTTGGCGTTTATTTTCGCCGCCTTGCTGTCTGACGCCTTCGTGTCTCTTAATATAATATGTACTAGCTGAAAACCCGCGCTTCGCTACGGAGTACATTCAGATTAAATACAACGGTCAATGTATGCAATTAATGCCAAAAAAATATATATACAGTGACTTCCGCTTATAAGAATCACGTTTGTTATTACTGTTTTTGATTCTTATAAGCGGTTGATTCTTATAGCCGAAATTTAGGTTTTTGGACAGGAACACACACACCTATATAATTTTGGCATATATTAGATAATTTACCATAAAATACTCTTTGATTTACGTTAATTATCTTTTATTAAAGTTATTATCTTTATAATTTTAAAAATACAACTTAATTTCTAGACCTATAAGTAAATACACATGATTATAGTAAGAGAAGAAAAAAATCTAATATTTGTTACAACATACCTGCTTAATAGTTTTAACATTTCAACTACAGGAAGGGAGCAAGAAAAAGTTTTCTGTGGTAGTTTGGCGTAATGAAGTTTTTGGGAGGCTGTTTATACCTCCCTCAATATAAATAGTCTCAGACGAAGATTCACCTTCTAGCTTACGTTTCAGGGTATGATAACGTGCTAAATCTACTAATGTCACGTTTGCCTAAGTGACAGTGAATATTTCGCCGAAGATTTATGTGTTTCAGGGTCCAGGAAGCCGCAACCGGGATGTGGGAGGTGGGAAAAAGAGTCCCTATTTTTGTTTGTCAGTGGAGAAAAGTGAAATCCGACCCGGACGGGTAAAGATGACCCTGGGCCAAGCTAATAGGACAGTGTTGTTCTAAAGAGTTTAAGGGGAAACTATTATGTTATGTCTAACAAAGAAAGGGATGAATTTTATGACTATATTCCATCCCATCTTATCAATCTTTCTTTAAAAAAAAAGAATGAACTTCGTGCCTTTTGAGGGTTTAAGTGGCTTTTTAGGAAAAATGAAAGGAAAGCGAAGCGTATAAATTGATTCTTAAAACCGGTGGATTGATTCTTTAAAGCGAAAAAATCAACATGGAAATAATACATTTGTTTTTGTTTTTGGGATATTGATTCTTATAAACGGTTGATTCTTATAACCACTGACCACTATAAGCGGTGGTTCCTGTATATATTTATAATAAATGCGACGATCAATGTATACCATTGATGTAAAATTTATATATATAAAATCGTAAGGGATATTTATTTTTTTTGGATAATATACAATCGTCTGCTGCATTAGAAAGAAAAAGAATATTTTTTTTGTCTATTTAGTTGTTATGCACTTGACGATAAATTTATTTAAAGTACCAGAAAAAGAAATCGCGTAATCGGCATTTAATAAATTAAATTCTAAAATTGAATTTTTAAAAATTCACCAAAAATCAGAAAATTGATGTAAAGATTCGAAAAAGACTTCATTTTAAAGGAATTTTTAGGATCTTTCTCGTGATATAAATTTTATAACTCTCAAATTATTATTTTAAATGCAAACTTACAAAAAGTTACTAAAACAGCTTAAAAATTTAATTTTAAAAAATCTAAGAAGAATTTTTCAAAAATCTTTCTTAGTGCACGCCTACACCATAAGAATCGCCATGCAAATTTTCAGCCCTCTATGTCCAGCGGTTTGGTCTGTGCGTTGTATGTCACTCAGTGAGTCAGTTACGGAACTGTTATATATATATATATATATACTAGCTGAAAACCCGCACTTCGCTACGGAGTACATTCAAATTAAATTCAACGGTCAATGTATACAATTAATGCCAAAAAAAAATTTATATATATATATATATATATATATATATATATATATATATATATATATATATATATATATATATATATATATATATATATATATATATAATAAATACTACGATCAATATATACAATTGATGTAGAAAACAAAATATATTTTTTAAAAAATCGTAACGGATATTTTTATAGACAAAATAATGTCCAATCGTCTGCCGCATTAGCAAGGAAAAAAAATATTTTTTTGTCTATTTAGTTGTTACGCACGTGACGATAAATTTATTTAAAGTACCAGAAAAAGAAATCACGTGATCAGCATTTAATAAATTAAATTCTAAAAATTAATCTTTAAAAATTCACCAAAAATCAGGAAATGGAGGTAAAAATTCGAAAACAATTTCATTTTGAAGGAATTTTTATGATCTTTCTAGTGATATAAATTTTATAACCCTCAATGTATTATTTTAAATGCAAACGTAAAAAAAGTTTAAAAAACAGCTTAAAAATTTAATTTAAAAAAATCTAAGAAGAATTTTTGAAAAATCTTTCTTAGTGCACCTCTACACTATTAGAAGAATCGCCATGCAAAATTTCAGCCCTTTAGGTCCAGCGGTTTGGTCTGTGCGTTGTATGTCAGTCAGTCAGTGAATGAATGAATGAGTCAGTTACGGAACTGTTTTATATAGATAGATACGATATTAGTGACAAATAAACGAAGTGTTTCTTCAGTGGACTCCTGTGGTTCCAAACCGGAGAGCCTCTGGAGTGGTCCGGACCGCATTAAAAAAGGTTGTCAAATAAATGGGAATTTTGAAAGCAATGTTCATTTAACTAGGCGGGCCGAATATATCCGATGAGTATCAGGTGTTGAATTAAAATTTCTTTAAAGTTTAACATAATTATTTTATTAGGATACTAGCTGAAAACCCGCACTTCGCTACGGAGTACATTCAAATTAAATTCAACGGTCAATGAATGCAATTAATGCCAAAAATATATTTCTAATAAATACAACGATCAATGTATGCAATTGATGTAAAAAAAAAATTATAAATAATCGTAAGGGATATTTTTATAGACAAAATAATGCAGAAGAAAATATTCAAATTAAATCTAATAGAACCTACTAAAGAATATAGTACAGTTAATATAGTACAGTTTGAGGAACATATCTTTTAATGTATTTTAATATTTTTTTCGATAATGTCCATTCGTCTGCCGCATTAGCAAGAAGAAAAAATATTTTTCTGCCTATTTCGTTGTATGCACGTGACGATAAATTAATTTAAAGTACCAGAAAAAGAAATAACGTGATCATCATTTAATGAATTAAATTCTAAAAATGAATCTTAAAAAATTCACCAAAAATCAGAAAATGGAGGTAAAGATTCGAAAAAGATTTCATTTTAAGGGAATTTTTATGATCTTTCTCTTGATATAAATTTTATAATCCTCAAATTATTATTTTAAATTCAAATTATAAAAAAGTTAGTAAAACAGATTAAAAATTTAATTTTAAAAAATCTAAGAAGATTTTTTCAAAAATCTTTCTTGGTGCACCCCTACACTATAAGAAGAATGGCCATGCAAAATTTCAGACCTTTAGGTCCAGCGGTTTGGTTTGTGCGTTGTATGTCAGTCAGTCAGTCAGTCAGTCAGTTACGGAACTGTTTTATATATATAGATGATACGTTAGAATGTGAGTACGTTAGTCCTGTATCCCTTTTGCCTGAGTGATATTATATAGCTCCCTACCCCCCAAAAAGGGTTCCCCTCCGCATATGGTTCAATTTCTAGCTTAGTGGTCCACAGACTTCTACGGATTGAGAACCACTGGTCTAAGCAATGCAGGTATCACATGAAACCACTCTTTCCAGTCTATGGTTCGCCTTCCCTCACCAAAGTCCTGTGAGTAAGAGTATCCCACGATACTAATTTTTTATCACATTTTTAGTAACTCGCTTTCTTGTTTGTGTGTTTGGCCAGCACAAATCTTGCAATCGATTTTTAACTAACTTCCCGACTAGCTAGACATTTGAAACTTTTAGAATATCTCAGAACACGATGACAATGCATTTTCTTAATAATTTTAGCCATCTTTAAGCAGTATTGAATTCATTTTCAGTCAATTTTGTTTTGTAGAATGGTGCAGTCATCTATCGGCAGGGACGGGAACGAAAAGTTAAACGCAAGTCAAGCTCTCAAATTCCGAGCTAAACGATTGATTGCGCATTTGATACCTCTTTATTACGCATTTGATCACTTTCTTTCAAGTTGATGGGATAATTCATCAAAAAAATTTTTTAAAAAGTATTTATTAATATATAGAATTGTCAAATTTATACGATTCAACAGAAAATTTAAAAACATGGTATATAAAAAGTTCTTTTTATCCTTGTAATTATTAATCAGTGAAAGGAAATAAATTTTCACACTTGTTTATCTCTAAGAACTTTAAACACATGTTGACTAAAATCCAGCAGTACCCATACATGCATTTCAACTGTCTTTAAAATTAATACTACAAGATTAAAATGTGACTATCTTTTGACGTTTTCAACTAGTTTTTCTTTTCATGTACAAAATTTAGTACATGTAGAGTTCTGTATCTCTACCAACGTGAGATTTGTTAATTCAGACCTTTAGTAAAATTTTCACAGAGGTCCCTTTTGTCTACTCACTTTTGTCTAAAATGAATACTCGCCGATGTATGTATGAAATGTGACAATCTTTTCATGTTTTCAACGAATTTTCCTTTCAGTGTACTCAAATTTAGTACATATCACGGCTTTTTCGAATGAATATATAAATAAACAATGAACGCAAGATATTAACGATTCATATTTGTTATCCACACAAAAGTACCGGCGTTAGGAGATATGGAAGTAAGGTATTCTATTGAAGATATATATATATATATATATCACAATTTTTTATCACTATTTCAAGCAAAATTTCAAATAGTGAAGAGGTGCATTCGACAGAATCTTTAGTCCGTTCGAAGTACAATATACAGGAATAAATGTAAATCTTTTGTTTTCCCATTTCTTATTTTGACGTGCATTTCGAATGATTATTCATCAATATCAAATGACCGATGGAAGAGAATCTTCTGATAATGGCTTGAGTTAACTTTTAATTGTCACATTGATATAACACACATGTGCTTATAAGCCCAAAAAATAGTCAGTAATGCAGTCGCAAACTGCATATTTCCGTACTTTATTTACAGTGTGTAGAAAAGAAATAACTAAAATGTAGGGTAGGTGGGGGCAAAGGTTTGCAGTTTTGAGTTTTGGGTTTCTTACGGGCCTCCGTTAGATCCTATCTCCCCCAAAAGTCACTTGTATTGTAGTTGGGTATCCCCTCTACCTTCTATAAAATAATGAATTTTTTCCCAAAATATTTAGTCACCGAATTTTTAATTTTACCAAAAGACCTGGTTGCGAACCTTTGCCCCAATCGGTGGGGCAAAGGTTCGCACTGCAAACCTTTACCCCACTCGTTGGTTTCTTACTGGATAGGCATCGAAAATCACAAAAAGAGTTGTCTAAATAATTTTATTTCACATTTTGTAATCTTTTTAAAGGTGTTACATATATAGAAAATTACAAATTGAACAGGTTAATCTCAATAAATTTTTTCTTAAACTAAATAACTTCAAAATGAAATATCAACTATTAACACAGAAAATTGAATCTAACAAAGAAATTCACAAAATGAAAAGGGGTTAATCTCAATAATTTTTTTCTTAAACTAAAGAACTTCCAATTAAAATATCAACTATTAACACTATCGTTATAATATATCTTATGCTTTACTCATTCTTTTAAAACCCGTAAAAATTAAGCAAATTAAGGGGATGGGGACATTACAAAGCAATTTTTGAAATTTTTACCTCAGAGATATGAAATTGGGCATAAATATTCATTAAAGTAAAACTATTTCAAACACCTTATAAAATTTTATAAATATTTAAAATTTTATTTTTTATATTTAAAAAATTGAAATTTTTATTATGTTTTTTAAAATGCTCCTTGCGATCCAATTTTTAACCTTATCCTTAATTTTGCATTTGGATTGCTTATACATTTTGATCAGGGTTATGTTTTGATTTGTGCTTTCGTTGAATAATTAATTTTTAGGAAATATTTTTATGCTTGTACTCTGAATTCTCGTGAAATTTTTGTACTTTTCCACGCTTAAGTTAAACTTTGATAATCTGCATGATGTCTAAACCTGAAATGGATACATAACTTTATTTTAATGTATAACAGGAGTCTTTGTAATAAATTTTTATAAAATTTCGTCAAAAATTGTGACGCAAGGAGCATTTCAAAGACTTGCAAATCTGGAAATTACTCATTTAGAGCTTTTTTCCCTAACCAGACCTTCGAAGCTTATAATGTCTTGTAAGAACATTTAATTCCTTTATCTTGTAAAATAGGTCTGTGTTCAGAGCTATTTTATTTTTGTGTTGTACTATTTTATTTTATTTTTAATTTATGGATTTTCAAGCATTTTACAAAAAAATTTCTGATTAAAAGCAGGCAGTTTTTATCAAATTCATATTTTTTTTTCAAATTACAAAAATGTGAATTCCCATTAATAATAAAAGACGTTATTAATAAGGATTCCTAATGAAAAGAGGACATGAAACAAATGTTAATAGTTAGAGCGGCAAAGGTTTGCAGATGGGGCAAAGGTTTGCACTGCGAACCTTTACCCCATGACTCCTGCAAACCTTTACCCCATTTCGTGATGGTTCTGTTTCTGCAGAATGGACGCCACTGTATTTGAGTTAACCCAAAACTTAAGGTAGGATTTGAAAGGTTATTTACCACCCTAACATGCGAAAATAAGCCCAAAACAGTTCGTGAGTTTGAGTGAGGCTCAAGATCACTCAAAAGTTGCAAAAAATTACATTAAAAGAGACGAAAATAAACTTACCTCATTTTCTCTGTAAGAGGGGGTCTTAACTCCAACATTTTTTACGAGGCAACTGACTGGAAGTAGAGGAATGCACTGCCTACCCTATTCTTCCTAAAACTCTTCCCGGTCATTTTAAAATGTATGTGCGAACCTTTGCCCCATGCGAACCTTTGCCCCCACCTACCCTATAGGGTAGGTGGGAGCAAAGGTTTGCAGTTTTGAGTTTTGGGTTTCTTACGGGCCTCCGTTAGATCCTATCGCCCCAAAAAGTCACTTGGGTTGTAGTTGGGTATCCCCTCTACCTTCTATAAAATAATGAATATTTTCCCGAAATATTTAGTCACCGAATTTTTAATTTTACCAAAAAACCTGTTTGCGAACCTTTGCCCCAATCGGTGGGGCAAAGGTTCGCACTGCAAACCTTTAACCCACTCGTTGGTTTCTTACTGGATAGGCATCGAAAATCACAAAAAGAGTTGTCTAAATAATTTTATTTCATATTTTGTAATCTTTTTATAGGTGTTACATATATGGAAAATCACAAATTGAACAGGTTAATCTCAATAAATTTTTTCTTAAACTAAATAACTTCAAAATGAAATATCAACTATTAACACAGAAAGTTGAATCTAACAAAGAAATTCACAAAATGAAAAGGGGTTATTCTCAATAATTTTTTTCTTAAACTAAAGAACTTCCAATTAAAATATCAACTATTAACACTATCGTTATATTATATCTTAGGCTTTACTCATTCTTTTAAAACCCGTAAAAATTAAGCAAATTAAGGGGATGGGGGATATTACAAAGCAAGTTTTGAAATTTTTACCTCAGAGATATGAAATTGGGCATAAATATTCATTAAAGTAAAACTATTTCAAACACCTTATAAAATTTTATAAATATTTAAAATTTTATTTTTTATATTTAAAAAAATTGAAATTTTTATTATGTTTTTTAAAATGCTCCTTGCGATCCAATTTTTAACCTTATCCTTAATTTTGCATTTAGATTGCTTATACATTTTGATCAGGGTTATGTTTTGATTTGTGCTTTCGTTGAATAATTAATTTTTAGGAAATATTTTTATGCTTGTACTCTGAATTCTCGTGACATTTTTGTACTTTTCCACGCTTAAGTTAAACTTTGATAATCTGAATGATGTCTAAACCTGAAATGGATACATAACTTTATTTTAATGTATAACAGGAGTCTTTGTAATAAATTTTATAAAATTTCGTCGAAAATTGTGATGCAAGGAGCATTTCAAAGATTTGCAAATCTGGAAATTACTCATTTAGAGCTTTTTTCCCTAACCAGACCTTCGAAGCTTATAATGTCTTGTAACAACATTTAATTCCTTTATCTTGTAAAATATGTCTTTGTTCAGAGCTATTTTATTTTTGTGTTGTACTAATTTATTTTATTTTTAATTTATGGATTTTCAAGCATTTTACAAAAAATTTTCTGATTAAAAACAGGCAGTTTTTATCAAAAACCATATTTTTTTTTTCAAATTACAAAAATGTGAATTCCCATTAATAATAAAAGACGTTGTTAATAAGGATTCCTAATGAAAAGCGGACATGAAACAAATGTTAATAGTTAGAGCGGCAAAGGTTTGCAGATGAGGGAAAGGTTTGCACTACGAACCTTTACCCCATGACTCCTGCAAACCTTTACCCCATTTCGTGCTGGTTCTGTTTCTGCAGAATGGACGCCACTGTATTTGAGTTAACCCAAAACTTAAGGTAGGATTTGAAAGGTTATTTACCACCCTAACATGCGAAAATAAGCCCAAAACAGTTCGTGAGTTTGAGTGATGCTCAAAATTACTCAAAAGTTGCAAAAAATTACATTAAAGGAGACGAAATTAAACTTACCTCATTTTCTCTGCAAGAGGGGGGTCTTAACTCCAATATTTTTTACGAGGCAACTGACTGGAAGTAGAGGAATGCACTGCCTACCCTATTCTTCCTAAAACTCTTCCCGGTCATTTTAAAATGTATGTGCGAACCTTTGCCCCATGCGAACCTTTGCCCCCACCTACCCTATGCGTGAGAAGGAAAATCCAAATCAGCTACTTGGTCTGCAATATAGCTTGCTTTTCTTTTTAATCAGAATACTCGCTTTTGGTGATCTATAAATATTTACCGCACACGTGAAGGCTTATTTAACAGAAATATACAAGAAAAAAAACTAAAAATACTACAAGGGTTTTTAAATGTGCTTTACATATACTGCATAAATACTGAGATTTTAAATACACTTTAAAAGTTTGATTAAATTCATTTATTTTTCTCTATTAAACTTTGTTAAGGTATCGCTATTATTTATTTTTTTTAAAAAAATTGGCAACCTTGAAAAGGTCAGAAACGTAAACTTGACAAATTTAAGACAATAACATCTTAGTGATAATTGTTATACAATTTATCTGTAAAATCAGCCCCATAATATTGAGGCAAATTTGATAACCACACTATGTACAGTTCCTATATTTTATGCCGGTGAGTTTAGGCTTTTAACCTAATGGCAGAGTTACTTCGCGGCTTTACTAATTAATGGCCGATACAAATTCCAGTGCGATATTAAAAACTTTATTTCCAGGGCTACATTTATAAAGTAAAACCCTATGAAACTTGTAAGGTTAATACTCCTAGTGTACCGTACCCTTAGTAACACACATGACTTTCTAAGTAAATGTTAATAAACTTTTGTACTCACAGTTCCAATCATACATAATCGTACTCTCAGTCCCAATCAAAAAGTAAAACCCTATGAAACTTGTAAGGTTAATACTCCTAGTGTGCCGTACCCTTAGTAACACACACGACTTTCTGAGTAAATGTTAAACTGTTGTACTCACAGTCCCAATCATAAAGTAAAACCCTATGAAACTTGTAAGGTTAATACTCCTAGTGTGCCGTACCCTTAGTAACACACACGACTTTCTGAGTCAATGTTAACAAACTGTTGTACTCACAGTCCCAATCATAAAGTAAAACCCGATGAAACTTGTAAGGTTAATACTCCTAGTGTACCGTACCCTTAGTAACACACATGACTTTCTGAGTAAATGTTAATAAACTTTTGTACTCACAGTTCCAATCATACATAATCATACTCACAGTCCCAATCAAAAAGTAAAGCCCTATGAAACTTGTAAGGGTAATACTCCTAGTGTGCCGTACCCTTAGTAACACACACGACTTTCTGAGTAAATGTTAATAAACTTTTGTACTCACAGTCCCAATCATAAAGTAAAACCCGATGAAACTTGTAAGGTTAATACTCCTAGTGTACCGTACCCTTAGTAACACACATGACTTTCTGAGTAAATGTTAATAAACTTTTGTACTCACAGTTCCAATCATACATAATCATACTCACAGTCCCAATCAAAAAGTAAAGCCCTATGAAACTTGTAAGGTTAATACTCCTAGTGTGCCGTACCCTTAGTAACACACACGACTTTCTGAGTAAATGTTAAACTGTTGTACTCACAGTCCCAATCATAAAGTAAAACCCGATGAAACTTGTAAGGTTAATACTCCTAGTGTACCGTACCCTTAGTAACACACATGACTTTCTGAGTAAATGTTAATAAACTTTTGTACTCACAGTTCCAATCATACATAATCATACTCACAGTCCCAATCAAAAAGTAAAGCCCTATGAAACTTGTAAGGTTAATACTCCTAGTGTGCCGTACCCTTAGTAACACACACGACTTTCTGAGTAAATGTTAATAAACTTTTGTACTCACAGTTCCAATCATACATAATTGTACTTGTTCAGTAGCCCTGCTGAATTTGTCCTCAATCGTTCTTACAGCTCTGAACGAAGTTCAAAACTGAGATTAGGAAGTGCCTCGTAAAAGTGACCTATCTTTGCCTTTTATAAATGTGTTAGCCAATCGAAATTCCCTTACGACGGTGTGATCTGCATTAAAAAAAATATATTAACACATAATACCGACCGAATGAAGTCAAACAAACAAAGAAGGAATTAAAAGAGAGAAATTGACAAAAACTTTTGTAAGACGGGGCGGCGTAAAATATAAATCACAGATCACACAACTCGTCTGGCGGAAAAGCGCAACTGGATTCAAATCTCATATCCAGATGAATGTTCTTACAGTATGGGCCTGTTCACATATAATCCGTCAGCGTAAAACGTTTTTAACGATCACACGCCAATCATTGGCCCATTTAACCAATCAGAGCCAACGGAATCTTTAACGATGACTGAGCCAATGACATTTTTCTGAGATGATAGTGAGTTTATAGCCTTATAGCACCACATATAGTGACTGAGCCTTATAGCACCACCTAAGTAAAAAAGTTGATATCTGTAATAGATCCAAATGAAGTAAAATATCGAAGTAGAATAGTGCCTCTGATGATTAAGTATGGTTATGTCAGCTCTTCATAATAAGAAGTTAAATACTGGTTTCTAAATTTCTTAAATAAAGGCTGTTTACGAATATATATATATATATATATATATATATATATATATATATATATATATATATATATATATATATATATATATATATTATATATATACCGGGTGCGTCATAAATTCATTAAAAAAAAGTAATTCTCGGAAATGTTTTCTGTTTGCGCCAATAAGATCAGAGGGACATTGGATTTCTTTCCATGTAAAAAAAAAAATTTTCCAAAAGTAACCGAAAGAGGGCGCTCACACAAAATACTGATACGTTTTATGCAAATCAGGCAAACTCAAACAGAAAATCAAACAGATCACAATAACATGAGACTGTGCATTTGTTTTAAAGTAACAGCTGTTCAACTTTACTACCAGCACAAGGTAATATGCAAGAGAGGCGCGTCACGAAGCCCATTACAGCGGATTGTAGAATCGATGGCAGCGACTGTCTGTCGAATGACATTTTTCAGTTCCACCAAAGTGGTTGGGGAGTCCCGGTACACATGAGATTTTAAGTATCCCCCCCCCCCCAACTAAAAATTTGCCGGTATCAAATTTGGTGATCGTCAGGGCCCCAGAACCTTACAACCGCGACTTATAGAACTCGGTGCTCAATGAAAGATTCCAACAGGAACGTCTTGATATCAAGTGAAATGTGAGGCGGGGCACCGTCATGCATGAAGGTGACAACAGGTAATCCATGTCTTTCCTTCAATACAGGCTTAACGTGGTCACGCAAAAGCACCCTCTTTCGGTTACTTTTGGAAACTTTTTTTTTTTTTTTTACATGGGAAAAAAATCCAATGTCCCTCTAATCCTATTCGCACAAACAGAAAACTTTTCCGTGCATTATTTCTTTTATTACGAATTTTTGAACTTTGCACGAATTTATGACGCACCCGGTATATATATATATATATATATATATATATATATATATATATATATATATATATATATATACAGGGGGATTTTTATTAAACTGACACGACTCAGAGCCATCTGTAGCGCGATCTATCAGCCGGAATGAATTGATAGAGGGACTACGGACGATATGGAAAAGAGTTTCCGGAAAAAAAAGTTCCAAAAGTCACCTATAGCGGAAGATATGGCGCTGTTCTTTGTCGGCGCACCCGAGAATTTGCATAAAATGCAATCAAAACATCAAAATGCAAATTCATGACTACCTAGTCCACAGCAGCGCCAGTATTTGGGGCTATAAAGATCGGTACGGATTCCGTTGCGCCATCGCTTTACAGAGGGAAGGATCATTAGTCGCCTTTTACCACTTGCATGGCCACCTCGCTCTCCGCACCTAACCCATGTGACTTCTTTCTGCGGGGTTATTTTAAGTCCAAGGTGTATCTTGGTGGAGTCTAGAACTTGGCGGCCCTAAAGGACAACATATCCCGGACTTTGATGAACATTCCTGGTGACATTTTACGCTCGGCCGTTGAGAACGTAGTGTTCGGGTTGCAATGTGTCGTCCACCAGGACGGTGGTCGCATTGAAGATGGGAGAAGTGAATTTGCATAAAGCGGTGTGGCAGTGAAATTTCTTTGTTATTCATTTGTCTGCTTATTACAACTTTTTCGGTATTCACCCCTTATCTTTATAGATCGAAATACTGGCGCTGTTGTCGACTACGTAGTCGTGAATTTGCATTTTGATGTTTTATTAGAGTTTTGTGCAAGTTCTCGGATGCGCCGACATCAACAGTGCCATATATTCCCCTATCGGCGACTTTTGGAACTAATTTTTTTTTCCCAGCGGAAACTCTTTTCCGTGTCATTCTTAGTTCCTCTATCAATTTTGGTGGAATTATGGCTAATAGATCGCGCTACAGGCTCTGAGTAGTGTCAGTTTCATAAAAATGACCCTGTATATACACGAGGATCTGTGCGTTGGACATAATAAACGAACGCTAAATAATGAAATGACCTAGCAACAAGAATCATGCTAAGCGCTAATGTCCGACAAGTATTATATAATACTGCCATGTTATGTAATACCGCAGAGGTGTACATTCGTATATGCCTAAATGTATACATGTAACTATAAAGGATATTTGCACATCAGTTGTTGGTCATGCATGTCGGAATATTGAACTGTATTTGCATTATTACCTTCCATAACACATACCAATAAATGCGCTCTGATGTAACGCCCTTTAGAATGTGCGAAACTTTCTAAAATGCATTCTACGAACGATATTCCGTGTTCTATATGTGTTTGGGGGTGGGGAATGAACGCATTCACATCAGCAGAAGTAGTTGTTTTGTGAAACTATTTTTTTTCTTCTTTTGATGGACGAAGAAAGTGTTGTATTATCTTTATATACATTTTCATAGCATAGACTTCAATATGACTTGCTTTAATTGATAGTTTTATGTCCTTCTCAAGTCTAAGATATTCTATTTGTAATGGTCTAATTCGATTTAATATGGTAATGGTATGAGCAAAATATATGGTAAAATAAATATATTATTTGAAAATAATAAAAGTTCTATCTGGGCGGTTCAAAAAGTAGCAGCAAATTGACTTAAGGTATCCGACAACGTTTAAAACATCGATTTTGACGAAAATTCCGAATTTTTTTTTATTCCTTTTTTTTTAAAGATTGTAAATTTGTGTTTCTAAATCTGCTTTTATTTTCGATACGATCATTGAAATGAAATTAGATCGATTTAAAGATCAGCAGCAGCAATGAATGCCAATATAAGTTGAAAACTTTAACCGTGTTTTCTGAAGAACTTATTTTTCATCAAAAATGTAAACGACTTTTGCGAGAACTCAAAATCTAACCATGATATGTCTATGAAATTTTTCACGTATGTTTTTCATAATATAAAGGGCGTAATGGACTACAGATTTTGTTCTAGGTATATTATTTGTTGATTTATAGGTACATTTATGAAAAATCTCGTGGAAAATTACTAAAATTTTACATGTAGTTGCATATAATGACCTGTATGTTTTTCAGATATTGAGATATCGATTAGATTGTAGGTCATTACACTTAGAAGGTACGGTACTTACGTACATATAAAAAAAAAGTTAATGTGATATACATAACTAATTTTGTTAGTGCTAGAACCATTTTTAAAAAAATTTGCTGAATTTCGACCCAATTTCTCCAATTTTTAAAAATTTGCATAGTTAATGTCTATTTTATCATCATTTTTGACATTTGGCGTCATATTCCTTCGAAAAATAAGATATACATTTTCGCAAGTACAATTTTTCAAAAAAAAAAAGGTTCCGAACATAGTCGGATACCGTAAGTTCCAGAAACGAACATCCCTGGCCTTTTAGATTCCTTCGTTTTTAATAGTAAAGTGATTACATGAAAAAAAAATGGAATGTCATTTTTATCGGTCCTTGAATTATGTATCTCAAAATATTCGATTTGCTGTTACTAACACCCTCTTAGTTTGAATTGTCTGTTGACCCTTACGACGCTTTTCCTTCATTCAAAAATGTCTATTAGACGTTAGTAAATTCAATGTTCTTGAACAGGGGTCTCCAAACTACGGCCCGCTAGCACCAACCAATCCGGCCAGCCATTGTTTATTTTTATTACATTGTAAAATTTACAATATAAGTAAATCATACAAAACAATAATCAGATGTTTCTTTTTATTTGACGACCAGTTAAGAAACACAATGACTGACACACACAATGAAATTTAACATTTTAACGGTAATTAAGGATATGAGAATTATCCCAAAAACTTACAATAAGTGACAGACATAGGCAATTTACATAACGAAATTCAACATTATAATTATGATTAATGAGATTTAGGCAGCTGTGACTTTCCACTGACAATTGTTTTGCAGTTGTGGATCAATTTTACCAGTGGAAATTATCAGCATCGACTTCAAATGCTCATGAGTTAATTTGGGTCTGTAAATATTTCTTGTGTATTTCATTTTGGAGAATGGTTTTTCACACAGATAGGTAGTGCAAAGCCACGGGCGAATTTATTCAACGGAAATTTGCGTGTCATTCAAAACTACAGTATGCTGGTATGAGGAGCTAGCTAGCTAGGTCTTGGTCCTATGGGACTTCGTGGATAAAAAGAGATGAGAGGGGGTTTCGAATGCCGTGATGTCTCGTCGATGATCAGTCATTAAACACTCAATTGGTCTTTAAGCTTTAATTCACAGGGTGCCACATAAAAATGTAATCCAGGTGGGGTATCTTTGAACCCAAGAAGAAGAACATGAACAGCTTTCTTTCAACCCAAGCGGACATAACATGAGTAGGTATCTTACAACCTGACAGGCAATGGTGGTTCAGTTTTTCGATTTCTAACTACGCATTACAATGAGTAACAAACAGTTTTGACACATCGCCCTCTACCGGCGAGCAGGAGAGGAGGTTGGAGTTATTCAATAGTGGAGGAGTCAATGTGGCCCTTAGGCTAAAAATTTTGGAGACCCCTGTTCTTGAAGCTTGATGTTACAGCAGTTACACCGCTTTCGGCGAAAAATGCAAAAAGATTCTTACTTTTGGCGCTCTCAGATACACCACTCTGCTTACATTTGAAGATAAGGAATGAGGAAATCTTATGAGAATAAATATTTTCAATCGTAAAATATGTTGCGTAATATACAGGGTGTTCCAAAATTAGACCGAAAAATTCAGACGGGTGAAAGTAGGCATCAAGACAAGCAATAATCACGCAGGAATGTATGAACAGAAACGCCAAACTGCGCAGCTAGAGCAATGATTCTCAACCGGTGGTACGCGCACCCCTTGGGGGTACCCAAAAATCTGTAAGGGGTACGCGGTTAACTACAGAAGGAATACCAAGTTATAGTGATACATGCTAGAATTTAACCGTGACAAACGTTTGAGTAACGATTTAAGGGAACAAGGGACCTTTAATCTCGTTCTTCTTTAATTTTCAATATTTTACTCTATATACCTCATGAGTATGATTAATATTCTTTTCTACTACATTGACGATTCTTAGAATTCACAAATAAGTATTTGGTGGAGGAATAAGACCTGTTTATCAAAAAATTCTTCGAAAACGCTAGAATTTTTCAAAAGGCTCTGGTCGATACTTTCTCGTTGTGGACAGTAGATTTTCTTTCGTTTTTTGTTTCGTAATAATTTGTTATAATCTTAATCTAGAGGCAACTATATTAATTGATTCACTAGTTATAGAGTCGCCCTGTGGATAAGTGGATAAGGCATCAGCCTGCCACGCCGGGGGTGTGGGTTCGATTCCCGCATAAGACTTGGCTGTATTCTGGGGAACCGGTCAGTCTTCCGCCTGCAATTGGAACCCCGTCTAGAAAAGGGAGCTGCAACCCATCGTCCATCGCCGGTGTCATCGTCTGTCAATAAAATTCTTCTGTGGTTGTGTCATTTGTCTGTTTCTATGTCTTATATTCATATGTACACCGGACTGGGGTGTAATGTTGTCATCCCCCAGGGACATTAGCCACACACACACTAGTTATAGAAACGCACTAGACTTTTTCAACGGACACCATAGTCCTTTATTTATTATACGGAGAGGTCTTTTTTACGACCTTATTCACTGGTTCTCCATAGGCAACTGAACTAACAGTCGCCAAGGGTTGGCGGGAAGACGGTAGCCAGTGATCACGAAGGAGCGCCAACAGGCTCCATGCGTATACATTTTCTTCTGATATCTTCCAAATTTCTCAGAATTGTTAATTGAAGTGTTCGTCACAAAACTGCGCATAATTCTTTGAAATCACAAGTATGTTTCAAATTTATAGACCATAAAATAAAGAAATAACATAAAAAAATAACAGGTAGAATAAAAAAAAATTATTTAAGAATTTAGATTCATACAAATAAAAATATATTAAATGCACATTTATATTTATATACATATATATGGTAAACTTATAAAACAAAATTTAAGAATTTTAATTAATATAGAATGGTTTTAATTAATATTAATAATAATAGATCAGTTTGAAAAAGTTAGCATTTTTGAATTTTTTTTGCAAAAATACATTAAATGCACATTTATATTTATATACATATGGTAAACTTTTAAAACAAAATTTAAGAATTTTAATTAATATAGAATAATTTTAATTAATATTAATAATAATAGATCAGTTTGAAAAAGTTAGCATTTTTGAATTTTTTTTTTTTCAAAAACAGACATTATTCTGCCAAAAATTCGTTACTTTGAATTCTAAATGTTTTCAGTGTAGTAAAATAGAAAATTAATTATTCTCATTTTGTATGTAGAGTTAAATAATGAAAATTTAAAAAATTCGAATTTTAAGGGTCCCTCGTCCCCTTAAAACTGAAAACTTTCAGTAAAGCAGCAAGCAAACACGTACCGCGTTACTACTGTATTTGTGGTTGGAGTAAATTGGAACGAACTGGAGCCAAACATTGATGAACTTTGTAAACAAAAACAAGCCCAGAGTTCCTTCTAATTATTTTCTGAGACTTATTTGATTTTATGTCTCATTAATAAATCTTTGTAATAAGGTTTCCATTAAAATAAAAGTCTTGTTTTTAATTCAAATTACATATTCGTAATTAAACTCTAACAGTTTGACAGTTAAACTTTGACTAATATAACACATTTTAATAACACTAAAGTGTTTTTGTTGGGGGTACGCGTAGTTAATGATACACAAAAAGGGGTATGTGGGTTGAAAAAGGTTGAGAACTCATGAGCTAGAGGATGAATAAAAAAGCGGAAATGAAAATCCAACACTTTTGCATTTTTGTTTATCCTCTAGACCAGGTTGGCGTTTCCGGTCAAACATTCCTATGTGATTCTGTTTTGTTTTTGAGTTTTCTACATTCTCCAGAAAAATGCGATATTTCAGGCCATCTAGTGGGGTTGGTAAGAGGTATGGTCCGATTAAGTAAACAGCGCCCTCCAGCGTCAAGTTTGTGTTTCCAGTCATACATTCCTGTGTCATTATTGCTCAACTTGATGCCTACTATCACCTCTCTGAATTTGTTGGTCGAATTTTGGAACACCCTGTATATACTTCATATGAAAATGAATACTGCACAGCAGACAAAACTTGCCTAAATCGAACTATATCAGGGATGGGTATTTTTTTTCCAGGGCACGGGCTACTTCTAATTTTTTCAAGGTGTTACTGTCCACCCTGTGACGTAGGTGGGGTGAGCTAAAAAAACTGTCTACAATATTTATTATAACTTAATAATAAATACGGAATATGTACTTACCTACATAACTACAAAAATAAAAACTTAGGGCCTGTTCACATAGGAGTCCGTTGCGTAGCATTAAGGGAAAGATGACGTTGAGACGAAAATAAACCAATCATAGGCGTTAAAAATGTCATTGTTAATCGTTTGGAGGCCTATGATTGGTTTATTTTCGTCTCAACGTCATATTTTCCTTAACGCAACGCAACGGACTCCTATGTGAACAGGCCCATACTCTTTTAAAACCGCGTTTAAAGCAAATCGCGTCGGTGTTTCATAAATATGTTTCTTTTAGTATGCGCGGCTTAGGTCTTAGTAAAGACGGTCACCCTAAAATGTCTTGGTGGTCCACCGGTCAATCGCGATCGACTTAATGCCCACTCCTGCTCTATATTGTCTTCATTTAAATTAGAATTAACAGACTCATATCTCGTGCAACCGAATGGCTTTTTACGGATGGATTTAATTCTCACAGATTTTGTGGAAAAAAATGAATATTTTGTTTCGAAAATTAACACAAACCTCGTAACAAGCAGAAAATTTTATCCCCATACATTAACGAAAAAGATTTTAAAAAAAAAATTAGAGATTTTACGTTCTCTGTAACTAAAATCTACTTTAAAAGGTTATCACATACAAAATATTTTTCTTTCCCACTTGCATGATAAATCAAATGCGAACGGGAAAACTACCAAAAAAAAAACAAAAAAACTTCAACTTCTTGCTTCAGTGAATACATACATTTTTCCCCACTCGCAGAAAGTGCTTAAAATAAACGATTATTTAACATATCTTTTGAAATTAGGAAAATAAATGAACTCCCCTTGTCATCAGCAAACCACATTCGTATTATTAATATTTTTATTCCATTCGGTAATTTTATTTTGTTGCTTTCTTGGGCGGTTTAAAACTAAGTTGTAGTAAGTAGAAACGAGAATTACGAACAAAAATCGTCTGTTCTTTTAAAAGTGGCAAAGAGGCTAAAACATATATGCATTTTAGTTTACGATTAGCATAAAGATTTTATGTTTTCTGAAGCGTACTTGTTTCGAGTTACATTCGCATTACTCACTGCAGTAGTTTTTTGACTACCGAAAAATCTTGAGTATAATAAGCACTTTTTTTATTCCACATTTTAGTCCGCAAAAATGAGGGTGCGTATTATACTCGCGTACCAAAAAAAACAACTAGAAGAAATTATTTCTAGCTTAACTCTCGCCTAACGACCAGTTAGTTGGATGAAAATTTATCTGATACTAGTTGGTGCCCGTCAAAACATGACGGCTAGATAGTAGATAAATGTACTAATACGCAAATTATATTCCACACATCATTGCCAAATGTTGAAAATGATAATAATGCGCAGAAACAAAATAATGTGTCGTTCTTAGTCGCGGCCTCGTTCTTAGTCAGTATCTAAAGCCAGATTTAAAAATGACAGTGAGCATGCGCAGATTGATCCTACCAAAGAAAGAACAGAGTTCTAATTAAAACGAAAGCCAATTTTTAAAACAAACTTAACAATTTATTTACAAGAAAAAAATTAAACATTAGACGTTTCGACAAATTACTTAAGTTGGGTGCAGATTTACAGATACACGCTCCCGGGCCCCATTTTCGGCCCAACACACAGAGCCTAGTAAAAACACGTCTACACACTGTGCGGGATCGATGAAGCGTCTCCTCAATGTCTGGATTTTTCAGAAGGGGGTGGAGGAGCCGCCAGATTATCGGCTGACGTTCTTCTAGAGAAGCCGAACTTTTATTACATTCCGAAAAGTTAAGTTGACAGCTTTAGTGGCTTGTTTGTGAGGGAAACGGTCTTTAATTCCCCCATGGGTTCCGAAACTGGTGGAACCGAACAGCACATTCCTTGAAAACACGCAGCGTGTTTTCCAGAGCTTGTGGGGTTTCGGGAAAATAACCTCTATTTCCAGTACGCTACAGCAGAATGCAATTTTTTTAATGGTAAATTATCGCTCATTAAACAGCGCGAAATAAACAAATTTCCATGAGGTGTAATCTTATATTTCACAAACATAATTATCATAAAAATAAAAATGGCAGAGAGAGATCTAGAGAGACTACTCGGAATAAACTTGTTTATCATTAAAACATGTCACTGAGCATGCGCGGAAACAGTGAGTTTCTAAAGCCAGTTTAAACATGCCACTGAGCATGTACAGAAATCAATATTCAATTGTAAATTATCGCTCATTAATAGAAATTGCGGCTACAAAAACCAAATTTGACAAATCTACAGATTACAATATTTCGTTTACGACCAAAATGAAGTAAATTGATGGAGTAGTTTAATGTCACGGACTGCCCAAAGAGTCGGCTTAACAACGTAAATATATAGATAGTTTAAAAATATTTATACGAAACCTAAACCTGCGAAAGCTTCACTGTTTTGTTCATACTATACTACACTATATTTTTTCTAATTTAAGAACTATGTTATTCACAACAGAAAAAGTATTTATTAAGAATTTAACGTTATAAATAACGAGAAATACGATAGGCTTAATACTCCTATTGTTAAACGGCAGTTATTCTGACTAACTTGGCTCTTCCAGTGTTTAAAAATTTTATTGCACTTAAATTTAGGCTGTGTAGGTCGCCTCTTGTTTAAGCAAACTCTAATCCCGTGATGCGCCGAACTCAAAAAAAAATTCAGGTAGTCTCTTCTAACGAAACTACCGCGGATTATTAACGTAGGATTACTTATCATTTCTTACCTCTTTCGTATGTATATATGTTGTATGTGTTATATGCTATATATGTATCTATGTATGTATGTACGTATATATATATATATATATATATATATATATATATATATATATATATATGTATATATGTATATATATATATATATATATATATATATATATATATATATGTATATATATATATATATGTATATATGTATATATATATATATATATATATATATATGTATATATATATATATATATATATATATATGTATATATATATATATATATATATATATATATATATATATATGTATATATATATATATATATGTATATATGTATATATATATATATATATATATATATGTATATATATATATATATATGTATATATATATATATATATGTATATGTATATATATATATGTATATGTATATATATATATATATGTATATATATATATATGTATATGTATATATATATATATATATATATGTATATATATATATATATATGTATATATGTATATATATATATATGTATATATATATATATATATATATATATATGTATATATATATATATATATATATATATATATATATATATATATATATATATATATATATATATATATATATATATATATATGTCAAAAATTTGACGCATTTTGTTACTTTTCTGTTTAAGTGTTTACTGCTTTCCCAATCGATACAGACTGGGTTTGATGCGCTGCCTCACGACGCAGGATATCCGAAATTTTGCTTCCTGGAGGACCGTTATGGAGGAACGTCATCCTACGTTAAAAATAAGGATGAACTCCTAGGTTGTGCAACCAAGAAATGATTTCTCTCAGCTAAAGCACGGGAGGTATTTACAAGAGGCTGTAGTACAGTTAGGCTTCCCTACCGCGCGCCTTTTCCCCGACAGGGCCCTCTTTTTAATGGCGTCCGAGGGGCTATGTGTCTGCGGTTTTCTATTATTTTAGTACAGTGATTTCCGCTTATAAGAATCACGTTTGTTATTACTGTTTTTGATTCTTATAAGCGGTTGATTCTTATAGCCGAAATTTAGGTTTTTGGACAGGAACACACATATACATATATTACTTATATTAGATAATTTATCGTAGAATACTCTTTAATTTACGTTAATTATCTTTTATTAAAATTATATTAAGAATTTTAAAAATACAACTTAATTTCTAGACCTATAAGTAGATTCACATGATTATAGTAAGAGAAGAAAAAAATCAAATATTTGTTACAACGTACCTGCTTAACAGTTTTAACATTTCAATCACAGGAAGGGAACAAGAAAAAGTTTTCTATGGCAGTTTGACTTAATGAAGTTTTCAGGAGGCTGTTTATACCTCTTTCGATACCAATAGCCTCAGACGAAGATTCACCTTCTAGCTTACGTTTCACGGTTTGATAACGTGCTGAATCTACTAATGTCACGTTAAGTGATAGTGGTCACTTCGCCGAAGATTTATGTGTTTCAGGTTCAAGGAATCCGCAACCAGGATGTGGGATGTGGTAAAAAAGAGTCCCTGTCTGTGTTTGTCACTGGAGAAAAGTGAAATCGGACCCGGACGGATAAAGATGTCCCCCGGTCAAGCTAATAGGACAGTGTTGTGCTAAAGCTTTTAAGGGGAAACTATTATGTTATGTCTAACAAAGAAAGGGATGCATATTACGACTGTATTCCATCCCATCTTATCACTCTTTCTTTTAAAAAGAATAAAACAAGAACTTCGTACCTTTTGAGGGTTTAAGTGGCATTTATGGAAAAATGAAAGGAAATCGAAGAGTGTAAACTGATTCTTAAAACCGGTGGATTGATTTTTTAAAGCGAAAATTTTAACATGGAAATAATACATTTGTTTTTGTTTTTGCGATATTGATTCTTATAAACGGTTGATTCTTATAACCACTGATCACTATAAGCGGTGGTTACTGTATTTACAGAATAATTATATATACTGACTAAATATATATTGGCGAATCGGTAACTCATTCGAGACCCAGTGACCGACATCTGCAAAAGAATTCGGTGACATTTTTTAAGAAGTATAAAGGTGGCAAAAAAAACTGTCATTGCTCAAAAGAGATGGGAAATTTTATTTCTGCTTACCTTTGCACAATGCGCTCGTAAGAAGGAGTGTTTCCTCCAAAAGCGAGTTTGTGGATTGAAGAAAGAAATAAGCTAAAACCAGAAACTGTATTCGAAGTTATAGGGACCAAATATAATTTCGAAATGACTACCCAAGAATTTGATCAGTTCCTTCAAAAAAGTGATAATCTATATATTTAAGTTGTTAAGCCGACATTTTGGGTGGTCCGTGAGAGGAAACTACTGCATCAATTTACTTCATTTTGGTCTTAAACGAAAAATTGCATTCTGTAGATTTGTTAAATTTGGTTTTTGTAACCGCAATTTCTATTCAGGGGACAGTGGACTTTCAAAATTGTGAAATTTGTCCAAAAATTAGATTTTTTTATTGTTTTGAATTGTGAAACTACGGACGAGTAGGAATGTGTTGCAAAAAGAATTTTTAATTTATGTGATTACTTTCCTAGTTATAGGCATTTGTATTTAATTTAGATATTATGTGGTTACTAATAGCAATAACATTAAATATTTTTTTCTCAAAATAAAAATTTTCACGTCATACGAATATTCTAACTGCTCCATGCGCATTTCTAATTACCGTATTGCTTTACAATTTAAGTTTTATATACTTAACTGTATATCAAATAACTCTTATTGAAAAAAATTATGCTTCGTAGCTCGGAATTTCTAAATTTTGTACTTGAAAAGATGATTTATAGGTATTTTGCGTAATAAAAAGGGTGTTTTCACTATTATTAATTTTTTCTCTTTATATTTTTAATGAATGCGTAAAATAAGCAATAAGTTTCATTGTTCATTCTATAAGGTATCCTGTACATAATAATTACGATATCATACGCAAAAGAAATGCGCAGGGAATATTTTTAATGGGCCAATTTTTGATATTATATATATAATAGCCGTTGTCTCTGTATAACACTTCCGGGCTGTACTCATCTTTCAATTGAAGCCCTCAGTAAACAAACAGCCGGTTAGGCTTAATTTCAATTTCAGATGTGGATCAGAATTTTTTCTTACCTAAAAACTAATATCTTCTCCATCAAATCACGTTTGTTCAGCCTATTTTTCTATAAAACATTCAGAACTAAAAGAAATTGGATGCTTTTAGCTGTATATTTAACAGTTTTTAAAAATCTGTTTCCTTTTGCGATGAATTCTGAAAGTAAACAAACTTGAATGTGAATGAATCAAGTAGCTCAAGTATTCATATCGCGTAGTGAGCTGTAAAATACTGGATGGCAGTCTACTACTCCAATCGCATGAAAAACTAAATAAATAAAAAATAATGAAAGGGTTTGCTTTTACAAGGTGTGGATTAAATGCAATATTGTTAGATAATTCGGGATATTTTTTAACTTTCATATACTTTTTCAATTATGACGTCATTATTAGTATTATGAAGTCAAAACGACGGGTTACCTTCTAGTAATTAATAATTTATAATTCATAAATTATTAATATTTCATCTTTAAATATTAACCACTTTTACATATCTATGGTTCTAATCATATATTCAAATTTCAAGCAAATCCATTCAAAACAAAAAAAAAGTTAGGTGTGAAGGCCCACTGTCCCTTTAATGAGCGATAATTTACAATTGAAAAATTGATTCCTGCGCATGCTCAGTGGCATTTTTAAATCTGGCTTTAGAAACTCAATGTTTCTGCGCATTCTCAGTGACAAGTTTTAATGGTGAACACGTTTATTCCGAGGATATCTCTCTCTCTCTCTCTCTCTCTCTCTGCCATATTTATTTTATGATAATTATGTTTGTGAAATATAAGATTAAACCTGATGGAAATTGTTTATTTCTCGCCGTTTAATTACTGATAATTTACAATAAAAAGAAATTGCTTTCTGCGCATGCTCAATGACATTTTTAAATCTGGCTCCACATACTGACTAAGCGCGAGGCCTCTTAAACACATTAATTTGTACCTGCGCATTATTATCCATATATATAAAACAGTTCCGTAACTGACTCGCTGACATACAACGCACAGACCAAACCGCTGTATCTAAAGGGCTGAAATTTTGCACGGCGATTCTTCTTATGGTGTAGGGGTGCACTAAGAGAGATTTTTGAAAAATTCTTCTTAGATTTTATTAAATTAAATTTTTAAGCTGTTTTTGTAACTATTTTTAAGTTTGCATTTAAAATAATAATTTGAGGGTTATAAAAATTATATCACGAGAAAGATTATAAAAATTCCTTTAAAATGAAGTCTTTTTCGAATCTTTACCTCCATTGCCTGATTTTTGGTGAATTTTTAAAGATTCATTTTTAGAATTTAATTTATTAAATGATGATCACGTGATTTCTTTTTCTGGTACTTTAAATAAATTTATCGTCACGTGCATAACAACTAAATAGACAAAAAATATATTCTTTTTCTTTCTAATGCAGCAGACGATTGGATATTATGAAAGAATAAATAAATATCCCTTACGATTTATATATATATATATATATATATATATATATATATATATATATATATATATATATATATATATATATATATATATATATATTACATCAATTGTATACATTGATCGTCGCATTTATTATAAATATATATATATATATATATATATATATATATTTATTTTTTTGGTATTAGTTGCATACATTGACCGTTGTATTTAATTTGAATGTACTCCGTAGCGAAGTGCGGGTTTTCAGCTAGTGTGTTATATGTATGTATGTTACATATGGCTTTATTCCGGAAATTAATCGATACAGATCAGGCAGCCCAAAACATTACAAAGGAACAGGAAACAAAACAGAACAAGTTTTGTTTATGACTTTTATTGAAGATTAGCACATGAGTCAAACTAGCGCATTATTATGAATTTCAACATCTGGCAATGATGAGTATAATTTGTGTATTAGTACATTTATTTACTATCTAGCCGTCATGTTTTGACGGGTATCAACTCGTAAGATTTTAAAAGATATTGATAGGTTAGATAAATATAGTGATCAAAATCTATAAACTGTCCTAAATTGTCGTTTCTTGGTAGAATTTCTGAGTGAGAAGAAATATTTTTTATTTGTTTTAAAATAAGATTCTGAGAAGAATTATTGTTTCTTTTTAAAAAAAAAATTGATAATAAACATTATTTTCAATCAATCTTTGTTGATTCATTTTATTGTTTATCTTCGATAAAAAACTTAAAATGAGCCCTTGGAAAGCAATTTTTTTTTCACTCACAAATTTGTAGTTTTCAAAAATTTATCATGGTGACCCTAACAAGATAGAGTTTTGCTTGTGACAGCAAATATGATTACACGGTCACTCTTTTTTTTTTCATGCTGTCGTAAATTTCAAGTAATCCTGTCTCAGAACATGACGCTGTCGTCCCTCTTAAAAAACGCCGTAGTAGACAATGTCAGGAAAAATGACGCTGACGTACTGTTTTAATTATAGTACAGTAACCACCGCTTATAGTGATCACTGGTTATAAGAATCAACCGTTTATAAGAATCAATATCCCAAAAACAAAAACAAATGTATTATTTCCATGTTAAAATTTTCGCTTTAAAGAATCAATCCACCGGTTTTAAGAATCAGTTTACACTCTTCGCTTTCCTTTCATTTTGCCAAAAAAGCTACTTAAACCCTCAAAAGGCACGAAGTTCTTTCTTTTTTTTTTAAGAAAGATTGTTAAGATGGGATGGAATATAATCGTAAAATTTACCCCTTTCTTTATTAGACATAACATAATAGTTTCCCCTTAAACGCTTTACCACAACACTGTCCTATTAGCTTGACCAGGGGGCAACTTTACCCGTCTGAGTAAATCTTCCTCTGAGACTATAAGTATTGAAAGAGATATAAACAGCCTTCTGAAAACTTCATTACGTCAAGCTACCGTAGAAAACTTTTTCTTGCTCCCTTCCTGTAGTTGAAATGTTAAAACTGTTAAGCAGGTATGTTGTAACTTGTAACAAATATTGTATTTTTTTCTTCTCTTGCTATAATCATGTGTATCTACTTATAGGTCTAAAAATTAAGTTTTATTTTTAAAACTATAAAAATTAATTTTAATAAAAGATAGTTAATGTAAATTAAAGAGTATTTTATGGTAAATTATCTAATATATGTATATATAGGTGTGTGTTTTCCTGTCCAAAAACTTAAATTTCGGTTATAAGAATCAACCGCTTATAAGAATCAAAAACAGTAATAACAAACGTGATTCTTTTAAGCTGAAATCACTGTATCTGTAACAATAGTATGTCACCTATCTATAGATATAAAATGCGTAGGTATGCGGCACAAAAATCGACGATATTTCTACACTCCTGAATGGCAACGGCTGCAATTACCAGAAGTAAACATTAGCGGCCGTCCGCAATTTGCAACCACGTGTCATCACGTGGATTTGCGCACTGAAATTAGGAATGCTAGAAAGCGAGCTGCACGATCAAGTGGAAATTGAGAGCAATCTCAAGAGAGAAAGCGAAGAAATAATTCATTAAGAGAGAGGCGTGAAAGAGAAGCATAAATGATCGCGTCGTTAGGCTTAATCGTCACCGGCGTAGCAACCGATAGCCAGTAATAGTTAATTTTCTACACTTTTTTCAGTACTTGCTGAATTTTTACTCTATTTTATAAGTGCAGAAATTTTCCCGACAATTCATTATTTGATATGATTAAGTGGAGATATCTGAATTTGTACAATAGCACATACAGAGAGTGATGTAATCCGCACTATATTTTAGTAGTTGCTGAATTTTTACTTCATTTTTTCAAGTGAAAAAATTTTTCCCCAACAATTTCTTATTTGATGTAATGATAAAGTGTAGATATCTTAATTTTTAAAATTTATACATACAGAGAGGGATGTATTTTTTAAAATCATTGGTGTTGGGTTTCTCAGTCTTATCTTTAACTCTGTTCTGAAGTAATGAAAATTCACATTTTTTAATCACGGTGTTTTAGAATCAGCCTTATAGAGAATACCCCTTAACAACGTATATTTATGATGACAGGTAATGGCAACATTCCTTCTATATGTTACTTTCCGTTGAGTTGTTTCGCAAAAGAAAATATAAAACTAAAAGCGACCATGCTGGTCGCTCAGCGGCTAGTTATTTTGAATTTCTTGTTTAAATCCTTGATTTTGGGACTTGCCAGAAAAGCCAGCTCTAAATATTTACCCGTGGTATTCCACATTTAATCTGAATTCCACCCTGCTACCGTTTGTCAAACGACCTTCATAATCATTCGCCATGACATCAAGGGATCGATAAATTCTCTTGATATGAAAACTGAATAAATTTTCAGGAGTTTATCCTATTTCTGTTAAATATCATACTTATCGTCAGGTGCTTTAATACAGCGGTTAGATGATTGGGAAGGCTACACGAGAGATAACTACAGATATGGAAGGAGCGGTCGAAAGATGTTCTACAACTGTGCTCATAAACGTTCAAATGAAATGTGTCTAGCATAAAAAATAAAACTTATGAACACAAATGCTTTCAACGTTAATTTTTTTTGTAAATTATGTATCACACCAAGAGAATTTACTATATAAAATCCCTAAATTAATTGATTTTAATGCTATATTACTTTTAGATATCATAAAACATATGACCATTGTAAACCTGATCGTCGTGATCCGTTAAATAAATTTCTAGTAGACTTATTCATAACTGGAGAAATGGCTCTTATTTACATCTTGTTTATTATTCACTATTTACATCGGTTAATATATACATTCGTTTCGTTCCTTAGAACCATCATACATCGACTAAGGGGCGCGGAGTTCATAAATCAGTTCGATATAGAGACCGTGTCTCTTCATTCTGCCCCTCGCTCAAGTCGTTTATGCCAAAAGTCTAAGTTCAGTCTAGTCTTTTCGTAACCGTCATCGCTATTTATCCACTCTTTCTGGAACCATCTCGACCTTTCCACAGCTCAGACCCCCATCTTCCGGTTTCCTTTGTACGAGGACCACCTACAGTTATTCCCACTGCCGTCGGCTTTTCGCTTTGTGGGATACCTCTGACGGCCTTCGCTAATCATTCTAAACGATGTGTCCACATCACCTATTGTTGGTCATTTCCAAAGGTGCATTCCACTTTGTCACCTGTCTGCGTTCTTTTGAGCTTATTGATGGCCCTGTCGCTCACCTTAATTCAGTCCGAATTAAGAATGTCGGACGCGAGTCTGACAACCATCTGGCATGTGAAGACAGTCAAGTGACGTTCGACTTAAAACGCGAATTTTGTTTCAAATGACCGCGGACATTTAAAACAATTTTTTTTATGAATTTGCATACTAGAAAAGGCATTAAAAAGTTATAAGAATAACTGTTTTGAAATATAATATTAATAACACAATTCTCGATACAAAATCATAAAAACTAACATATGGAGGAAAATATTTTGTTATTGGATCAAATTATGTATGAAGTTTAACTTTGACATTAAAATCTAGTTCATACAAACTGACATAGCGTTATAAAACTACCTTAAAATAATCGATTATCATTATAATAATGATTTTTTTTTATCTCGCGGTTTGAAGTGACTTTCATAAGTATATAATGTTGGAAAGAATTTATTTCTTGTAAAAACACGTCCACATCTGATAAAGAAATATGACTTTTATAGAAACTTAAATTTGCTTGTATGTTGGTGGCAGGTCTCCGAGAATTTATGAAATCCGCTTGTAAATAAGGTACGTCTGCTGAAAGCACTTTAAATTTTTAAGATATTGCTTGTGAGGAAGTAACAAGATTGTTTGAAATTTTTTTGGGGGTCGCGAAAAGGTCCATTTATCTCTTTCTTAAAGTCATGGAAAGGTTTTATTATGCAATAAAACTCCCATTCCTGGATTTAAATTTATATAGTATTTATTTATTTTTCAAAATTCTTCTTATATTCTTTAGACTTAGACAACAGCCTGTGAGATAACACAGCCGTAAAAAAAATCCATGTCTGGAATCATTTTAAATATATTTAGAGATTCGTGAATCCCACTAATATTCAAATTTCATTGTATTCTAAAGGGGGAACAAGTAATTCGCAAGGATTTTTTCAGGTTAATTGATTCATCATCCATTTACACACCGTACTGATAGAACATTCTACAAATCATAACGTTGTCTCCGCCAACTTGAAGGGCTGTGGTAAATGCACCTAGGATCCACCTTTTCGGGCTGTTTTTTGTATATTTGTACCTTGTCACCTGCATGGCATGATTGAAAACGGTATTCATTGGACCCTTTACCCTTTTCCTTCCGCATACCGTCCATTCCTTGCGATCCCCTGTGAACTGGAGACGTTTGATTCTGTTCAAGGCAGACAGTAAAGTCTTTTGAGCATGGCATTCGGTTTCTATACGCGATACCATGTAATGTACTACATTGAGAGGACATTGGGAAAAATTAGCTGTCATTTGATGTACTGTCGCCCTCTTGCTGGACAAATCTGGAAACTCCCCCTTTTAGCCTGCTTACGATAGCTGGCCACACGCCTAAAGGCTGAGAACCGGTTTTTAAATCCGTTCCTTGTAAACATGAGCAACAAATCTCTTCACAAACGATGCAACTGTCTTACAGTCATCCAGGTCTGCTATTGCTACGCAGCTTCTGGTCTTCAAGCTTACGGACTAACGTCCGGGAAGCATTAATTTTATGAATTGCAATCATTCAGCATTTGGATGCGACATCGATGTCGATGTTTTCAAAATATCGATGGTTTGATAAAAACATCGATGTTCGAAACATCGATTTATTGAAGCCGATGTTTTTTTAACATAAATGTTTTGTGCTCGATGTTTTACGTTGTCTCGATGGTTTTTTTTTAATGAAAAAGTACCATAGTAAAAAAATTTACCGCGTAGCATAATTTTCACACTCAGTAAACGTAAGTCTGAGTTCTGAAAATGACGAATACAAAAGGGGGAACGATTCCTTAGCAAACAGACAAATGGCAATCAACAACCAATGAACCAATCAGAGCGCTTGAAATGTTCCTGACACTCCAGAACCTTCCATGGGGTTTTATTTTATAAATAGTATATACCCGAGAGCAACCATTCAAGTTTTTGTTTTGTTGTGGTTTTATATATGTTGACGTTAATATTATTAGTAAGATGCCTCCCAAAATTACCGTTTGGAAATATTTTTGGAAAACCTCTGACAAATTGGCGAAATGCAATATTTGCCATAAGTTTTTGGTCGATGTTTTATTAGCATCGATGTTTTAATATTGAATATCGATGTTTCAAAACATCGATGTTTTGTTATCGATGTCGCATCCCTTATTAACGATCTCACCCTCTATCAGGAAGAGCATGACGTCGCACAAACATGAACAGCGGAAATACAAATGTCATGTATTGCGTAAATCTGCACATTTCTACCGTCATAACGGACAAATACACCGATAAGGCTTCACAGTTTCCGTATAAAAGAGTAAGTTCATTCGTGTGATAAAAGAACAAAATCACATGTTTTACGATGTGAAAATGGAATCTGATAAAGACTATCTTTTACAATTTCAGAATGACGTCCTTTAGCAAAATACATTTAAAATAAGACGTGCTAAAATCCAATCAGATTATGACCGGGACTCCCAAGGGATAAACAAATAATCTTATGCAATCATTGTACGAGTACTGTTGATTAAAAGATTTAAATTTTCACAATGTACTTTATATTTTTAGTGGACGTGTACCTCATTTTTAAGGAAACATTTTGGCAAAACTATCCATTTTATGTTGTTTATATTTTTCAAACGCAATTCTTATCTCAGGCAAACTTGTTTAGTACAATTTTTAAAGTGCATTAAATAATGCTATAATTATATAACAAGTTCGATGTCTTTTGTCTGCTTTTCTCTAAAGAAACCAGCTTTCACTTGTACCTAGTACATAAAACTGTCTATAAATTTTGTAAAAGGTCTACATTTTTCGCAATTCGTATACATTAATATCTGTCTAAATTGATGTAGTAACGAATATTTTATTATTTTTATTGTGGGTTTTAATTTATTTATATCATATCCTTGCAAAAGTTTGCATCCCAAAGAAACTTTACATCACATCTTTTTCCTTTATAAGTACAAGAAACCAGCGTACGTCCTCACGCACATGTTGTATCGATATAAATGTGGTAGAATCGTACATGATAGATGCATTCTCATGTCAAGTAAGAGATGTTTAGTTCAATTTTACCCTTTTAAATACAAGAATTAATCATCTATTGAAATGATATTCTTATATTTTCAAGTACTATTTCAGATGTAATATTGTATCCTCATATATTTATGATCGTTAAATAAACCCCCTGACAAAATCTATTTTCAGTAGGTATATTTATTATTTGGATCATATTAAGGAAACATGATTTTTATATATCAGAAGGATATTAAAATTGTTATTATCGTTCTTTAGTCAATAGTCCTTATCATTTCTAAAGTCATTATCATTAAATTAAAACTTTAATAAAATCGATTTTCAGAAGGTATATTTCCTATTTACTTAGCATCATAATGAATATTCTTGAAAAGAAAATATTATTTTTATATATCAGAAGGATATTAAAGTCATTAATATCCTTCTTTAGTCATCAGTTCTAATAATTCTAAAGTAATCATCATTAAATTAAAATTTAAATAAAATCTATCTTCTTTTACATTTATTTGCATCATATTCAGGAAACATGATTTTTATATATCAGAAGGATATTAATGCTATTAATATCATTTTTTATTCAATAGTCCTAAAAATTTCTAAAATCATTATCATTAAATTAAAACTCACTAAAATCTATTTTCAGTATATATATATTTCCTATTTATTAAACATCGTAATGAATAATCTTGAAAAAAATATCATTTTAAATATCATAAAGATATTAAAGTCATTAATATCTTTCTTTAGTTAGTCATTAGTTCTTATCATTTCTAAAGTAATTCTCATTAAATTAAAATTTAAATAAAATTTATAGTAGGTATATTTTTAGTAGGTATATTTCCTATTTATTTAGTATCATAATATATATTCTTGAAAAGAATGATATATACTAGAAGGATATTAAAGTTATTAAATCCTCCATTAGTCATTAGTTCTAATCATTTTAAAGTCATTATATTTTAAGTTAACACTAAAACAAAACCTATTTTAAGCCGTTATATTTTGTATTTATTTCTCCTCGTGTTAAATATTCTTGAAAATAAAATAGGATTTTATAAATCAGAAGGATATTAAAGTCATTACGGAAAAATATCAAGATATAAATTTTCAAATTGCAAGTTCTCCCCCAACTGTTATCACATTTCCTTGAACGCAAGCCAAACCGATTATTCCTATTTTATGAATCTTATTACGTTAAGGAAATGCCTATTTCAATGCGAGAAATATTAAGGAAGAAAAGAATATTATCAACTCTTTAAGAATGAGGGTTTTTTTTTCCAGTTCCATAAAGATAACTCTTTTAACTTTTTTCATAAAATTATATACATATCAAATGACGTCCATAAAAGTGTCATAAAGTATTTTTCATTTGAATTGGAATGCAGTCCTGAGAAATAAGAACTCGAATTTTATCATACAGCTGATCTTCTGGGACACAATTCAGAGGAATAAAATTAGAATTTTTTTTTTTTAACCGCTGTAGGTTTTGTTCAAAGGTATTTTAAACTATAACTGTATGTAAGTTGTATATTTCTTTAAAATGAGCAAAAGTGGAGTTCAATAAATGGTATTAGCGAAAAAAAAAATTTAAAAGTTGCCGTTGGTAATTACATGTGCCCACGTGTGACCATAATAAAAAAAATAAAAACGTGTTCGGGACATTAAAAACCGGGCCCGCTACCCTTTACCCTCTGCCTTTTATGAAAATTGTATGGAGTATTGTGGATAGACAGTGTAAGTTACAACAACTATAGCAACAAATTAGTTTGATAGTTTCCTACCATTCTACAATATTCCTCAGTTATGCATGTTTTTTAGGGCGCGTATTAGACAGAAAGAAATACATTTGAGAATCATACATTCCGAATTATAGTTTGCTGCATTCAAGAACTTTTCACTTTCATAAATTTTCAAAAATTCTTTTTTGAAAAGTAATTATTGGAAGTGGTTTTGAAAAGATTAAGGGGGCAGTGGACCTTCAAACCTAACCTTTTTTTGTTTTGAATGGATTTGCTTGACATTTGAATATGTGATTAGTGCCATAGATATGTAAAAGTGGTTAAAATTTAATGATGAAATATTAATAATTTAAGAATTATGAATTATTAATTATATCAAAAATTGGCCCAATTAAAAATGTTCCATGCGCATTTCTTTCGCATATAATATAGTAATTTTTATTTACAGGATACCTTATAGAACTAACAATGAAACTTATTGCTTACTTTAAGCATTCATTAAAAATATAAAGAGAAAACAATAATAATAGTGAAAACACCCTTTTTATTACGCAAAATACCTATAAATCATCTTTTCGAGTACAATATTTAGAAATTCTGAGCTACGAAGCATAACTATTTTCAATAAGATTTATTTGAAATACAGTGAAGTATATAAAACTTAAATTGCAAAGCAATGCGATAATTAGAAATGCGCCTGGAGCAGTTTTAATATTCGTATGACATGAAAATTTTTATTTTGAGAAAAACACATTTAAAGTTATTGCTATTAGTAACCGCATAATATCTAAATTAAATACAAATGCCTATAACTAGGAAAGTAATCGCAGAAATTAAAAGTTATTTTTGCATCACATTCCTACTCGTCCGTAGTTTCACAGTTCAATAAAATAAAAAAAAATCGAATTTTTGGGCAAATTTCACAAATTTGAAAGTCCACTGTCCCCTTACAGATGGTTTTGTCTTTTAGGGGGAAATATCTAGCAGACTCGCTGCAGTGTTTGTAAATGAATATTCCATTTCTATTTATTTATTACTTAATTATTATAACTATTTTAGTGCTACGTACTAATTATTATAATGACTACAACAGTATGATACTTAGATATACCTCTATACCTCCTAAAATGCTGACTATGGAAATAACTGTATTGGGGTCGAAATACATTTATTTATTGATTTTTTCTGATTTATATCCAGTTTATTGTCAAAATGTTCTTAGAAAATACAGTTTGAATACAAGCGTATATAGACGTAATATAGAAAATTGAAAATTTTAACATTTTATGGAATATATAATATTTACATTAATAATTAAATTGTTCACGTAAATGTATTTCAAAAATAATAGAATTCTAATATTTTGAAATGAGCTCAAGCTAAAAAAATTACTTTTTTTCTGATTTAACTGAAACCGGAAGTATTCTGTGAGCTCCAAACTTTTAACGTTCTATATATGCTCTAAGAAATTTCAGGCTTTCAGATATCAGTCCAGAAAAGTGTAGGCGACCTCACATTCCATTGTTGGAATTTTGATTGCTTTAAAGAGATGAGAATTCTTCCATACCCTATAAAGTATGCCACAGCTTTACTTAATGGCTTATCAAAGGTTAAATTAAAGGAGTTTATTCTAAGAATGTGTCTTCTAAACCTGTTAATATTAAATAATGAGAAATAAAATTGCGCATTTTCAACTGAAATTAATTCCACGGTATAAATTCTAACTTGCGGGAAATAAAATTTATTTCGATGGAGCTTAATTTGCTGATATCCCGAGTTATTATTCAGAAATTCGTTCGCACTTTATGGAAACGATTTTGATAGTTAAGTTTTATGTATAAATGCCGTATTTTTGTGGTGATTTGCTTCTATCTGAAAGCTATGGTTCTTGACAATAGCTCTAGCTCGATTTTTCTTTAAAAGTAAACTTTTTCTTAGTACTGTCATGCCAATTTTACTCCATTCCTCTTTGACCGTTTTCCTAAGTCCGTTCAATGTTCTTGGATGCCGTTTTCCTAAGGCTTGTTTTAATAAACCGAAAGCGCTGAAGTCCATTTGAGAAGCACCCGGTGATTTTACAGGTATTTCATTAAATGGGATACACTTTATTCCTGTTTCTGATTATTTCTTTGCTGAATAAGCGACAATTGATTTAGACGTGTGACTTGAGGCTTTGTCCATATGACGCTCAACTTTATCAATGTCCTTTCCATATAAGGCTGGAATTTTTCTTCTTCAAAAATTGGTTGTAAAATATTCTGCTGATAGTAGAGTGCATTAATTTTGGCATCACTTGAGACTTTTTTGTTTTTTAATTTGCCGTTGTAACAATATCCTGCAACTATCACGAATCCCTTTGGGAACTTTTCTGTACACTGAAGAAGACATTCCGTACGGTCATTCCCGGAAGTTGAGCAACAGAAAATTGATCTTTTTTCTTGATACAGTAACATAAATGCACCCATGCCTCATCGAGTGTTACCACAAATTTGCACTTTTTCAGCAGATAGGTGTTTTACATTTAATTTTCTACACTTTGTTTCTCTTTCAGCAATATGTGTAAGGTATACACAAGATTCGATTCACAAGAATCGAACTTTTGAGTGAATTAAAGAAGCTGCTTTAGATATGCTAATTTCGGCATACGCGCTTAGTATAAATACCACGCAGCGTCATTAAGAGAAAAGGGGGGAGGTTGTTAACGTTGGAAAGGTGTTATCCTGCGCTAGTGCTTAGCGGGCCAGAAGTTTACATGGCAGTACTGCTGGTTTGACTTACTGTTCGTGAGTATAAAAATATATTGTTCTTGAAAGATGTGTTTATACATTCCGTACAAGTAGTACGCATGCTTATTGCTGTAAAAGCCAATTATATGTGCAACGAATTCAATAAACATTGTTTCATGTATAAACTGGTGTGTTTCAAATTCAAATAGAGAGCCACTTCAAATTATATACACCCAGGTCTGGGTAGAAGTGAGCATATAAAGATTCTCTATACTAAACGGGAGGTTGTTAAGGTTGAAAAGGTGTTATCCTGCGCTAGTGCTTAGCGGGCCAGAAGTTTACATGGCAGTACTGCTGGTTTGACTTACTGTTCGTGAGTATAAAAATATATTGTTCTTGAAAGCTGTGTTTATACATTCCGTACAAGTAGTACGCATGCTTATTGCTGTAAAAGCCAATTATATGTGCAACGAATTCAATAAACATTGTTTCATGTATAAACTGTGTGTGGTTCAAATTCAAATAGAGAGCCACTTCAAATTATATACACCCAAGTCTGGGTAGAAGTGAGCATAGAAACTCTATATATGCTTTGGCAAAAGCAGATGAACTTTAGGTTTAAGCATTTTTTTTAACTTCAAATCTTTCTGAATGATTTTACTTACAGTGTCAAAACACATTCCTAGTTTCGATGCAATGGATCTTTGAGTCCGCGGATTTTTTTTTAGGAACGGAGACTTCATTTTCTTGACATTTACCTGCGTTGGAACAGTCCTAGAATGAGGTTTGGAGGTAATGTTTTCATTTTTACTTTCCGTTAGACATTTTTCCTTTCAAATCTATGTATATAAAACAGTTCCGTAACTGACTGACTGACATATAACGGGCAGACCAAACCTTTGGACCTAAAGGGCTGAAATGTTGCATGACGATTCTTCTTATAGTTTAGGGGTGCGCTAAGAGATATTTTTTTTAAAATTCGTCTTAGATTTTTTTAAATTAAATTTTTAAACTGTTTTTGTAACATTCTTTAAAGTTTGCATTTAAAATAATAATCCGAGGGTTATAAAATTTATATCACGATAAAGATCATAAAAATTCCTATAAAATAAAATCTTTTTCAAAACTTTGCCACCCTTTTCTGATTTTTGCTGAATTTTTAAAGATTCATTTTTGGAATTTAATTTATTATATGCTGATCACGTGGTTTCTTTTCTTTTTTCTGACACTTTAAACTAATTTTGCGTCACGTGCATAACAACGAAATAGACAAAAAAATTTATTTTTCCTTGCTAAGGCGGCTGACGATTGGACGTTATCCAAAAAAATATTAAAATACAGTGAAAAAAATGGTCTCTCAAACTGTACTATATTTTAAGTATGTTCTATTAGATTTAATTTGAATATTTTCTTCTTCATTATTTTATCTATAAAAATGTCCGCTACGACTTTTTATAAATATGTTTTTTCGTTTTTTTTTACATCAATTGCATACATTGATCGTTGTATTTATTATAAATGTATATATATATATATATATATATATATATATATATATATATAGGCATTAATTGCATACATTGACTATTGTATTTAATTTGAATTTTTTTCCGTAGCGAAGTACGGGTTTTCAGCTAGTTTAATATGTTATAAAAACCTTTTTTTTGAAATGCCATAACCGCGATTTTTACACCGCTTTACAATTTGTTGACACGAATATTTCCCCTCGGAAAGCGCAGTTACGTTATCTGCGAACCATCTATCAATTTTAGGAGCCATCTTCAACATAAATCTTTTATTTTACGTTCCAATCAAAACAAAACAGTAGCAGGCGATTATTCTGAAGTCGCCAAATTTTTATCTTAAAATGTAAAGGGCAAAAATAAATTTCAAATTCGTTTTCATTAATTGCAAACGATCTTCTTTATTGGAAATTTAATGGATTTTTTAATCTTATTGATCAACAACTGATATATCAGAGTAGATATTTGATGATGTAATCTGACAGTAGAATGGTCTGTCGCAAAAACATGCACAAAAGGTTAAACAGAACGTTAAAAAATCACAGTATGAGAATATTAAAGATTATTTTAGAAACTGATTTTTTTTCGTAGTCTGTGAATGGCATTTTAAACTTTGAAAAAGATATATTTCAAACTATGCGTAAAGAAAACAATTCGAACTTTTCAATAGTTTAGGGTTTCTAAAATAATGTGATTCATTACTACATGTGCCTAGTTCTACAATTTGTTAAAAATTATCTAGCACAAGTAGAGAAACATTGTTTTATATTTTATATTGCTACGCTACATAAAATACTAGCTGAAAACCCTCACTTCGCTACGGAATACATTCAAATTAAATACAACGGTCAATGTATGCAATTAATGCCAAAAAATAATAAATAAATAAATATATATATATATATATATATATATTTATAATAAATACGACGATCAATGTATACAATTGATGTAAAAAAAAACAAAAAAATATATCTATAATAAAATCATAAGGGATATTTTTATAGACAAAATAACATAGAAGAAAATATTCAAATTAAATGTAACAGGACATACTAAAGAATATAGTACAGTTAATATAGTACAGTTTGAGAAACATAATATCTTTTATTGTATTTTAATATTTTATTGGATAATGTCAAATCGTCTGCCGCATTAGCAAGAAAAGAAATTTTTTTTGTCATTTAGTTGTTATGCACGTGACGATAAATTTATTTAATGTACCAGAAAAAGAAATCACGTGATCAGCATTTAATAAATTAAATTCTAAAAATTAATCTTTAAAAATTCACCAAAAATCAGAAAATGGAGTTAAAGATTCGAAAAAGATCTCATTTTAAAGGACTTTTTATGATCTTTCTCGTGATATAAATTTTATAACCCTCAATGTGTTATTTTAAATGCAAACTTAAAAAAAGTTTCTAAAACAGCTAAAAAATTTAATTTTAAAAGAATCTAAGAAGAATTTTTCAAAAATCTTTCCTAGTGCACCCCTACACTATAAGAAAAATCGCCATGCAAAATTTCAGCCCTTTAGGTCCAGCAGTTTGGTCTGTGCGTTGTATGTCATTCAGTCAGTCAGTCAGTGAGTCAGTTACGGAATTGTTTTATATATATATATAGACTAGCCGGGCTTCGCCCGGCTATGCTCGGGCCCCACAAAAGAAAAAAAGGCCATTTTCAGGGCCATACAAATGTATTAAAATCCCATCAATAAATTCCTGTCAATTTTCATTCCCGTCGCTGCCGACAGATGGCTGCACCATACTGGAGATGGGTGATTTGATTCTTTCGTCTCAGCGGTGGAGTGCTTTTTGAATTAAAATATCTGTAAAACTATTAAAGTAACAGAATAACTGTAAGCAGAAAAAATTAACAGTTTTTAAAGCTGTTTCCAAATACGTAACATTTATGTACTTTCATGAAAAAAAATGCATCGATTTTGACATTATGAAATATGGCGGCTGGGGGACTCTTACTTTTTCTGGACTCACCCTTCAAAAATTGTTGGTTTTTTATTAATTAAAAATTAACGGTAATAAAATTTAAAATTCGGGCTTCGAGGGGCACATGTTCAGACTCGTCACTACCCGTGTGCCAAATTTCATGGCTGTAAGTTTCACAGATTCGTCTCGAGGCTGCACACACACACACACAAGCAAGCATTCGCTTTTATTAAAAAGATAAAACAATGAAAACAATTGCGTGCTAATTATTACACAAATTAGCCCGTTATACAGACCCAATCATCAAATGTAACTAGCAATAAAAATTGTTTTATATTATTGAAATACCACAGCCTAGCGGACTGTTTCAGATTGAGTGGGTAGTTTTTACTTAATAATAACGATTTAAATTTTAATTTGTTTTCTCTAAATCTGTCAAATTTAACGTGACTGCCTACGTCAAAATGTGATTTTTTGACTATTTTGGCCAATTTAACTTTTTGCAAGAATCGTGTAACTCGATCTTTTCTCTTTTCCAAACTGTTTTGATTTTCATTCTACATCAATTAGAAGCAGAGTTATAGCTATTTAGAAAAACATCTTCTGCTAGAAAATTGAAGTGACAAACAACTTTTAATCAACTTTTTCTCATAATTATGTTTTTTAGCACAAATCTCTATGGTTATCATATCTCACATAATAATGTATATAATTGGATAAAATTTGCAGGAAATATTTTAGATGCTATTTTTAATGAAATGACGTACAATAATTGGTGTATAATAAATAGTTTTTTATTTGGGGCTGTTTTTATAAGGAAAGGAATGACGAATCGGGGAAAATTTTCATATTGGAACATAAAATTCCATGTATTATTTTTGCATTTTAAAACTTCTCTTAGATTGTGGGTCATTTTGAAGAGAACTGTCATATGTATCATGTGTGAGAAGGAAATTAAAATAGTAGCATTAGGCTTTTGTACAAAGTCATAGGTATTTTAGCCAAGTTTCTTTAAAAATTACTTCCAATTGAACAATTTATAAAAAAGTATGCTATTTGCAAGTAAGTTTTTGTTCCTTTTTTAAATTTTTGAAGTGCAATTTTATCATAAAAGACCAAAAAATCCTTTAATTTTTTTTAATTGACTCCGAACGTAGGCAGTCACCTTATATCGTAAGAATTAAATCTAACAAATCACGTTTTTCCAACAATGTACAAAATGTCACTTACTTTGTGGTATTAGTTATTGAAATTAATGTCACCCAACCACATGTCCAGGTGTCGTGCATGATATTAAACACAGTCGGGGAAAAATCCCATTTAGAATTCTAATTTAAGAGGGTCATAAAAAAAATTGGGAGCCATTTATTTTTTTTTCTTCTTTATGCAGAAAGTTTTTAAGGGATTTCGAAAAATGTCATTAAAGATATTGGTTATTGGAAGACATATATGGAAAACTTTAGAAAGTTTTCAGGGTGTATATCTGAAATGCTATTCTAGATTTACTGGTCAGATAAAAGATTTAGTTAGATCGTTTGTTTGGGAATTTGAACCGTACAGAATATCTTGCATATTAAGGTGACTGACCACATTCGGGCTACTATTTTTTTTAAATATTTAGTTTTAAATATATATCTTTAATCCATTTTGAAATAATCATTGATACAAAAGATGTGGAAAATGACCCTTTAAAATATTGATTTTTTACTTTTAAGAAATATACAAGCAAAGATATTTTCAGCACAGGAATAATACTATAATTATAAATGCTATATATATATATATATATATATATTCATTTCACAAATTTACAAAGAATCAGTATTATTTTAGCTATTTAATGGAAATTATAATTATTTCTTTACTGAAATTTCGCAGATTTCAAAGGCAATAATGTATATTATAATGTAAAAAATCTAAATTACGAAAGTAGTTAAAATTTTATACATTTTAAACGATAAAGGATCATTTTAAAATTCAAAAGAACCAGTATTAAACACCTTCAGTAGGAAAACTTTCTACTGAATATATTTATATACATATATATATATATATATATATATATATATATATATATATATATATATATATATATATATATATATATATATATTTATATATATATATATATATATATATATATATATATATATATATATATATATATATATTTATATATATATATATATATATATATATATATATATATATATATATATATATATATATATATATATATATATATATAAATACATACACAACTTATTTTCATAAATGATACTTTTGCTTTTATTCGCCTTAAATCATTTAATATGAAGATATTTTCCATCAAATTAATGTGATTTTTCCAAGATTTAAGAATTTACATAAAGTAATTTTTTTGTAAATAACGGATAAATGTGTTTATTATTTGAGGCAAAATGCATTCGTTTTCACTTGGAAAATGACACGTGATAGCATCTTACTCAACAATATGCTAGAGAAATCTTCGTGCTGTTAGGCAAAGTAAAAAAACAACTACTCTGTTTTAATGAAAATTGGCACGGCAAATTAACGACACAAATATATTTTATGACTTATTTATTACAAATACCCATTGCGAATGTTTTTAACAGGAATTTCAAAATATTCCAATCTTGTAACCAGAGGTTTTAATATTAGTAATTTATGAAAGATGAAGAACAATTTTTTTTTCCAATTTAGACTAACTTAGTTCCCTCTTAAATTGACATCATTCATTTTAAAATTTAATGTATGAATCAGACCTAATGAAAATAAGGTAACATTATAAACTTCAAAAGGAAAAACTTAACATCTATTACTTTGAAATATTCGAGATATTTGTAGTTTGAAAGGATATATTCGTAATAATAAATATCTTAAAAGTCTTTGATACTGTACTCATGTAAATATGTTGTACAGTAAAACCACGTTTATCCGGACTAACTGCGACCATAGACAATTCAGATAATTGAAAATCCGGGTATTATGGGTAATAAGCAAAACCGAATCCTTAACTAACCAGACTTACCGTAGTCGAACCCCTTTTAAAGCGAACTCTGTATATAACGAACTCATGGATATAACGAACGAAAATTTTAGTCCCACCGTTTTCCTATTGTACGTAATTTAATTAGTATTGTGTCAGTTTAATGTAATCGATTTTAGTCGATATAATTCATTAATGATAATTTTTAATATATTTTATCATTTTTATAATTCATCATTATTGAATACCAATTGTAAATAAAGAGTTATACACTTCGTGAACTCTAGTATTTTTTTTAACAGTTCGGATATAGCGAACCACCGGATATGGCGAACAAAACCTTTGGTACCTTGAAGTTCGTTATAACGGGGTCCGACTGTATTGGAAAGGAACCACAGGACTGCGAAATCGCTATAATTGCGGTGGTGGTAAGAAACAAAAGTGAGCTGATTTATCCTTTTAACGTTGGCGTGAGTGCAATCCAGTTTTACGTTATTGACTGAGTCATTTAACGCACTTCATGAGGCAATGTGTTTTGTCTGGTACTGATCCAGATAAATCAAAAAGCTGTTTAAAAAGGTGGAACCTATGGTTTTTTTCTGTTTTCAATTCCCGTTGTCAGGTGGATCTCATCGAATCCAGACCCAACCTGATAGGGAATACAAGTTTATGATGGTGTACCAAGATTATCTCACTAATTTTGTGAGTCCCAAGGCTGTGACATCAAGGATAGTGGAAAAAGTACTGTCCATCGTCGTTGACTTTTTTACGTTTCTTGGACCATTATTGAATACACATTGTAAATAAAGAGTTATACGTTTTCTGAACTCTAGTATTTTTCTTAACGGTTCGGATATAGCGAACCACCGGATAAAGCGAACGAAACCCTTGGTCCCTTGAAGGGCAGTTGGAAGGGAAATTCAATAAAAAAAATATCGTTTTTCTGATTTTTTAATATTTTGAATCCTTTATTTTTCCCCTTTCAAATGGTACATTACTTTTGTTTCTACGACAACGAGAAGTTAAAAAATTTTAAGTAATTCAGTTTGTTTACATCGTGTTGCACTCGATAACCCCGCCCATTTAAAGGGCGAAGAATGTAAAATATCGAAATCTATTGCGATCTGCAGCTAGCAGCTGAGTCTCAGAATTCTTTTCTCCAGTCGTTGAAGTTATTAGACCAATATTTAGAGACTTTTCTCATTCAAATCTCTTAAAAAAGTGACTTAAGGGAAAAAAAACAAAATCCAAACGAGAGCGTAAATAATGTTATTTGGACTCGTGTACCTAAAAAGACATTTATGAATCTAGAATGCTTTCAATTAGGTGTTTATGATTCTGTGGCCTGTTTTAACAAAGGAAATTATATTAAGATGAATGTTCTGGAAAATTTAGCTATAGATCCAAGCCTATATTGCCAAAAATGTCTAGACCGGGAATGTATGATGAGAACTAGATATGGCCATTTACAACAAGTCTAGAGAAAAAAGAGTGTTAAAAACATTAAAACGAAACAGACAACAGGAAATAGAACAAGAAAAAACCAAAATTAAATACTCTACAGCAGGGATATTTTAATTAGGTATGTTTATATACTTTAAAATCAATTTTCTCAAAATGTTGTTTTTTGAACTTCATTGTACCTTTTTATAGAAACTACTGCATATTATTGTCTGCAATCTTGCCTGAATATTTTACACATATCTCAGATCAATCTGAAGTGAACTTTTATTACTTACATATGTAAAAAAAAATTATTAAAAAGTTTTTCTTTCGAAAAATGCACGTATTTTGTTATTTGAAAGTGGTATCTATTCGAGATTTTTTTAAAAAATAACTAAAGAATATCTGTTTATAAATTTGACTTCAGTTTATTAGGAATTATTCATATTATATATATAAAAAATCTCAAATGAATATCTTTGGTAGTTTCTGAGAAAAGGTACATTAATTTAACATGGGAGGTATAGGGCCTGCCAACTGCCCTGAAGTTCGTTATAACGGGGTTCGACTGTATTATGATAAAAAAAACTATGTTTTGTAACAAAATGACAACAACAAGACACTGTTTACAAGACATTAATTACAAGACATAAAAAAATATAAAAATAACTTTTCACATCATTTCTTATCAAAGAATTTGTAAGTCTAATAAAGCTTTCTTAAAATAAAAAAAAGCATTTTATTTCCATAATTTATTGTACAATCAATGCAGGAACTGTACATTGAATCAAACTAAAAAGGGAATATTTGGCGTACTTGTAGTTACGTTCTTGCTATCATAGTAAAAAATTATTATCTAATGTGAACATTAAATAAAAATAATGTCTACAAATCGGATCCGCATTATCCGGAGATCCGGATAAACGAGGTTTTACTGTATTTTCTTACACACAGCTAAAACTATTGATTGTATTATGAGGAATGAAAACCACTCTATGAAGCCGTAAGAAAAACATCCTTTCATTAAACTCATCTTCACTTCAGGATTCTACATGTGTTTAAATTAGACCCGAAACTTTATGCATGTCAAATTACGTATTCACCTTAATTTATACTGTCCCACAAAAAAAAAGTATAATTGTAGAAAAAATTTAAATTTTAATGAGTGTAATTCAATTCCACGCACGTTTCCGAAAATATCTCGAAGTACAATTTGGTATGTCGACCTGTCAGAAGTTATAGCGACTGCTCTCCACGTTAATTAGTAAAATTGCTTCACCCAGTTTCCTTTTTCTGGCTTTTAGGGTTTATTCTAATTAATCATACGCGACCCTATAATTTTTTTGCTTATACATCTACTTTACCTTTTTCTGTAGAGACATAAAATATTAAACGTATAATTTATTAATATTTAATCAATATTTAATAATTTTTTACTGAATGTTTATTAAATATTTTCTATTTATTTCAATCCACCTTATTTTAAATAATTTTTTAGCTTGTATTTTTTTTTCTCGTTGCTCTTGTTTAAAAAAATACTTTAATTTTTTCCAGCCTTTACTTTACATAATAAATTTTCTGTTTACCTTTTTTTTAATTTATGGATTTAATTAATTTTCCCCAATACCGTTAGTATTCCTCGTGAGGAAAGGTTAACAATCAATGCTCCCTATTAGGGAACAACAAAAGTGCGTCTAAACCTCCGCCAGTGTAGTTTAGGGCTTTGAACTATTGGCCCCTTTCTAATTAGCGTAGGGATTCCCAACCATTTTATGATTGCGCAACCGTTGGGAATAAGAAGAAAAGCTTGGGGCACCGTGTAAGAATTTTAGTTTTTCAAATTCAGTTTTTGAAAATTAAGTTAAAGTGGAGTATATTTCAGAAACATGTTACATTTAAGGTGACTGCCTCCGTTGAAAATGTCATTTTTTGACTATTTGGTCAATTTTATTTTTTGCAAGAATCGTGTAATTCAATCTTTCCTTTTTTCAAAACTGTTTTGATTTTTATTCTACATCAATTAGAAGCAGAGTTATAGCTATTTAAAAAAAAAAACATCGTCTGCTACAAAATTGAAGTGGCAAACAATTTTAAATGCGTTTTTCTGAGAATTATGTTTTTTAGCACAAATCTCTACGGTTATCATGATATCTCACATAAAAATGTATATAATTTGCTAACATTTTCAGGAAATGTTTTAGATGCTATTGTTAGTTAAATGATGCACAATAATTGGTGTATAATAAATAGTTTTTTTATTTGGGTATGTTTTTATTAGGAACGTAATGACGAATCAGGGAAAATTTTCATATTGGAATATAAAATTGCTTGCATTATTTTAGCATTTTAAAATTTCTCTTAGATTGTAGGTCATTTTGAAGAGAACTATCATATGTATCATGTGTGAGAAGGAAATTAAAATAGTAGCATTAGGATTTTGTGCAGAGTGATAGGCATTTCAGCAAAATTTCATTAAAAATTACTTCAAATTGACCAATTTATAAAGAAAGTATGCTATTTACAGGTATGTTTTTGTTCCTTTTTTAATTTTTACGTGTTTTAAATATATGAAAAAAATATATTTGTATATATTTATAGAAATACATTTGTTGAAATATATTTATAGAAATATATTTCTATATCCTTTTCTTATTATACCATAAAAAACCAAAAATTCCTTTAAAAATTTATTATTTTCTTTACATTGACTCCGAACGTAGGCAGTCACCTTAAGTTTAAATAAATACTCAGCCCATTGCTGAATTTATTCATTTATTAAAAGATACAGTGGTACCTCGACTTACGAGCTTAATTCATTCCATGACGGAGATCGTAACTCGAAAATCTCGTATCTCGAATCGATTTTCCCCGTTGAAATGAATGCAAATGCCATTAATTCGTACTGGGCTCCTCCCAAACACAGCAATTTTTGGTTACATGTTTTTAAATAAGAAAAATGTTCTTATAAATGACGAACATTGTATAAAAACGCAATACAATAGAATGTACGGCAATAAACTTGTTTTATTAAGTGTAACGTGCAACATTTACCTTGGAGATCAGACTTGAAGATGCTGATGAAAGATGAGGAGAAAAGCTGAACTGAAAAACTAAATCTTATTCGTTGATTTTTGATCTTTTCGCCACATTTTCCTCGCTTTCGCTTTTATTACGAGATACCCTCTTAAAGTGAGACACGGAAGCTGAACGATTGTTGCATCGTTCACTGGGATGTAATGTCCAAATTCCTCGTTCTGAGAATACGAAGATCGTTTTCCCATAATCCGTAGATGGAGGAGAGCTTGAGATCTTAGGACCAAGGTCATCCCATCCCCTAGAACCCATAGCGAGTACCAGTGTGGGGGAGGGAATTGAAGCTATCTCTCTGCGAGAGAGGGAGTACGTTGTTCGGTTTCGGAGGGCGACTCAAGTGTGGGCAGAGCGAGCTGCCCCGGATGATAATTGTTGAGTGTTAATCTCTAGGTTTTAGACTGGATAGTAGTATTAGAATAATCTATATATATAAAACAGTTCCGCAACTGACTCACTGAGTGACATACAACGCACAGACCAAACCGCTGGACCTAAAAGGCTGAAATTTTGCATAGCGATTCTTCTTATAGTGTAGGGGTGCACTAAGAGAGATTTTTGAAAAATTCTTCTTAGATTTTTTTAAATTAAATTTTTAAGCTGTTTTAGTAACTTTTTTTTTACGTTTGCATTTAAAATAATAATTTGAGGGTTATAAAATTTATATCACGAGAAAGATAATAAAATTTCCTTTAAAATGAAATCTTTTTCGAATCTTTACCTCTATTTTCTGATTTTTGGTGAATTTTTAAACATTAATTTTTACAATTTAATTTATTAAATGCCGATCACGTGATTTCTTTTTCTGGTACTTTAAATAAATTTATCGTCACGTGCATAACAACTAAATAGACAAATAATATTTTTTTCTTGCTAATGTGGCAGACGATTGGATATTATTTTGTCCATAAAAATATCCTTTATGATTTTTTTATAAATAAATAAATAAATATATATATATATATATATATATATATATATATATATATATATATATATATATATATATATATATATATATATATATATATATATATATATATTGGCATGAATTGCATACATTGACCGTTGTATTTAATTTGAATGTACTCCGTAGCGAAGTGCGGGTTTTCAGCTAGTATATATACAATTGTATAATAATTGTACATAAAGGTTGTAAAGATGCTTCTCCAGTTCTCATTTGATGAACACAAGGCGTTCCCTGCGCAAACTGTCTGTGGGGTATCTGAAGCTTGATCGTAACCCGAATTTTAGCTCGTAACTCGATGCAAAAAATCTGCCGAGAGAATGCTACAGAGCACTACAGGAATACAATGGAAATCTCTAAAATATGTTTTGCTTTACTAAAGTGAGACTTGCGATGGATGCTTAGAAGACGCAGGATTAATATGAAGTCTTACAGCTATGGGAGTGAGGGTAGCTCATTTACCTACATGAATGAGTGCATCGATTTGTATCACAATCGGACGTGAGACTCATTCATTAAATATAATATTTAATTTAAGTAGACCTATAAATATATTTTTTTTAATTTATCCCCCCCCCCGTGAAAAAAAAATCTCCTGGCACCCCTGGCCGATGTCACGTACCCCTCTAGTGCCGCAGCATACCGGTTTGGAATCACTGCTTTAGACAAAGAACAAATGAAATAATCTCTATTTTCATTGCTCTCATTGCATTTGGGAATCACTGAATTAACCCTTTTCAGCAAAAGTTCACAATAGCTAGAGTTTTCAGAAGTTTAGAAAGAGAGCTTTTCCAAGAAAAAAAAATAGAAAATAATAGGAGGATGGGGGTTTGGAAATAGTCGAATATAACATTTATTGACGCCAATAAACATTGATTTATATTTATTATAAGAACAAAAAAGCAGTTTGTGAAAAAAGAACAATTTCGTTTAAATAAACTTTTTCAAATCAAATAGAAAATTCATGAATAAAAAAAAGACTTTAAATTCGTAATACTCACAGCTAATAGGAATAATTACATAATTTTAAAAAAAACATACAATAAGAATTCCTCAGCCATAGGTCTTTCCTATTTTCCAGAGCTCATAACTTCTAGCAATTTATCATTTTTCATTTCACCAAAAAAATTGCTTCCATGCTATACTTTTATACTTTACACTATACTTTTTTTATATTTTTATACTTATTATTATCACATATTCAAATTTCAAGCAAATCCATTCGAAACAAAAAAAGTTAGGTTTGAAAGTCCACTGTCCCCTTAAGTGATGAGTTCGGTGGTTCAACAGTTGCATTGAACGGACTTTTTAATATGGCGCAAAATCTGAAACCGCGCCTCGTGAAGAAGAATACAACATCTTCTCTCTGATAATATTTTATGCACGATTGCGAAGTATTCTAGAAATATGTTGCATCTTAAAGCTCCTAGGGGGGACGAGCTCGATCACGTGATACTCGTCTGCTGCTATCACTAGTAGTAGTAGCACGCGGATCACAGGCGAAGGTTGACTTCATTGCAGTATGGTCTGCGTTTGTACTGCCAGGCGGCAAACCCATTTAGTTGTTATGTTTGTTTGTGTATGTAAATATAAGTATTGCAAAGACATTGCATTATTAATTAGAAAATTTATAGAGGTGAGAGGCATTTTCTTGCAATTATCACTGCTCTTTATATGACCTTCATGACAGTCATTCTCCTTAGACTGATACTCAGGAATGTTGCTCTAACCGTTCAATGAGGTTCAAGGCATGTGAACGCATTCACATTCCTTGTATCTGAGAACTTGACCTAATTACAACTTGCATCAAACTTACAATTGCCTTTTTTTTATCGTCGCGACTGAATTTTCAAAATATAATTTTCAAAGAATGGCAACATAGAGATGGGAACATAGGATGAGAACAGTGAGATACAGTCCACTTTAACGAGCTAATAAAATCAATCAAAATATCTTTTTGTCCTCATCCTTTGAAATTTGTATTTTGAAAACTCAATCGCGATAAGAAAACAAGAATTGCAAGTTTGATGCGAGTAGCAATTAGGTCAAGCTCTCAGATACAAAGCATGCTGTGACATTGTCTTAATTACTACACGAAATTTGTAGTTATATGAGTATGTGATGCCCCATTCCTACCCCTCAACATCCCATCTATCGGCGAACTCTTGATCTGGGCGGTCTCATAAACTCTAGGATAAGAGGCCATAAAGTTCTTGTAATGTGCGGTTCTGACGTTATAGAACGCATAAATCCCAGAGTGGTTCGAGGGCTTTTGAGATTTTTGACACTATAGTGGCATTTAGAATCCCATAAACTTCGAACACTTACCAGCACTTCAAACGCCCGAGAAAGCCCTTTGAATTCGCCGACAGTATAAAAGAAGACCCGAATAGTCCACGCAGAGGAGATCTGCTTTTGAGTGCCAGAGGGACGCAGCTCTCTTGGTCAGAGATGCCTCATAGGCCAGACCTGTCGTTGAACCCAAAGCCAATCCTGACTGTCTAACTGTATATATTCTAACTCGCTGTACATAATTGCTTTAACTGTTGTAGTGGTAGTATGTTTATCGTATCGTAGTAAAGTAATTGAAGCGAAAAGCTTGTCGTATTATTGACTACGGTACAATGTGGATGCGTTCAAATAAAGAAATTGTCTCTGAACGGTTAAAGCAATATTCCTGAACATCAGTCTAAGGAGAATGACTTGTCATGAAGGTCATATAAAGAGAGTGATACTTGCAAGGAAATTCTTCTGACCTTCATGAAAGACATAAGATCCACATAAGCTCCAATAACATGTGTCCACATCTGAATCTTTCCAGAGCAGTGTGGAGTTCTCTTGGTCCTTTGGACAGCAAACACAAACAGGGGGTTTCTGCAGAATACCAAGCAGGTAATAGCGGGACAATCCAGTTTTGATGGTTAGATTATTAAAAAATAGAATTAACTGAGACAGTAAGATAATTGATTAATGAGGTTTAAATATCTCAAAGTGACTTGTGTCTGTAAATACCTGGAAGTAGCATTGAAGATTATTTTTTTACAATTTATGTATACTGGATCCTCTTAACGAAACAATGTTATGCAACTTATCACTTCTTTCTTTAGAAATTTCGTGCCGACGGTTTATCGATAATTAATTAAGTTCTCCTCATTTCAGGCTGGTATGCCAGAAACAAGAACTGTCAGCAGTAAAGATTAAGTAAATTAGTAAATAGACAAATCCTCTTTGAGAATTTGAGAATTAAAGATCGAAGTAAGGATCAGTGATGCTAATTGATAAAAAAAAAATGCCCTTGAACAGTAATTTAGGTAAAGAGGAAGGATATCATTAAATACACAAGACCTTTAAAGGTAAGTATTCCGTTGCGTAAGATCAGACGAAAGATGAAGCAAAAAGACTTGCCAGACTCCAAATAAAACAGCCATCTCTTATCATGGTTAATATTTATTCATTATCTAGTCGTCCTCCAAACGGACGCCATAGTCAGTGGTACTAACAAAGAGTATTGAACAATGGTATAAAATTGCATAAGACAAAGTAATGTTGAACATAAATCAAAATAAGGACGACTAACGCCCTCTACACTAGAAAAACACAACTAATTTCGATTACGAAAGACAGTGACTGTGTTGGAAATCATGAGAAGAGCATTGACATGAAAATTAAAAGGAATTACAAGAATTCGGAGAGCTTTTTAATACAGTGTCATCGAAAAAGGTTGGACACATTTCGAAAGCTCATAAATCCAAAATAAATTGAGCACACGCAATAATATTATTTTCGAACAACTTGGCAAGTGTCCAAGATTTCGAAATGTAACTGGTACGCAACCGTGACGTCGGACGTTGAGCAGAAGTGGTGCGAAGTGGAAGAGGTCTTCGTTCGGCTTTCCGTCAGTGCAACGGCTACCGTTCAGGAGAAAGCTCAATGTGTGTTGTGGTTAGCGGAGTACAAATCTGTTAAAACAGTTCAGCGAACTTACCGTAGTGTTTATCGCAAACAACCACCGCTTGAGCTTTCTCCTGGACGGTCGCGATTGCACTGACGGAAAACCGAACGAAGACCTCTTCCACCTCGCATCGCTTCTGCCCAACGTTCAACTTCACGGTTGCGTATCAGTTACATTTAGAAATCTTGAACACTTGCTAAGTTATTTGAAAAGAATATTATTGCGTTTGCTCAATTATTTTAGAATTCTGAACTTTCGAAATGTGTCCAACCGTTTTCGATGACCCTGTATATATATATATATATATATATATATATATATATATATATATATATATATATATATATATATGTGTATGTGTATGTGTGTATATGTATATATATATGTATATGTATATATATGTATATATATATATATATATGTGTATATGTATATATATATATGTATATGTATATATATGTATATATATATATATATATATGTATATGTATATATATGTATATATATATATATATATGTATATGTATATATATGTATATATATATATATATGTATATATATATATATATATATATATATATATATATATATATATATATATATATATATATATATATATATGTATATATATGTATATATATATATATATATATATATATATATATATATATATATATATATATATATGCGCATTTTGTAACTAATATATAATTAAATCTACACAAACTAACTAAATGGTAATTTATGCTGTCTGTATGAGAAAGGTTCTTTTAATTTATTCGCTATTTCATTCATGTAATATCAGAAATCATAGATGAAACACCAAAGAGCAATATATTACATCTTGCGAAATATACAAAATATATAAAAATATACGGTTAAAGCTAGTAATTATCTTGGCTATACTTTACAAGCTAGGGGGGTCTACCGATAAATTTCAAATTCAAGCACGTACTTCTATCGAAATCCGTTCCTAGTTTTCTACGAATGATTTGTATGTTTGCGTAACCCGAAAACGACTGTCTCGATCAAACACGTGACGTGCTTCTCCCGGAGCAAAACAATCTACATTAAATATTTGATCGCGTATGCATCCGTCCATTACTTAGGTCCTTTGATTAGGGATCCAGGTCTTGTTTCACAAAATAACCTTAAGTAACTTTCCTTCATTAACGATTGTATTTCACCGTAATCAATCAACCCCATGGATCATTAACAATTGAAGATTCGTCATTCTAACTAGAGGAGCTTTTTACGCCGCGGCTTTGTCAGGTAGAAGATTAATTAGCGGAATTATCTCCAACCCCTAGCAGCTTGACACATTCGGGGGGGGGGATGCTAATAAGAATGTAATCGATTTAGATTCGCTTGATTTTTGCTGACGCCACCCGAGAATTATAATTCACCATAAAACATTAGTATACCGCGATAAAAAGGGTAAAAAATGATAAGTTCGCAATTTCGAACTGGAGGAAAGCAATATCGGAAATCTATTTAGAGTTCCCACATAAATTCCTGCCTTCTTCTTTTTTTTTTTCGCCATCCATAAAATATTTTCGAACTTTTATGATCGAATAAAAGTAATTTCCATATCAGGGATAGAGGAAATTATGAAAGGGAAGTCGTTACACATAAGACAAAATATTACGGCGCATGAACATAAAAGAAAAAAAAATGTATATAGAATTAATGGCAATGATGTAAAACTTTATGTAGAAAAATGCAAAAGTGCCATTTATTATGCGCACGATATTGGCATACCAGATTTATGACTTTGAATGCAGTCAATAATTATTAGAAACACTGACCCCTTCATAACGTTTTGAAACAAATAAGGATAAGGAAAAAGCGGTCAAGGCGACCTTGTTTGTAATTTTTAATGCCTCGAAATATTTCACCGAAACGCTGTACAAAATTTCAAACCAAATATAACAAAAGGTAAGTTTATGCGATAACTATATTGCCAGATGCATCATTTTCTGTCTATTTGTACCCTGTTGTACATATACAGGGTGGACATAAAAAAACTTTGCCGATATATGGACCTCTAGCGGCCGTTCCGTTCAACCCATTAATAGGAGATTTCAGGTGTAGTTATTCAGAGTTATGAGCTCCAGATTTTGTGAACGGCAACAAAGTGGCGCTCACGGTTACGGTTATAGGCACAGAAACTCGAAATTTTCGAATGGCAATGCACACTTTTTCCCGTTGCAAAATGCTCAGAGCACGCTAAAACCCTAAACAGCGTTGGAACGGTACGTGTATCACAAAAAAAACGGACGCGTTATTCCCGCCCAAAAAACAATTCTATGACCGGCCAACAAAAACACGATTGGGGCGCACGGAGGAAATTTGCATATGACAGAGGCACAGAACGCCGTTCGCCAGATATTCGGAGTACGAGAAGTCGTTCCACTAGAAAAGAAAACTGGTTAAAGTCCATGTACGTACATTTACTTCTTTGCATCTGTTTTAATATATCACCGATATCAGTCATAAAAATATTGCAGAGGACATAATGCTGCAGTCATGCATAAGAACGCGGCAAAACTTCTCAAACAGTGACGGATAGTGCGCGGCAATCTCCATACTCTAGTTCAGGGGTGTCAAACTCGCGGTCCGCGGGCCACATGCGGCCTGCTACGAACATTTTTGCGGCCCGATCAATATATTAGCACACAATAATATATAATAAAATAACCAACGCAGAATTATAATAAGATAGGAAGAATTCGCTAAATGTTTTTTTAATGATACTCTTTTTTTGCTATTATTAAACAAAATGCATATATTTATGTTGAATATACTGTAATTAGGTAAATAAATCTACGTTTCTATTAATATTGATTTTTTTTTTTGCGGCCCACATATAGTTAAACCTTCTTTGTTTGGCCCAAGGTAGCTTTTGAGTTTGACACCCCTGCTCTACTTGAAGTTTCTCCTGAAATGTTTTTTATGCATTTTCAACCAGGATGAAGTTTCTACAGAAGATGTGGTAATTTGGTAGCATGATGGAAGCAATATAAGGAAAATGCACCTATAATGGGCCGCCCTTTAGAAATGTCGACAAATTAAGGATCTATTGTTACCAAGGCAGTAGAAGGGGTGATGGTAATTGGCTACTAGTAGTCAATGACCCTCACCTCTTCTACTTCCTTAAGGTAATAATAGACCCTTAATTTCTCGATATTTCTAAAGGGCGGCCCATTATAGGGACATGGCCCATTATAGGTGGATTTACCTTACGAAGAGGGCATGCAGATGGAGGATGTGAGATTGCCATACTGATCTCTTTCCTGCAGATGAGACGTTCTATGTTTAACATCCCTTGGAGCGCGGATTAGACTTCGATGTACACAGAGGTTAGTTTAGACAGAACTCATTTCGCTGTTTGGTAGTATGAGGTCAAATCATCAAGCAACTTTTATCGTGCTGTGTTTCTGAAGGATAACTTAGACTAGGTAGCGTGACACGTGGAGCAAAATCAGAGGGATGAAAAGAGACAATCTGATTGGATGTTTAGACGCACAGGCAACGCTCTGAGTTGACAACCGTCTGAACCCGGATTCATCAATACAAGAGTTCTGGAAGACTCGTTAAAAGAAAATTCGAGATTTGAATACAAACAAATGTGGCATTACTATTAACATGAGTGACGTATAAATATTTATATGTAAACTAGCTGAAATCCCGCACTTCGCTACGAAGTACAGTTAATATAGTACAGTTTGAGGAACATAAAATCTTTTACTGTGTTTTAATATTTTTTTTGGATAATGTTCAATCGTCTGCTGCATTAGCAAGAAAATTTTTTTTTTGTCTATTTAGTTGTTATGCACGTGACGATAAATTTATTTAAAGTACCAGAAAAAGAAATCACGTGATCAGCATTTAATAAATTAAATTCTAAAAATAAATCTTTAAAAATTCACCAAAAATCGGGAAATGGAGGTAAAGATTCGAAAAAGATTTCATTTTAAAGGATTTTTATGATCTTTCTCGTGATATAAATTTTATAACCCTCAATGTATTATTTTAAAAGCAAACGTAAAAAAAGTTTAAAAAACAGCTTAAAAATTTAATTAAAAAAAATCTAAGAAGAATTTTTGAAAAATATTTCTTAGTGCACCTCTACACTATTAGAAGAATCGCCATGCAAAATATCAGCCCTTTAGGTCTAGCGGTTTGGTCTGCGCGTTGTATGTCAGTCAGTCAGTCACTCAGTGAATGAATGAGTCAGTTACGGAACTGTTTTATATATAGATATGGTTAGCAGTGATCATCTTCAACGAATTCAGTTGTAGTGACCAGCTGTTAGTGGAATTTTACGTTATCTATGGTATGACCTTCAGCAGTGATAATTCAATTTTAGTCACAGAGCCTTTCGGTTTCAAGTAACTTCGTTTCAAAGCATACAACTTAAATTCACTTACAAAAGCGAAGCAAAGAAGATGATTTCATAACTGAGAACCTCCTCAGATAATTTAATATTTAAAATTTAAAAGTCAAAAAGCCAATAGCTCCTAGTTGTAATTTTTATTACTCTTCACTTTGTTAGTTAAACGTATTCCCTTCCTGAAATTCCCTAGAAATTTACAACCTTTGGTTAATTAAAGTAAAGATTGTTATAGTGCTATCTTTTATCTTTCTCTTAAGAAGATACAAAATGTTAAAAGATACTTAAACCTCCCTAAAATTGAAAGCTCCTTTAAGTAATTCTTTCAGTTATAAATCTGCGAATTTTGACAGAACTCAAATGCAAAACTAACAATACTCTTCTTTGATACTGTCAGGATAAAATGAAAATTTGATTTTATCACGACAGAATATTAAATATGAGAGCGATATTTTAACAAAAATCAACAAAATACGAAATGGAAGGGAAAATGGAATAAAAACGGAAGCACTAGAAAAACCCTTCATTTTTTCTTTCATAAAAGCCTAAGATTCACTGCTCGAGAACTTATGCACAACTATAGATCTTAACGTTGAAAATTTTTATGTGCAGTCTAATTTATGTTTTAATCTTATATTTTTTTACTACCCTTAAATATCTTCCTGTGATTCATAATTATATTTTGTACTGAAGAGAACTGCTTTTTTCAGTGAGTAAACGGTGTGTTTTCTTTCACAGTTCCTGCGATTTTTTTTCTACTCGTATTTATAAAAAAAAATTTTCTATATATTCTACGGAAGCCGCCAATATGTAAGGTTTTATGGTTATATATATATACTAGCTGAAAACCCGCACTTCGCTACGGAGTACATTTAAATTTAATACAATGGTCAATGTATGCAATTAATGTGAAAAAATATAAATATATACATTTATAATAAATACGACGATCAATCTATACAATTTATGTATATGTATATATATATATATATATATATACACACATATATTTATAAAAAATCGTAAGGGATATTTTCAAAGACAAAATAATGTAGAAGAGAATATTCAAATTAAATCTAATAGGACATACTAAAGAATATGGTACAGTTTGAGGAACATATCTTTTACTGTATTGTAATATTTTTTTGGATAATGTCCAATCGTCTGTCGCATTAGCAAAAAAAATTATTTTTTTGTCTATTTCGTTGTTACCACGTGACAATAAATTTATTTAAAGTACCAGAAAAAGAAATCAAGTTTCATTTTCTGGTACTTCAAGATCAGCATTTAAACATTAAATTCTAAAAATTAATATTTAAAAATTCACCAAAAATCAGAAAATGGAGGTAAAGATTCGAAAAAGATTTCATTTTAAAAGACTTTTTACAATCTTTCTCGTGATTTAAATTTTATAACTCTCAAATAATTATTTTAAATGCAAACTTATAAAAAGTTAATAAACAGCTTAAAAATTTAATTTTAAAAAATCTAAGAAGAATTTTTGAAAAATCTTTCTTAGTGCACCCCTACACCATAAGAAGAATCGTCATGTAAAATTTCAGCACTTTAGGTCCAGCGGTTTGGTCTGCGCGTTGTATGTCTGTCAGTTTAGTCAGTTACGGAACTGTTTTATATATATAGATTACATCCACCTACATATATGTATATATGTGTATAAAGTTTCGAATGTGTACAATCATATAGTGGGGGATTTCCTTGAGACACTCTTTTGTCTCGTTGAAACGGGACTGTCGAGAAAAAGTAATGTCTAATCGCACTTTTTCCCAAAATGAGTAGTTTGAAAACGATCCGATGTCACTGTTTTAGATCTTCTACACAATTATTTTTCCTCACTGTTCCCTTTTAAATAGGTACTGTTTCTATTTTCTTTTTCAAAATCTGAGTACAATGAAAAAAAAGCGCAGTTTTCAAAGGAGTTCAGGCTTTATGCCAATCTCAGCTTATTTAAATGATGTAAGACACATAACACAGACAAAAGCGAAAGAAAACAATCTTCAGGCCGCACAGATGTTACTAATCATAAAATAGCACGGACATCATTAATCACATTAAATTATTCTAAAGCAACCTATCAAAATAATACGACTAATGAATAGTGATAGTATCTAAGACGCTAATTATCCCAACTTAATGGAATCTTTGGTAATTATTATTTAATTGAAATTAATGAACATATATTTCACAGGAAGGGAAAATTTTAGGCGCTGAGTGAAAGACTTGATTTTTTTTTCTTCATGCATTGCCCCATTTGTTGAATTATTTTGGCAAAAATGAATCTATTTGTATGCATAGTCCGAGATATGGAGGCGTATTAATGTATTAAAATACAAGCAAGAAAATATCTGCGCTTTAATTAAACGTGATTAAGGATATCTGAATATCAAAATAAATATCAAGTGATTTCCATAATAAGAATCGAAAAAATGCGTACATCATAGGAATTTTTGAATGAATATATATTAAAAGTCGGTTAAGAGCAAGAATATTAAGTACTTTTTTCATTTCTTAATTGCAGCAATGCTCGAGGTCTGGCTTGTGGAGTATTCTGCGTCCTTTTTCATCTTTTTAAACTCAATTTTTTTTAAAATTCTGGTCGAAGTTAATTTATAAGTTTTCGGCTTATTTTATGAAAGAACGTTAAAGGAAATGAAATTTATGGTTTGCAGTCGAGTTTTTCGCAAAATAATGTTTTTTGCAAGTCTTAACAAACAAAAAACAAGAAAAAAAAATCAATGCTCGCTACTTCCTTATTTTATTCATTTTTCTAGACAAACATTCCACCCTTCGATTTTTTTTTTTTTTTTTTTGGGGGGGGGGGGGGGGGTTAAAATTTGGCATAAGGTAAAATTTTCTGCGCAAGTCGGATTAACAAATGAAAAATTGCTTACCCGCAGTTTACTTCGTACACATTAGTTTTATTGCTCCAGCGAGTTCACGAAGAGCACTTATAGTAGCATCTGCATTCCCATTAATTTACATGTTTTTATTAACTCGCTTTCTTGTTTGTTTGTGTGTTTGTCCAGTCCAAATCGTGCAATCGATATTTAACTAACTTCCCGACTACCTAGACATTTGAAACTTTTAGAATAGATCAGAACACGATGACAGTGCATTCTTTTGATACTTTTAGCCATCTTTAAGCAGTATTGAATTCTTTTTCAGTTAATTTTTTTGTAGACTGGTGCAGCCATCTGTCGGTCGGGACGGGAACGAAAAGTTAAACCCAAGTCGACTTCCAATTAACTTCATTTTCTTTCAAGTTGATGGGATAATGCATTAAAAAAATTTTTTTGAAGTATTTATTAATACATAGAATTGTCAAGTTTATATGATTCAACAGAAAATTTAAACACATGGTACTATAAAAAGTTCTTTTTATCTTGTAATTATTGATATCAGAATGTCTAATAGAAAAACTGCATTTAGTGAAAGAGCATCGAGTAAATTAAAAGAGGCTTGTTGTTGCCGCAAACTGTAGGATTCTGCGTGTTGTTAGGATAACATTAACGAAGTTTGGGATGGGGGATTGGAAATTGATTCTGATAATATAATTGATTCTGATAAAGACAACTGTTTGAGATAGAACCTCGTAATACCTAATAGCCTCACTTTAACCTCTCAGGTCACCTCTTATACCTCTCTCTCTCTCACTCTCTCTTCTCTCTCTCTCTCTCTATATATATATATATATATATATATATATATAAACTCTTATAAACTCTTATTCAACACTAAGCTTTTCTAATCAACTCTATACTCTATCTTATCATTTTTTTTGCAATGCTTCTTCTTTGTTGTTTGTTTTGTCTGTCACACCTTTTATTCAAAGTTATTTTTTCCATCTCCTTTCATTATCTTTGGCTTATCTATGATCTTTTCTCTTCATATTTTACGGCGTTCCTATTTTTGTTTCTTTTTATATCTAGGATTTGTCTGATTTTAGAAGAGACATTGCATTTCGCTCAGCACTCCTTGTGGACTATATCGCAGAATGTTGCTTGTGTTGTTTGCCAAACAAATCTATATAGTGCCTTCAAAATTAGAATTGGGCATGAAATTACGTCAATAGGGGGAATTTTTTTAATGTAATGATTCCTCTGTACCTTCAACATTATTAATCATTGAGTATTATTTTAATAAAACCTTTCTAGTTCTATGTTACAGCTCTAATTTCTGAAACTCATTTTCTCGTCAAAAAGTTAGTAATTTTCTCCAGTTCGGAATTTACCCTTTATTAAAGCCTTAATGATTATAATATGCATGTCATGGGTGCATTCCTATACACATTAACATTTATACGGAAACTCTTCTATATTTCTTCTTTTAATTCCATTCGCAAAAGTTGAATTCTTTTGCGAGACATTCAATAAAGCTGTCATTAATGCTTAAGAACTATTAAGATAACGACACCTTTCTTAACAGCATGGTTTATTTGGAGTTACGGATCGGATTTTAGTATAAAAATGAAGATGAGGCGACATTGGGTTGATCTTTTATACTTCGTTTCTCGTTTATGGGAGACAGTTTGGAATGCAGGAACAATACAAAACAGCGCAAAATCGATCTTTAAGTAAATGTTTCCTTCCCGCCTAATAAACCAGCTTTTGAAGGTTGTTTATATTGAAACAGTAACTTAACGCGTTAAAGAATATCAAATTTTTCTCCCTGCGAAAGTCACCTCAACTATATATACTATACTAGCTGAAAACCCGCGCTTCGCTACGGAGTACATTCAAATTAAATACAACGGTCAATGTATGCAATTAATGCCAAAATATATATATATATATATATATATATATATATATATATATATATATATATATATATATATATATATATATATATATATATATATATATATATATATATATATATTTATAATAAATGCGGCGATCAATGTATACAGTTGATGTAATATATATATATATATATATATATATATATATATATATATATATATATATATATATATATATATATATATATATATATATATATATATTTATAAAAAAATCGTAAGGGATATTTATTTTTTTTTTTTTTGGATAATATCCAATCGTCTGCTGCATTAGAAAGAAAAAAAAATACTTTTTTGTCTATTTAGTTGTTATGCAAGTGACGATAAATTTATTTAAAGTACCAGAAAAAGAAATCACGTGATCGGAATTCAATAAATTAAATTCTAAAAATTAATCTTTAAAAATTCACCAAAAATCAGGAAATGGAGGTAAAAATTCGAAAAAAATTTCATTTTGAAGGAATTTTTATGATCTTTCTCGTGATATAAATTTTATAACCCTCAATGTATTATTTTAAATGCAAACGTAAAAAAAGTTTAAAAAACAGATTAAAAATTTAATTTAAAAAAATCTAAGAAGAATTTTGAAAAAATCTTTCTTAGTGCACCCCTACACTATTTGAAGAATCGCCATGCGAAATTTCAGCCCTTTAGGTCCAGCGGTTTGGTCTGTGCGTTGTATGTCAGTCAGTCAGTCAGTCAGTGAATGAACGAGTCAGTTACGGAACTGTTTTATATATATAGATAACATAATAAAACTCAAAATTTCATTTGCAATATGACAATATCTATAAATAAAATCATTCTTAAACATCATCATGATTGGTCTCAAAGTGTAGATCTAGTGTTACTTTACCTGTAAGTCCGTTACTTGAAATTGCAATTAATGCGTTGCTTGAAATTCTAATTGTCATATGAAATATACAGGGTGATTTTTATTAAACTGACACTACTGAGAGCCATCTGTGGCGCGATCTATCAGCCGGAATTCCACCAAATTTGATAGAGGGACTGAGAACGACAAGGGAAAGAGTTTCCGTGAAAAATAAAATTAGTTCCAAAAGTCGCCGATAGGGGAAGATATGACGCTGTTGTTGTCTAGTAAAACATCAAAATGCAAATTCACGACTACGTAGTTGACGGCAGTGCCAGTATTTCGGACTATAAAGATAAGGGATGAATACCGAAAAAGTTGTAATAAGCAGACAAATGAATTATATATGTAATAGCCGTTGTCTCTGTATAACACTTCCGGGCTGTACTCATCTTTCAATTGAAGCCCTCAGTAAACAAACGGCCGGTTAGGCTTAATTTCAATTTCAGATGTGGATCAGAATTTTTTCTTGCCTAAAAACTAATATCTTCTCCATCAAATCGCGTTTGTTCAGCCTATTTTTCTATAAAACTGTCAGAACTAATACAAATTGGATGTTTTTAGCTGTATATTTAACAGTTTTTAAAAATCCGTTTACTTTTGCGATGCATTCTGAAAGTAAACAAACTTGAATGTGAATGAATCAAGTAGATCAAGTATTCATATCGCGTAGTGAGCTGTAAAAAACGGGATGGCAGTCTACTACTCCAATCGCATGAAAAACTAAATAAATAAAAAATAATGAAAGGGTTTGCTTTTACAAGGTGTGGATTAAATGCAATATTGTTAGATAATTCGGGATATTTTTTAACTTTCATATACTTTTTCCATTATGACGCCATTACTAGTATTATGACGTCAAAATGACGGGTTGGATGGCAGTCTACTACTCCAATTGCATTAAAAACTAAATAAATAAAAATAATGAAAGGGTTTGCTTTTACAAGGTGTGCATTAAATGCAATATTGTTAGATAATTCGGGATATTTTTTAACTTCCATATACTTTTTCCATTATGACGCCATTACTAGTATTATGACGTCAAAATGACGGGTTGGATGGCAGTCTACTACTCCAATTGCATGAAAAACTAAATAAATAAAAATAATGAAAGGGTTTGCTTTTATAAGGTGTGCATTAAATGCAATATTGTTAGATAATTCGGGATATTTTTTAACTTTCATATACTTTTTCCATTATGACGTCATTACTAGTATTATGACGTCAAAATGACGGGTTGGATGGCAGTCTACTACTCCAATTGCATGAAAAACTAAATAAATAAAAATAATGAAAGGGTTTGCTTTTACAAGGTGTGCATTAAATGCAATATTGTTAGATAATTCGGGATATTTTTTAACTTTCATATACTTTTTCCATTATGACGCCATTACTAGTATTATGACGTCAAAATGACGGGTTGGATAGCAGTCTACTACTCCAATTGCATGAAAAACTAAATAAATAAAAATAATGAAAGGGTTTGCTTTTACAAGGTGTGCATTAAATGCAATATTGTTAGATAATTCGGGATATTTTTTAACTTCCATATACTTTTTCCATTATGACGTCATTACTAGTATTATGACGTCAAAATGACGGGTTACCTTCTAGTAACAAAATAACTTCACTGCAACACCGTTTTATGCAAATTCACTTCTCCCACCTTCAATGTGACCCCCGTCCTGGTGGACGACACATTGCATCCTGAACACTATGCTCTCAACGGCCGAGCGTAACATGTCACCAGAAATGTTCATCACAGTCCGGGATATGTTATCCCTTAGGGCCGCCAAGTTCGGGACTCCACCAAGATACACCTTTGACTTTAAATATCCACACAGAATGAAGTCACATGAGTTAGGTTCGGGGAGCGAGGTGGAAGATGCAAATGGAAAAAAAAACGACCGATCACCCTTCCTTCTGTAAAGAGATGGCGCAACGGATTCTGCACCGATCGTTATGGCCGAAAATAATGGCGCTGCTGTGGACTACGTAGTCATGAATTTGCATTTTGATGTTTTGCTTTCATTCATGCAAATCTCAGGTGCGCCGACAAATAACATATCCACATCATCCCCTATCGGCTACTTTTGGAACTATTTTTTTTTTTTTTCACGGAAACTCTCGTTCGATGTCGTCATTAGTAGTGTCAGTTTAATTATAATAATAAGATAAAAAGAACTTTTTATATACCGTGTTTATAAATTTTCTGTTGAATCACATAAACGTGACAATTCTATGTATTAATAAACACTTTTTTAAAACGTTTTTGATGAATTATCCCATCAACTTGAAGGAAAATGAAGTTAATTGGAGGTTAACTTTCATTTAACTTTTCGTTCCCGTTCCGGCGATAGATGGCTGCACCAGTCTACAAAACAAAATTAACTGAAAATAACTGAAAATTAATTTAATTCTGCTTACAGATCGCTAAAAGTATTAAAAAAATGCATTCTCATCGTGTTCTGAGCTATTCTAAAAGTTTCAAATGTCTAGCTAGTCGGGAAGTTAGTTAATAATCGATTGCAAGATTTGTAAGGGACAAACACACAAACAAACAAGAAAGCAAGTTAATAAAAACTAAAAGTAAAAATCACCCTGTTTTTATTATACATAAAGTCATTTTTAAACATGACCATAAATTAGCCTCAAAGAGTTACTTCGGGGTTAATTTACATATAAGTCATTATACGTAACACAATGAGCTTCAATTTTCCACCTGTACTAGGATAAAAATACATATATAAAATCATTTTTAAACATAACCATAATTTGCGTCAAAGTGTTGCTTTACCTTATTTTATTTTATAACTGCCTACTAAGTCGGATTATAGAATAAATAAGGTTAACATGGCATGATTTAAATCAACCTTAAAATATTCGCTACAAGTTACTCAAATTTAAACCCTATTCGCGAATTTAAAAAAAAAAGAAATCGTAGCCGTCCTCTTGTTTAACTCTACTCTGTGCTAAAGCGGGCGAATGGCATTTGTAAAAAAAGGCGGGAATAAATAAAAGGCATTTCCTTGCCTTTGCATAATGTGTAGACGTTGCTAACGGCTCCAGGGAAAGAAAGCTGAATTTGCTTTTGAAATTTGAGTATACAATTTAATACACTGTTATTTATACTGAATATTTTGAGGTTTTTCTAATCCCCTCTGCATTCACGTCAGTGTCTCGATTTGTGACCTGAAAGCCCATGCACACTTTCATTTAACTTTTCGTTCCCGTTCCGGCGATAGATGGCTGCACCAGTCTACAAAACAAAATTAACTGAAAATAACTGAAAATTAATTTAATTCTGCTTACAGATCGCTAAAAGTATTAAAAAAATGCATTGTCATCGTGTTCTGAGCTATTCTAAAAGTTTCAAATGTCTAGCTAGTCGGGAAGTTAGTTAATAATCGATTGCAAGATTTGTAAGGGACAAACACACAAACAAACAAGAAAGCAAGTTAATAAAAACTAAAAGTAAAAATCACCCTGTTTTTATTACACATAAAGTCATTTTTGACTCTTGTTTAACTCTACTCCTCTTGTTTAAGAGGAGTTGTTTACTCCTGTTTACTTATGAACACAATGACTTATGAACAATGTTGTTTGTACTCTTGACTATGTTACTTATGAACAATGTTGTTTGTACTCTTGTTTACTTATGAACAGTGGTCATCACCCACTGTTCATAAGTAATGAAGAAGCAAAGATAATTTTAAATTAGCACCGATTTAAAAGAACGTGCGTATTTTAAATTAGTTCAGTGGTTCCTAACCTTGGATACGCGTACCAGTACCGGTACGCGGACAAGCAGCTACCGGTACGCGGACAAGCAGCTACCGGTACGCAAATGATTTTACAATTTAAGACAAAAATCTATTCAAAATCTGTATTACGAAAAAAGAAAAAAAATGACAATAATAACTAATAATCCATACGTTGTAATATTTTAGTTTGGAATTTCTCATCCATTGTTTGTGTTGTAATACTTTATTGGGATTTACCTAATCTTAAAAGATGGCGTCTACACCTGAATGTGTTATCTATGACCGCCGCATAAAAATTTGGCACTCCCCTGCGAATTATAACTGTGTCTATAACTGTGTTTGCGAATTATAACTGCGTCTGAGTTCTACTAAAAATTTTGTTTTGTGTTTCAAGCATCTTTAAATTAATTGCATATTATTAATCGATAGTAATTGTATTATTAATACATATTAAGAAACTGTTAAGGTAAGTTTATTAAACTCAGAAGATTTATTTAAAATGATTTTTAATATATCCTAATTTATTTTGTTCTCCATTGCATTTTATTCCCCATTGTAAAATTTTTGGTCTACCGGTACGTCATCAAATTGTTTACAACGTACAGGTACGGTACTATTAAAAGGTTGGGACCCCCTGAGTTAGTTGATTAAAATATTTTTGTCTGTAGAGCTTTTTAAAAATTAATGAATAGAAATCAGAAATTTTTTGTATACTTAATTTATGGGAACTCAATAATGTACGTTTTTGATAACTAATGTCTTCACCCTGATTTTCAATAGTTTATCCCTACAGCGGGCGCGCCCGTGTACAAAGTGCAACATTTTCGTAATTTTGAGTGGTTTGTTTTTACATGTTAAGGTTTGAATGTTCTAAGCAGTTTCTATTTATAGCTACACCCTTTCTAAAGCAGGTCTGATTTTCTAACCCTTGTATTCCTTTCCATTCATTGTTTGTAGTGATTTAACCGTGGTAAACAAGCTATTATACTGGATTGCAATACGACAAAAGCAGGAGCTGATGTAGTCGATCAAATGAGCAGCTATTACACGGCATCCCGCATATCAGGAAGATGGACTCTCTTATTGATTTTTAGGTTTTTGGACATAATAGGAATCCATTCGCAAGTTGTCCTTAGATCCAATAAACAGGACAGTTTTGAAACAAGGCGATTGTATCTGCATTCTTTGGCCTTGAATTGTAAATGTATCCCAATATGATCAACATTTTACATCTTGTCATAAAACGCAGAATTATTATTTTCAATTTGAAAAAAGAAATTTTATTACAAAAGGAATAATCAAGCTTGAAAGAGATGTTTCACTTTGTGCAACGCGCGCCTGCTGGTGTTCGAAAAATTGGTTCGCACGCTAAAAGGTTAAAATTACTCTTACATTTTCCACGGTCTTCAGCCGTAGTACCAAATTTTCTTCGTTTTCCAGAATATATAGTTTTACAGTAAATATAGAATTCCTCTTTTTACCGTTTGATATCAACGATGACCTTTTAAATGAACCGACTTTCCCCTTCAAAGTGATTCCATCAATGTGAGACACAACTAAAAAACGTATAGCTTGGTAACAAATTTCAAAGAAACTCATTTTATTTTGTTTTTACTTATGTATAAGAAAAACCATCATTTTTACAAATATGGAGCGTTTTTTTTCGACTCTAATTATTGCCAAAATCAGTTTTAGTATTTTTCAGATATTGAAGTATTTCCCTACCTGACAAATGGCAGGGGTGGAATTTTAGAAGAGATGCTTTGTATGATATTGAAACCACAGTAAAATTTAATCAGAAATACCAATAATACAGTTACGCTTGTTCCCAATTTCATCAAAACATATCTTATTTTATGTATTCATTTCAGGTATGCCATATTCTTACAAGTATAGGATTATACATCCATTCATATGTAGATGCCCGGTGTGTTGGGAAACCGAAATAACAATGTGGTTTGCAAGTCTGGTTATCTGCGTATGCGTGAGACCTCACATGACGCTTTGCACAACTGCTAAGGCTCGCAGCTCACCATTTGGCTGCAGACTGTCAGCCTATGATGTCGATGTAGCAAAATGTCCTTTTTGGAGCAACGTTCCAACATTAAATTCTGCTACAAATTAGGAAAAGAAACTGCAGAAACGTTACGGTTACTGCAAAAAGCGGATCGAGACGAAGCTATGTGCAGATCGAAAGTTTTCAAATGGTACAGCTTGTTTAAAAATGGGAGAGACGCTATTGCAGATGATCCGCGAAGTGGGTGGCCAGTGGCCCCACAAACGGAGGCGAACATCCAACGGGTAGGAGAAGTGGTTGTTTGGTTGGTTGAAGTTTATTGGCGCAAGGTCCAGAAAGGACAAGCTGCGCCAAACACAAGGTAACATCGTCAACAAATGGTATGTACAGGTTCTTCGTCGTCTCCAGGAGGCAATCCGTGGTAAACGTCCACACTTTTGGAAATCCAACATGTGGATGTTGTTGCATGACAATGTCTCGGCGCAGCGATCCCTGATGGTGCAACAAACCCTTGCTAAACACGGCACCACAGTTCTGCCCCGTATTCCCCAGACCTCGCTTTTTGCGATTTCTACCTGTTCCCGAAACTGACAGATCGCATCAAGGGTAAGCGGTTTGCAAATGCGAAGAAGTGATGGCAACAGCGACAACCGCTTTACGACAGCTCTCCCGCAACGGTTTCCAGGACTTTTTCCAGAAGCTCTATCAACGCTGGCGGAAGTGTATAGTTGCGGAATGACATTATTTTGAAGGTGATTGTGTTCAGAAGACTATCAAAGTGTATTCGTTGTCATAGTAAATTAAGTCCCCGAATTTATTGACTGTACGAGTGTGTGTGCGTGTATGTATATATATATATATATATATATATATATATATATATATATATATATATATATATATATATATATATATATATATATATATATATATATATATATATATATATATATACGAAGCCCGGTGGCGTAATGGTTAAAAGCGTCAAGCTGCCATCCCACAGGTCCAGGGTTCGACCCTGCGACTGGGCAATGTCGACACAGCCTTTCATCCCTTGAGTGGGTCGATAAAATGAGGACAAAGCATGCTTGGGAACTAAACTCTGGGGGTCCCACGTCAGGTTGACCATCTGACTGAGACATATGCTGCATGGAACCCCAAACCCCAAGGTCAAGAAAGCGGAGATGGGTACCGCCGGCCCTGGTCCACATCGGACTGTTGCACCGTCAGTTTCGTTATATATATATATATATATATATAATTGTAATGCTAGGAAACAATATTAATTCGGGTAAAAATTAGGCAAATTAGCGTTAAACCGTAATTTACTGTTATAAATTCTACTGTTTTCCAATTCAGGTAGTAGATTGTTTTTTGTAGCGCAAAATTCACAAGACTATGAGGTAATCAATATTTAATGGCCTAGCACGCGCTCGGCCTACGCAATCATCGAATGTTCAAAATCACGCTAGTGTGACTCACGATGCTTCGCCCGCGTAATTGCAGAGCTCGAAAACGAACAAAGCATAGATTAGAGTTGCCCGCCGTTGGACAAAGTCGTACGTCGCGGAGCTGAGATAATGAGGGAAATGGCGATTTAGCTGGGTTGATTGGGTAATTACTTAATGTTAATTCATAAAGATCTTGGTTGTAATTTAATAGTCCTTGTTTGCCACAGGCCTACTTTGTTTAATGACTGCCATTAAGTGTTGATTAACAAATAAAAGGTTACGCGGTGTAAGTACCGTTCCATATACTATGATTTTGTGATCATGTTCTGCCCTTTAGTATTTTTTTGGATGTAATTAGTGAATTTATATGTTTAATGATATTTCTTCACAACCTCATGTATCATAAAATATATAATAATTTTTATAGTAAATACGAAATGAGAAATACTTGCAAAAATTATTCTGGACGCATCTGAGATTTTTTCCTTAACTTCCTTAACATGCTTTATATATCTTGTCAACATACAACCCAAAGCCTGTATGGAAACAACAAAAAATGTGTTCTGAATTCCTTCCGACATTTTCAAGAGTTAGTAGAAAACTTTTGAAATCGATCTATTCTGGATTTATGTAACATATTACAATAAAATAATTAAAAGCAGCTTTTATTACATATCAATCGTTTCAAGCAAGTAGAATTCTGAGATTTATACACCGCTTAAAAATAAGATACTGTGATGAGAAATGTTACCAGCGGAGAGAATTAGAATATTGTATTACATTGAATAATTTTGGGTTTTAAATTACAGGGATTTTGCGTCTTGTTGGAATCGCTCTTGTAAATATGAATATCAAATGATATCCCATTTTAAACTACATGAAATATTAGAAATGAACTCGTTCACGTCTCTGTTAGCCTTTTTTTTGTATTAGCACTAGAAAGACGGGAATTTTTTTCTTACTAAAAAGTCTGAACGCCGTTATTTTGACGGTTAAAAATAGAATCAAGAATATAAAGTGTTTAAAGTTTTTTTTAAAAATATGATCAAGTACTTAAATTTTGAACTATCTCATACCAATATACAATAAATTAGTATATATTTAGATATATTTTTATGCAGGTATGCGGAGCAGACAACCTGGTATGGTTTATCCGTAAAAATATGTTCATGGATTGTGCAGTCCTTATTTTTCAACACCAATATTTCCGAAGAGATAATATTTCTGTTATTTGCAAAAGGGGGAAGAGACGAAAAGTAACTAAAATTTTTCAGGTGTTATTTTAAAGATTTATGCCTGTTTTCTATATTGCCGTCAAATGGACGGCTTTCAACCTTAGTAGGTATACAACGCATTTTCTACCCCTCTTTACTATCGAACTAGCCGCTGCACGACCAGCATGTTCGCTTTTAGTTTTATATTTCATTTTGCAAAACAACGTAACTGAAAGTGACATATGTAAGGAATGTTACCATTACCTGTCATCATAAATATACGTTGTTAAGGGGTATTCTCTATAAGGCTGATTCTAGAACATAGTGATAAAAAAAATGTGAATTTCCATTACCTCAGAACAGAGTTCAAGATAAGACTCAGAAACCCAACATCAATGATTTTAAAAATTACATCCCTCTTTGTATGTACTATTTTTCAAAATTAAGATATCTATACTTTATCATTACAACAAATAAGAAATTGTTGGGGATATATTTAAAATATAGTGTCGATTACATCACTCTCTGTATGTATTATGTTCACAATTCGGATATCTACACTTAATCATATCAAATGATAAATTTGCTGAGAAAATTTCTTCACTTATAAAATGGAGTAAAAATTCAGCAAGAACTGAAAAAAGTGTAGAAAATTAACTATTACTGGTTGTTGATTGCTATGTCTGCGACGCTTAAGCCTAACCTCGCGATTATTTATGCTCTCTCTTTCACGCCTCTCTCTTAATGAATTATTTGTTCTTCGCTTTCATTCTTGAGACTGTTCCCAATTTTCACTTGATCGTGCAGCTCGCTTTCGAACATTCCTGATTGCAGTGCGTAAATCCATGTTGACACGCGGTTGCAAATTGCGGACGGCCGCTAATGTTTACGTCTGGTAGTGGCAGCCGTTGCCATTCGGAGTGTAGAAATATCGTCGATTTTTGTGCCGCATACCTACGCATTTTATATATATAGATATAATTTTGTAAATGTGTGTAACTTTATATGACGAGATCATAATATACAAGAAAGGGTTTTATATTTTATACCTTTTATAATTATTTTAAATGCAAACTTAAAAAAAATTGCAAAAACAGCTTAGAAATTTAATTTTAAAAAAATCTAAGAAGAATTTTTTAACAATCTCTCTTAATGCACCCTTATACTATAAGAAGAATCGCCATGCAAAATTTTAGCCCGTTAGGTTCAGCGGTTTGGTCTGTGCGCTATCTGTCAGTCAGTCAATCAGTCAGTCACTGAACTGTTTTATATGTATAGATAAACAATAGCTTGTTAGGCCTTAGAGAAAGGGGTTTGAAACAATCAAAGCAGTAAAATAACACACTATTTTTTTCTGTAAACTATTTGCAGATTTAGGATTTTAATAGTTACACCCCGTTAGTAAAATAACAAAGAAACCGGCTGAAAAGTGGGTAAAGAAATAAAACAAAAGCACGGAATGCAATAAACATTTTACGTTCACATGGTATGATTAAATCTACAACTCTAATTAACTATCCTTTAATACAGGTGAAACTCTAAAAATAAGAGGAATTTGTAGTGGTACTCTTCTGATTTTTAGAGATCAGTGGTTTTGAGACTATGGACCACGGGCCCCATTGGGATCTAACAGTGATAGTGGATTCCTTTTATATGCTTATATATATTTAAAAATTCTTCATGCAAAAAAGCGAAATTCAAGCATTGTTTTTCTCACTAAATCTTATACGATGTAAATCGGAAGCTTACTGAATTTAGAAAATGTTTCATAAGTAAAGAACTTTACAGTTAAGAAAGAAAATAGGTTCAAGGAATTATCTTGTGATGGCCCTCTAAGAACTGTTTTCACACAAAATTCGTTGCTAGATTTTTGGCGAACGAGTGAAAAAAATATTTTCAACGAGATAAAAATTCCTATCTATAAATATTAAAAAAAGGATGATGTCCCTTCTCTGTATGATATAACGCTTTCTCTGCTACTGAATGTAAAATATAAACAGTGAAATGTATTGAAAGTAGAACACGGCTTTACACTCAAAATGTCAGTATTGAACCTGACATGGCAACTCTTCATTCATCACTGTCCTGCCGAAACAAAAGAGCAGTAAATAGTATTTTTATCATGATCCTGTTGTTAGTTTTTTCATGGATGCTTTGGTTAGTGTGATGTCACATTATAAATAGAAATTAATATCACAGATTTGTAATGAAGATAAATGTTTCTACGATGATGAAAGAATTTGCTTTTTATCGTAAACTATTACCATTTGTAAATTATTTTTTATTGTAAACTAATACTAATATGAAAGAGCAGTAAATAGTATTTTTCGAGACTTTTATAATGTTGTGGTGCCCTTGAGCTTTCAAAGTTTCATAATTGCAGTTCTAAATTTGTCGGATCAAAAGAAAGTGAGTTTTGTTAAAACATGACTATTTATTTTCTCATTTCATCAAACGTCAGTACATTCATTATATATATATATATATATATATATATGTATATATATATATATATATATATATATATATATATATATATATATATATATATATATATATATATATATATATATGTATATGTATATTATGTATATATAAGTACATATATATACATATATACATACATATATATATATATATATATATATATATATATATATATATATATATATATATATATATATACCGGGTGGCCATAATTAAACTGACAGTGCTCACAGTGTACTGTAGCGCGATCTATTTGCGAAAATGACGCCACTTTTTGTAGGAAGATTAAACAAGACGGGGTACGAAGGATTCCGAGAAAAAATAAATTAGTTCCAAAAGTCACCGCTTGGGGAATATTTGGCGCTGTGTAATAGAAAATAGAGTGTATTCCACGACCAAGCATCATCCACCTCCATTCTGGCAAGAAAGGTGAGAGCAAAAGTCAATCGATTATCATGGTCGGGGTACAGTAACTCCTGTACACGGCTGATCTTGTACGGATAGAAGTTGATAATCTTTCGTAAGATTTTCCATACCGTACTGTAAGGCATATCCATATTCTGAGCTAATCCACGAGCGCTAGAGGTGGCAGCAATATTGTCTGGTCCTCTGTCGACAATCGCCGTGGCAACTGCTTCGATTGTATCCTGTGGTACAGGTTTTCGTCCTCTGCCTGACTGAACCTTCAGAGAACCTGTTTTCTCAAACGTCGCAACCATTGCTTTTAGCCCATTAACTGACACAGGACCGTTACCTTTACGCATTTGTTTGTACATTCTAAAAGCACGAAGAGCAGCTGACGCGTTGCACTGGTTGAGGTAAAAGAATTTGACCAGTAACGCACGCTCGACTAAAGAAGGGGACATTGCACATAAACTTTCAATCCGATTGATTCGAAACGTAACACATTGCCTTTTAAAACCCAAGCAGCTGGCACAGTGCCAATGGATGTAACGTGAAATTTGAATAAAGAACTTCTTCTTCTGCTCAGCGTACGTGATATTGCAGATCACGAGACTTTATCGGTGTTTATGTAGATTTTACGCTTTTTTAAAAGTGTTGCCATATTGCACTTGAACTAAATAAGAAAATGTGCATAATAAAAGTTAATTTTATTCCGTATTAATTTGCATTTGTTAACACTCTATTTTCTATTACACAGCACCAAATATTCCCCTGGCGGTGACTTTTGGAACTAATTTATTTTTTCGCGGAATCCTTCGTCCCCCGTCTTGTTTAATCTTCCTACAAAATGTGGCGTCATTCTCGCAAATAGATCGCGCTACAGAACACTGTGAGCACTGTCAGTTTAATTATGGCCACCCGGTATATATATATATATATATATATATATATATATATATACAGTGGTACCTCCCTTAACGGACACTCCCGAATAGCGGACACCTCTAATTAACGGACATTTTTACGAGTCCCAGTCCTTTTATATAGGACAATCTATGTTATTCCCTTTGGATAGCGGACACTCCGAATAGCGGATAGGTATTCTTGAAAAACTTTCAATTATTTTGGCAACCATTTCAAAATTATTCTAAGAAGCAAGCTAAAAATATATGCTTACGCGTCTTTACAAAGCCTAGATGTTTCTTTAGAAGCCTGTATGTTTCAAGAACATTGATGTACGAAAACTAATTATTTCGTGGAAGTCAAATAAGAAAGCGTGTATGACTTTTGAGATAATGAGCGATTGGCTGTTGGAGTTAGATAACGGAAAGGAAAAAACAAAAGAGAAAAATCATTCTGTTCATGGATAATGCTTCTTCCCATCCTGATGATTTAAAGCGCAAAAGTGTTAATTTAATTTTCTTGCCTCCTAACACCACTTTGATTCCACCAGTAGCTACAGCCACTTGATCAGAGAATTATCCGCAGCTTTAAAGTACGATACAGAAAGCTGCTTCTGAGACATGTGCTTTCACGGATTATCTCGTGCAAATCCAGCGAAGCGTTGGCAAAATCGGTATCTGTTTTGAATGTAATTTCCTCGATTACGTCAGTCCTTAAAAAGGTGGAACCTGGGTGCGTTCTCAAATGTGTAAAGAAGGCGGGATTTTTGAGTACAAGCGAAGTGGCAACTGACAGTACTACTGAAAAAAGCGAAAAGAACTTGCGGATCTGGTAGCCAATTTGGATTCAAATGTCAGCGTTGAAGAGTATGTCAATATCGACGACGATTTATCCATTGAGGAAGAAAAATGCTGCATGTTTCCAATTTCATTCATTGGAACACCACTGAAGCACTGGCCCTATCTGAGGATGATGATGAGGAATCGCCAATGGAAGACTGCGAAATCAAAAATTATTCCGAACCACTGAAATACAGCGTACAATCAAAACGGTTCTCTCTGAACAATGAAGATTCGGAGGGAGGAGCAAAGCTAAATCTTATGAAGATTCACCTCGAAAAACAGGTTTGCTGTGTAAAAAAGAGAAATCAAACTTTGTTAACAGATTTTTTCAGTAGTAATTAAAATAATTTAGCTCCAATACATTGTATTTTGGGATTATTTAATGTAAGATCAGCCACAATTAAAAGGTAAAGTAGTAAATAGTTATTATTTTCTTACCTAATTAATTTTTCCTTTTTAATTAAAATTGCATCCGTAATTTTCAATCAAATGTCAAGCAGAAGTGCAAAAATTTTTTCTAAAAAGGTTGTCCTCCCCAATAGCGGACACCTCCTAATAACGGACAAAACTTTTGGTCCCTTGAATGTCCGCTTTTCGGATATATATATATATATATATATATATATATATATATATATATTTATTTATTTATTTTTTTTTAATTTCCAATGGCAAGTATTAGAGGACAACATATCAAAAAGAGAAAATTACAAGAACAAGATAGAAAAATGACATACGTTAATCCATCAATTTATGTCTGGCAATCCAATAGCGCTCCCATAAACAAACAGATGGTAGAGCAGGGCAAGAAGCAAAGACTACGCCCGCTATATTAAATGAAGTTGCAGTCTGTGGTGGACCGGTGGCATAGTAAGAAGTAATCCAGGAAACATTTCAACAGGCATCAGTTAGAGTTATTCCATTTTATTTCTTTTCATGCGAACCAAAGCTCCAACTCAACGCGTTCATTTTGCGCCATTTCCTTTTTTAGAGACAAGGGGAACATACGTCCGGAGACATTGACTTTTATCCCGCGCTCTGACAAATCTCACGGCCAATTCAGCGCGTTAACTCTCTCTGCACATGCGCAGAGCCCAATCTAGACATCTCTCCAAGGAGAATTATATAATACTTTATCTTCGAACGCTTAAACCACAGACGCGACAACGTTATATAATGAAAAGGGGAATTTCCCTTTCCCAATTCGCGCGTCTTGAAATATGACAAATTAGAGGCGAATTACGCCACGAATATAATTTAATTCCCAACCCCTCTTTAAAGTTAAATTAATCAATCTTTTCCCAGCTAAGTTCTAACATATATATATATATATATATATATATATATATATATATATATATATATATATATATATATATAAAAATATATATATATATATATACATACATACATACATACATACATACACGTACATACATACATACATACACGTACATACATATATACATACATACATACATACATACATATATATATATATATATATATATATATATATATATATATATATATATATATATATATATATATATATATATACATACACACATAGTGGGATTTTTAATAAACTGACACTACTGAGAGACTACTGTAGCACGACCTATCAACCAGAATTCAACCAAAATTCAACCAAAATTGATAGCGGGACTAAGGGTGATATGGGAAAAAATTCCGTGAAAAAATAGTTCCAAAAATCACCGATAGGTAAATATATGGCGCTGTAGTTGTCGGCGCGCCCGAGAATTAGCACAAAACGCAAGTAAAACATCAAGATGGAAAGTCATGACTACGTAGTCGACAGCAGCACCATTATTTCGGGCTATAAAGATTAAGGGTGAATACCGAAGAAGTTGTAATAAGCAGACAAATGAATAACAAAACAATTTCACTGGAACACCGCTTTATGCAGCAAATCCGCGTCTCCCTCCTTGAATGTGGCCACCATCCTGGTGGACGACACATTGCATCCTGAACACTCCGTTCTCAACGGCCGAGCGTAACGTGTCACCAGGAATTTTCATCACAATCCGGGATATGTTGATCTTTAGTGCTACCAACTTAGAGACCCCACCAAGATACACCTTGGGCTTTAAATAAACCCACAGAAAGTAGCCACATGGGTTAGGTCCGGGGAGCGGGGTGGTCATGCAAGTGGAAAAAGCGACTGATGACTCTTTCATAAGAAAAGCGATGGTGCAACAGATTCCGCACCGATCTTTGTACATAGCTCCAAATACTGGTGCTGTTGTCGTGTATGTAGTCATGAATTTGCATTTTGATGTATTACTTTAGTTTTATGCAAATTCTCTTGTGCGCTGAGAACAACAGTGCCATATTTTCCCCTATCGGCCACTTTTATTACTATTTTTTATGGAAACTCTTTCTCATGTAACCCTTAGTCCCTCTATCAATTTAGGTGTAATTCCGGCTGATAGATCTCGCTACAGGAGGCTCTGAGTAGTGTCAGTTTAATAAAAATCACCCTGTATATATATATATATATATATATATATATATATATATATATATATATATATATATATATATATATATATATATATATATATATATATGCGTTTTGTATGTCGGTGGGTGGGTGTGCATAATTATCAATATGTATATATATTTTCAAATATCAGTTAGAATTACTATTGATCTGAATCAAATTTTCGGTGTTTAATATAGCAGAACGGCTTACTGATTGTAATTCAATATTATATTCAGCTTAGCTAATTTTCAAACTGTTTGTTCCCTAAAAATATATAGTGTCTCTGTAAATTCAAATTAGCAAATCCTGGGAATCCATGAAATTGTTACAAAATCTATTAATTTGAGGCTAAAAAATACTTGAGAAGAATTTATATTAGTTTGGCATTGTTAGTGAAACTAATGTATAGAATGTGTAATACCGAACAGCGACTGTCGTACTAATTAAATGCATATTCAAGTTTCAATTTGAATTCGTGTGGCATTGTTCAGAATCAAACTATGTGAGACAGTGGTGCCAAATAAATCAGAGAATCAAAGAAAATGCCCTAAGTAAATTGAATTTAATGATGAATTAATTTTAACTAGGGAACTCTTACTGCATAACTTGGCAGTGAATGTGAATTTTACTTGATTTTTTGGACGCATCAAGACTATGGAAGCTGAAACTTTCATGTTTTAAAAATCCTTCATTTCTAACTATTAATCAAAATAAATTAATTCTCTTAAACATACACATATGCAAAAATTATATATTTTCATTGCAAGAAAATTAATACAATAAACAACCTGAACAAAGATTGACTTTAATACGTGCACTTAATATTCCAAAAGTACCCCTTATGTGATAATCTTAAAAGACATCTTGATGATAATGTAAAAATATTCACATAAATATAACTTTTATGAGATTCATCAAGATGTACACAGTGATATCCTAACACTACTTAAGAAAACGCTTCAAGTTTAATAAATTTATTCTAATACACTGCTCCAGCAAAATTAATTTTACTACGCATACATGTAGAAAGAATAGGGGATAACTACCTAGCAATATTTTTGTAAGGATAATTAAATGGAGATCTTTTTTTTAGTTCATCTAAAGAAACACTTAGAATATTAATTATAAAATATTATTAAAACATGTACAGGATCTCCACTTGTAATTTATTTTTGATTCTTTCATGTCTTAAGATTTTAGATGCTTAGTTTAACAAAGGATATTTATATTATGTAATTAACTAGTTTTAACTCTCAATATGAACAAAAAAATATTTCTTTGTATTTAATCTTTGTTTAATCCTCAAGAATATTATGCAATATACATATTTTTAAAAGTAACTTTTACAAATTTGACTAGTGAATTCTTATTGTAGCGAAATTCTTAGTATTTATATACTAAATATAAGATGAAATATGCCTGATTATAATACATTAAAATGCAGTATTGACATTTATTTCCTATTAAATGAGGAACTTCGTATAAAAATTATGCCTGACATTCAAATCAAATTGAATTTAAACTTTTCTTTGAGAATCCTAAATGATATCAAATTTTTCGTGCAGTTTTATGGCGTCTTTGAGATATTTTCTTTCCAAAATCCCCGGCAACATGTATTTACTTTGAAAAGAACTGGAAAGGAACTTGATGCATTTCAAGTGCCCCACATGAATTCTAAAGGCGTTCGATTCCGGCCAAGTTCGAAGAAAGTTTAGATCGAAGTTTCTGCAGAACGAATCCTTATGAGCTATAAAAAGAATTCGTCTCTTCATACTTCTTTGTCAAAATAAGGAGTAATTTGTTAAGGGATAAAAAGTTTTATAAAAGTTTTATACCAGAGTAATATGTTTGAATTATAAAATCAGTCACACAGACACTACTTTTATCGTCGGAAAAATATATGCTGGAAGAAAACTATCAAAAAGACGCTGTAAGGACTTTGCGTTAAATAAAAAACTGACAGCATTTTTGCATTTAATGCTTTAATTGCATTTCTCGACTAAATATAGGCTATATACAAAATATATAAAGATTAAATTCGCGGGTTCATGGCATCGATGAGGAAGGTCAGACTTGAATTACCGCTACGTTCAGTCAAGTCTATCTAGGCCCGACAGTATCTCCTTGTTTCCGGCTCCAGCATCACTCTGAATAACTTAATCTCTGAACCACCGAATTATTTTAACTCGCATTCGGCGACTTTATATACCTTCACCGAACGTCCTCGAAAGGTCTGGAGAACGCCGCATTTTTTTATTCAGTTACCTTCCCAGACGACTCCGGCCGGCAACTTCCTTTTTGTAGCTGACGAACTGTGAGCTGTCGGTAGAACTTCTAGCCATTTTGTCTCCAGGCGACTGTCTATCTGCAGCCGTCCAAATCACAAACTAAGTACACAAACCACGCGTTGATTGGTCTTCCCGGAATTTCCATGCGCAATTCGCTATTGTACGAGACTCATTAAAACGCTTTTGGCTCATATTTACGATATTTGTAGAATCTGTTTAAAATGTGTTCTACATAATTTTTATAGCATTTTTACTCCAATTCTTTTGGTCTCGAAATAGCCCAATTAGATCGCGACACACGCTCTTTCGTAATTTGGCGACTTTTCAAGTTACTTGGCGAAATCTTGGTTTGTTATCACCAAAAATTTCAAGCTTATATATTGCACAAGTTTTCATATTATCTTTCATTTACAGTGATTTCCGCTTATAAGAATCACGTTTGTTATTACTGTTTTTGATTCTTATAAGCGGTTGATTCTTATAACCGAAACTTCCCTTTGGACAGGCACACATACACAAATATATACTTGTACATATATATAAACACACAGGCACATATATACATAATTTACCATTAAATACTCTTTAATTTACGTTATTTATCATTTATTAAAATTATTTTTTATAATTTTAAAAATACTCAATTTCTAAACAAATACTATAACTCAATTTCTAGACCTATAAGTAACAACACATGATTATAAAATCAACAAGAGGCAGATTCTCTTTGACTACACTTTGGAAGAGCATCATATCTAATTAACAAGTTCTGTTTTTCAGTAAAACTAAGAGTTTTCCTTGTTTTTATCATATTTGAATTCGACTATCAAAAAGTTCTAACACTAACTGGCAATTTTGTTAGAAAACTAAAGTGAATACTAGCGACGTATGCTTATTACAGTCTCTGACGAAGATTCACTTTATAGCTTACGTTTCACGGTTTGATTCTGAATCAAACCGTGAAACGTTTGATTCAGCATCTGGTTCATCTGATTCAGCAAAATGGATCCGTTTACGTTTCACGGTTTGAAGTGCTGAATCCACTGTCCCGTTTGCGTAAGTGATGGTGGACACTTCGCGAAAGATTTATGTGTTTCAGGGTCCAGAAATCCGCAACCAGAAAGTAAGTGGTGGGAAAAAAGGAGTGCCTGTCTGGAGAAAAGCGAAATCGGACCCGGGCGGGTTAGATGCCCCTGGGTAAAGCTAATAAGACAGTGTTTAGCAAAAACGTATAAGGAGAAACTCTTATGTTATGTCTAAAGGAATGTATTTTACGGCTGTTTTCCACCCCAAGGTTTTATCAATCTTTCTTTTCAAAAACTTAAGAAAGAATTTCGTACCTTTTGAGAGTTCAAGTGGCATTTTTTGGAAAAATGAAAGGAAGGCGAAGCTTGCAAACTGATTCTTGTAACCGGTGGATTGATTCTTTAAAGCGGAAATTTTAACATGGAAATAATACATTTGTTTTTGTTTTTGCGATATTGATTCTTATAAACGGTTGATTCTTATAACCACTGATCACTATAAGCGGTGGTTACTGTATTCTAAACAGAAAGCGAAATTTTTGAAACCCATGCAAACTGCGTTTTTGTAACTTTTTTTAAAAGTATGTATCATCGAAATATCCTGCACTAGAGTTGATAAAAAGTTGATAAAGATATTTGAATGAATAGGTATATTTTATAATGGGGTTACATTATTCTAATAAGCTTTTTATCTGTCATATATATATATATATATATATATATATATATATATATATATATATATATATATATATATATATATATATATATATATATATATATATATATATATATATATATATACATACATATATACAGTAACCACCGCTTATAGTGATCAGTGGTTATAAGAATCAACCGTTTATAAGAATCAATATCGCGACAACAAAAACAAATGTATTATTTCCATGTAAAAATTTTCGCTTTAAAGAATCAATCCACCGGTTTTAAGAATCAGTTTACACTCTTCGCTTTCCTTTCATGTTTCCAAAAAAGCCACTTAAACCCTCAAAAGGCACAGAGTTCTTTCTTTTTTTTAAAAAAGAAAGATTGATAAGGTGGGAGGGAATATAGTCGTAAAATTCATCCCTTTATTTGTTAGACATAACTTAATAGTTTCCCCTTAAACGCTTTACCACAACACTGTCCTATTAGCTTGACCCGGGGGTATCTTGACCCATCCGAGTCCGATTTTACTTTTCTCCACTAACAAACAAAAATAGGGACTCTTTTTTCCCACCTCCCACATCCTGGTTGCGGTTTCCTGGAACCTAAAACACATAAATCTTCGGCGAAGTGCCTACTATTATTCAGGCAAACGTGACATTAGTAGATTCAGCATGTTATCAAACCCAGAAACGCAAGCTAGAAGGTGAATCTTCGCCCGAAACTATTAGTATTGAAAGAGGTATAAACAGCCTCCTGAAAACTTCTTTACGTCAAACTACCGTAGAAAACTTTTTCTTGCTCCCTTCCTGTAGTTGAAATGTTAAAACTGTTAAGATGGTATGTTGTAACTTGTAACAAATATTGTATTTTTTTCTTCTCGTACTATAATCATGTGTATCTACTTATAGGTCTACAAATTAAGCTGTATTTTTTAAATTATAAAAAATAATTTTAATAAAAGATAATGTAAATTAAAGAGTATTTTATGGTGAATTATCTAATATATGTATATATAGGTGTGTGTGTGCCTGTCCAAAAACCTAAATTTCGGCTATAAGTATCAACCGCTTATAAGAATCAAAAACAGTAATAACAAACGTGATTCTTATAAGCGGAAATCACAGTATATATATATATATATATATATATATATATATATATATATATATATATATATATATATATAAAGAATGAGAATAATACATAAAAATATATTGAGATTTGTTTAGTTAAAAAATAATGGAAGAGGAAAAACCTTAAACATTTTCGCACGAGTCGAAAATTTGAGAAGATGAAAACACAGGACTCTTAGGCTCTTTTTTCATATGGAAACTGATACGACAAAAACAAAGAATAAAGCTTAACATCATGAATTATGCATAAAGGAAAACGTTGAATCTACTTGAAAAATTTGAGATACGAGAGAAGAGTGATTTTATTTTCGAAGAAATCTTTATTCTCTAACACCAAATAGAAGATACAAAAATAAAATAAAATTACCTCTCTTTCAAACTTATTAAAAGCATTTGGATAACACTTGTTTCCTGAATCTAAACCATGGACAGAATACCCTTCTATATTTCAATCACATAAGTTTTATTTCTAATAATATAAATCGAATTATCTCTGTTTCATGCATTAAAATATATTTTTAGTGGTTTCTAGAAAAAAACTGAACATTTTGATGTTATAAAGAATTTATTAAATGCTAGATACTCATAGTTTAAAAAAATAATTAAGAATTTACATCAGATCATTTCTTTCGATGAAAGTGTGGTAAATTACATTGGGTGGGTCGTGATTGGGTATAGTGGTAGGCAATGATACCATTACTCTGAATTCTAAACAATACATTAATTTATTAACACAATACAAATATTAGTACACATTCAATTATATTATTGTTAATTATGAACCTATTGAAATACTCATTATATCAAGGTATTATTTGACTGCATTATTTCATTTATTTAAACTAATTTCATTTCAGTACGCAATATATATATTATTCCTTAACTTCCGCCTATATTATAAGACTCGGGGTTTCATCGACATTTTGGCAATAGGTAATGAAAGGTTACCTCCATTTTTGCAGACTGCAGAGGGGGAACATTGGCTGACAAATTCATGTGCATCTATTGGGATATCTTTCTTCAGGATCCACTTTCGCTGATGAACACGGTTATCGGAATCGCTCCCTGTCGTGGGAATCGGCGGACTTTAATGGCCGGATCGGTTCTCCATCTTTTTCTTGTGGGGGTCAGGCACTCTGCCTTGGTTCCGTATCTCAACTACTATCATCTCATCGGTAGCTTGCAGAAGTCAGGGAATCTATCTCGGCTCCGACGCTCCTCTATGCTCCTCTCATCGCTAGCTTGCGGGGGTCAGGCAATCTTTCTCGGCTCCACTATTCGTCTAATCTCCTCTCATCGTTGGGTTGCAGGGTTACAGCGATGCGCTAAGTCGGGGCGCAATCTCCCATGTATTCTCTTTAGCCTTCTCGCTTACGAGGCTACAACTCTCTATTTGGGTGCTAAGTCTGAGAGTCAAACTCAATTATATTATTATTTTATTCTCACTCTCTCTATTTTTTTTATCTTCTCTACGCCCCGCCTTTTACATTTTCATTCGTCTCTCATGTTCAACCTTTTTTTTTTTACTTCCACTTTGATTCGCTCACTTTTTCATCCCCTAATCATTTCTTTAACCATTCAGAGTGAGGGGCGTTTTATATTCGAACAATCCCGTCTTCGACTCATTCCTGTTTTTCTAGGAATAGTGTTTTCCCAGAACATCTCCTATGTGTGGGGTCCTCTTCTCTTTGCCAACAATTCCCTTTTCATCTCGATGTCCCCTCTATCTATACCCCTCGCTGTTTCGACTCTTAATTGTTGCTTTTCAATTTCCTCTTCTTCATCCGGTCCTTTGTCTGATCAAGTGCCATTTCAATTTTCTCATGGTACCGCCGACTGGCCGCTTTAATTGGGTTGTCTGCCCTTTTTGAACTCCTAACATATCGTATCCCCACGACATTCTTCTCGTATCGTCTGGCGTCATTTTACTATTCCATTTTCTGTCCCGTTTGTTAATTGGTTTTACTGCACCTTTTCTATTTTCTTTTTTTTTATATGTCGTACCCCACGACAGAAAGTATAAGTAATTCCTTAGTTTGCTTCCAAGTAATTGAGAATCTGAAATCACTGAAATCATTTTAGTTTTCAACTATGCAGGAATTTGAAACATCTAGATCAGGGGTTCCCAACCGTTTTCCTATATCAACCCCTTTTAAAAGAATGATTTTCTTCATCGACCCCTCACATTTGTCTCTATAATATACAGCCTACAGCATAATTATAATACTAATAATTTTAAATAAAACACTTAAAAATAACAATTTGACTAAGAATATGAACAAAAAATTAGAAAAAGTGATTCATTAGGTTTATTTTTTATTATTTTTGTACTATTTTCATTTTTAATTTCACAAATATGAATAAAATTTCAGAAACACAGATTGTAATTGCACAAAAGTTCGATTTCAATTAATGTGCGGGTTGTTCTTGATGCACTGATACAATTTTTTAAATGTTTGGCCTGAAATTTCTTATTATTGTATAGTCACAATAACTATCATAACGAATATAAATATATATTTATACATATTAAAAGGGATATTATTATCTAATAATTACGTTCCTAAAAAATTAAATTATATTTTAAAACAGAAAAATTTATCATCGACCCCAATAGACCCATGGAATGCTATAGACCCTTTTTAAACTTCTGTTGACCCCCCAAGGGGTCCACCTGTACTCCGTTGGAAATCCCTGGTCTACATCTATCTTTAACACAACTAAAGTATTAAGTACAATGGACCTATGTTTCTCTTGTACATTCACGGGATATATTTCTGTATTCTCAAAAGCCTTACTCTTGGAAAGAAGTTCTTAATTGACTTTCTCAGCCATATCAGAAAAATGACATCCTAAGTACAAGTCTGAAGCAATAACACTCTTCAAAAGATTTAAGGGGTCAAAGGACCTTCAAATTCGAAATTTTTTATTTTCAATTTTTAAATCTATATACAAAATGAAAAAAATTAATTTTCTATTTTGCTGTATTGAAAACCATTATTCAAAATAACCATAATTCAAAATAAGGAATTTTTGTCAGAAAAAGGCCTGTTTTTCAAAAAAATTTTCAAAACTGCTAAAGTTTTTCAAAAGACTCCATGAGCATTTTATATTAATTATAATTCTTAAATTGTGTATTATAAATTTACTGAATGTATATAAATATAAATGTGCATTAATTTTTTTTTGTTGTTGTATGAATCTATAGTCTTAAATAATTTTTTTCTACTCTGCCTGTTATTTTTTTTTATGTTTTTACTTTATTTTATAAAGTAATAAGTATAAAGTCTTTATTTTACTTTATTTTATAAAGTAATAAGTATAAGTATAAGTGTAAAGTCTATAAATTTGAAAAATATTTGTGATTTCAAAGAATTAATGCACAGTTTTGTGACAAACACTTCAATTAACAATTCTGAGAAATTTGGAAGATATCAGAAGAAAATAAATACGCATGGAGCCTTTTGAAAAATTCGAGCATTTTTGATATTTTTTTTTATATAAAAAATACTTATATATATATAATACTCAAAAAATACTTATTTGTGAATTCTAAGTATCTTCAATGTAGTAGGAAAGAATATAAATTATACTCATGGGGTATGTAGAGTAAAATGTTAAAAATTAAAGAACGAGGGATTTAAAGGGATTTTTAAGGGGACAAGGCCCTTGTCCCCTTAAAAAAATGTTGTATCCTTCCTTAGTGCTTTAACTTCTTTATGGGTTACCTAGGTAAATACTCAAGATGTAAAAAAAACTAATTAAAAACATTTACTTGCACTTTTTGAGAACAACAAATTTTTTTCAAGGTCGTACAGATCAGATGAGAATCGAAGCAAAAACTGCGAACATTTGCAGACTCAGTTCAAATAAATCCAGAGCTTATGAGATCATGCCGTTCCATTCTGTTCTCAATTGAAAAAGGGCCTAAGATTCGACTTCTCAACATACATTATTAAAATAAAACTACTTCGAGATCAGTGGTGTCCAAACTTATGGTTCACAAAAAGGGGTCACGGATGGTTTGAAGTAAATTTATATCATACTGGATTATTAATTAAAAAATATACTTTAAATTTTCGATAATTACATATTTTAATATTTTTATATATAAAAAACGATATGATATGACATTAATAAATGATGGGATAAACATTACTTGCAAGGCCCTACTTACATTGATTCCATTCAAGTCTACCTATCTGTGTTCAAAATTAATAGCTATAAAAATCAAACAAATGTTAACAGGTAACCGAGAAAAATGATAAAGTGATCACCACACTCGCATATGTCACCAAATATTAAACAAATATTATCTGATGTGCAGGGTGTCCCTTCTTATTATTTTTTCTATATTAGTTTTATTTTATAGCTTTCAATGTTTTATTAAGAATCTTTTTCCATGTTTTTCCAAATTTCATCTTTCGTTCATTTTAACCTAAATGAAATACAAATAAATAAATATATATATATATATATATATATATATATATATATATATATATATATATATATATATATATATATATATATATATAAATATATATATATATATATATATATATATATATATATATATATATATAATATATATATATATATATATATATATATATATATATATATATATATATATATATATATATATATATATATATATATATATTTGTATTTCATTTAGGTTAAAATGAACGGAAGATGAAATTTATATTATGTTAATGTTATATTAATGTTTAAATATGAAGTTTTAGGCACATTATATTTGGCAAAATCAAGTGTAGAAGGCAATAAAGACTTTTTTGTCGTTATTATGCATAGTAAATATGCACCCAAAATCTACAGTTCCTTTATTTTTAAAATACAGGGTGGTCCAAAATTATTGAGTGCATTTCATGTTTGAAAAAAAAGAACAAATTGAGGTACGTGCATGTTTATTGTTTTCTAAGAAAGACAATTTAAAAACAGTTTTACTCAACAAAATTTCAAACATTAAATAACACCCTCACAGGCTGATAGATGGCGCGACAACATTTCGCGAGAAAAATTTACTATTTGCGGCAGTTTGCATATGGCTACCGTACAGAAAAAAAACAATGTGCGTTTTGTGGTTCCATGAAAGCAAATCCGATGTAACTGATTTTGTTCTTTTTTTCTCAAACATGAAATGCGTTTAATAATTTTGGACCACCCCAGGGTAGTTCAAATTTTAAAATAAAGAACATAATGAGTTACAACGGATTTGCTTTCATGGAACCACAAAATGCACATTGTTTTTTCCTGTACGGTAACCATTTGCAGACTTACGCAAATAGTAAATTTTTCTTGCGAAATGTTGTCGCGCCATCTACCGGCTTATGTGGAAGTTATTTAACGCTTAAAATTTTGTTGTGTAAAACTGTTTTAAATTGTCTATTTAAGAAACCAATAAACATGTACGTACCTCATTTTGCTCTTTTTTTTTTCAAACATGAAATGCGCTCATTAATTTTGGACCACCCTGTAGTTTGACAAAATTTACTTATATTCTCTTTTCTATTTCTTTTTGTTAGTATTTTCTCAGTTTTTATAAAAAAAATTGCATTCTACGAAAATATTTTCATTGAGGTCGAGTGAACTTTTATTGACAGAACATAGGTCACGGTCAGAAAAAAATTCACCAAATAGGCTTTAGTGAATTCCAAATTGCTAGTAATTAATCACATACCATATTTCACACTCCATATGAACTGTGGCATGTGATAATGCCTTTACTGAACTTCCAAATCAGATATCTTTTCGAATAAGTCATCTTTACCAGTGGCTAACCGGTATGGATGGCACATTTGAAAAGGCATTTGGAATTTCAGTAAAGGCCGTACCACATTCCACAGTTTTTCTCTGCATTATAGATAAACAACCCAAACGGATCTTTTAACTAAAGTTAGACGAACACTTTCGTATAAAAAGTGTTATTTCAAATCTAGTTTTTTTTTTACGTCTGGTATAGAAAAGGTTTGACAAGTTCATTCTCACTAACTAATCAAAGTTGAGCTATCAGCGACATCCTAATTCATCATGTAAGTAGCTCCAAACTACATGAAATGGCAAAAAAAGAATTAAGGGGATTGGTCACTTTTACGTACCTTAAAAGTACCATTTTTAGACCTATGTTCGATTGTATGTACTACTCATGATTTTTGCTTGATTTACAGGAAATTTTTTGAGTAACTGCTTATAATACTGTTTATTATATATACACAATATCTCAAGGTAATTAAAAAATAAAATTATTTTTTATGCATAAAAAGTGAATATTTTTTTTTAAAATCGAGCATTTGAAGTCAACTAGTGTGCACTTTCTGTCAAAATAAATTACTAAGGTACAGTAATAATTGTTTACTATATGGGATTACAATACTTCAATCAACAAAATCCACCAACATTTTTTAACCTTAACATATTTTAATTTAAAAAAAAAAAATTATAAGCTTTTACTCAGTCATTTTTGAAATTTCTAATTAAAAATAGCACGTACTAAAATGTTTTAGTTTATTTTAGAATAATGTTGGTGGAATTGTTTCCTGAAGTATTGTAATCACATATAGTAAACAAAAATTACTGTACCTTAATAATTTATTTTGACACAATGCGCACAGCAGTTGACTGCAAAATACTGGATTTAAAAAATATTCACTTTTTATGCATAAAAAATAATTTTATTTTTTAAATTACCTTGAAATATTGTATATATATAATAAACAGTATGTTAGGCAGTTACTCAAAAAATTTCCTGTAAATTAAGCAAAAACCATGAGTAGTACATTCAATCGAACATAGGTCTAAAAAAGATACTTTTAAAGGTACTTAAAAGTGACCACTCCCCTTAAAAGAATTACTGAAAAGGTTAATGTAATCCGATATATGTTTTCTGCAATAAAATCGAATTATACCAAAGCCATGTTGGAGTGAAAACCATGTTACGTCATGTTGGAGATAAATTCAAAATAGTATAGGTATCTCTAAAGGGGGGGGGTGTGTGAAATTTATTACGTGAAGCGATACCTCAGTACATGACTGCTTCACTTTGTAAGCTAATCAGTGAAGCAATACATAACAACATCACATAAGATAATTACAAGATAAAAAGAACTTTTTATATATCATATTTTAAAATTTTCTCTCGAATCATACAAACTTGACAATTCTATGTATTAATAAATACTTTTTAAATTTTTTTGATGAATTATCCCATTAACTTGAAAGACAATGAAATTAATTGGAAGTTAACTTGCGTTTAACTTTTCGTTCCATTTTCTGCTGATAGATGGCTGCACCATTCTACAAAACAAAATTAACTGAAACTGAATTCAAATCTGCTTAAAGATGGCTAAAAGTATTAAAATAAAGCATTGTCATCGTGTTCTGAGCTATTCTAAAAGTTTCAAATGTCTAGTTAGTCGGGAAGTTAGTTAAAAATCGATTGCAAGATTTGTACTGGACAAACACACACACAAACAATAAAGCGAGTTAATAAAAACATGGTAATGAAAACTAGTAAAGGAATAGTTCAGTCAAGATGTGTGCTGTCGTAGATCACGCCTTCACTGGCTTGCTAAAACCTGTTTGACGGACATATCACTGGAAGTTTAAAGAACCAGCATATATAAATAACATTTGCCGTTGAGATTACTAGATTTTTCATTGACTCAAATGGTGAGAATCGTCCTTACCTCGAATACTTAGAAATTGAACAGAAAATCTCTTTAATTTTCCTCATCCCTGTCATCATAGACAAAAGTTACTCCCCAGAATTATCAAATATCAGCGTGTGACTGTTTTATTGCTGGAATACTGTAAATTGTAAAACAAAACAAAACAAGTTAATATTAAAAAAATTTAAAGTCAATTCCTACTTAGGTCAACAAAGAAAAATTTTATTTTAGTTACTTTTTGGCGGGGAATTGCGTTTAGCGGGGAATTGCACTGATATTGGATCGATTCTGTGAACACCATTAATGCCGAGAAATTTTTTTCTCCCATATAAAACTAAAATTAATTAATTTAATTTAATTAATGAATTAATATTTGAAAAAACTGTATTAACATCAAGTGTCATCCACTACAAGTTTTAAAAAAGTATTTGAACTTGAGTGGATGAATAAAAAGTATTTTATTAACGATTGAAAATTTGAACAAGATATATAAATATAGGGAGAGTGTGAACTAATAGTAGGAATTGAATAAAAAAAAGTCCATCTGCTACTAAACAAGCAGGTGATATTTTGTGATGTCACCTCTCACATTTTTTTTTTTTTGCTGCTGTTGATTTTTATTAAACTAAATAAATGACTACATATACAGTGATACTCAGCTTCGGTCTTTGTTTTTAGATACACAATTACACAATTAAAATCTTCCGACAGGTTTGGAAATAGAGCGTTTTTAAATCTTATATTTTAAGCAACTTACACCTTTCTCTAATACCACGAACGATCACAAAACACCATAAACACCGTCATCAGCTTTTACGACCATCCTATTTGCATAAAACTGATTGATTGGCACCCTTTTATACGTGACAGTTCTTATCTTTGGGGCTATTCTGTAATTTTATCCAACAAAACTTCACGATATCCCTTGCTTGAAATCAGGCCAACAGTAGAAATTTTAAAAAAAAGCACAATTACAGATTAATTGCAAGGACAAAAATAGAACGGGATCTTCGTAATTAATTGATGCCTTTGGGGGAAAATACATAAACATGAGTAATGCAAAACGTCTAGACTTGAATTGAACAATTAAGTCCATAAAGATAAATAATTTTCAAACACTTATACATTAAATTGTTAAAATGACATATATATATATTGCATTATTATATATATATATATATATATATATATATATATATATATATATATATACATACATACATATAATAGCTGAACTATAGCTATATATATCTATATCTATAAAGGAAGAAGTCGTGACTTATATATACATACACGTATCAACGCCCAGCAAAAACTATTGGAGATACAGATATCAAATTTTAGGAGCTTATTACTTTTGTGCTGAAGGCGTCATTTAAGAAGCGATTTTTCAAAATTCGCCCCACAAGGGGGGGAGGGGGGTCAAAACGTGTTTTTTACATATTCCTTCATATCTCAAAGAAGGATATTTATATCCATAACATTCTTGCTTTAAAATGTAAGTAACATGAATACCTAAAAACCAATTTCAGGATTTTTCAAAATTAGGCCCCCAAGGGGGGAAGGGGAAAAAAACGTGTTTTTACGTGTTTTATCACATTTTCCTTCATATCTCGAAGAAGAAAACAGATATCCATAAGATTCTTGCTTTAAAATGTAAGGAACATAAATACCTAAAAACCAATTTCAGGATTTTTCAAAATTCGCCCCCCAAGGGGGGGGAAGGGGGCAAAACGTGTTTTTTACATATGCCTTTATATCGCAAAGAAGAAAATCGATATCCATAAGATTCTTGCTTTAAAATGTAAGAAACATGAATACCTAAAAACCAATTTCAGGATTTTTCAAAATTCGTCTCCCAAGGGGGAGAGGGGGGCTAAACGTGTTCTTACGTGTTTTATCTATATATATAAAGAAATCAACACCCAGCAAAAACTATAGGAGATACAGATATCAAATTTTAAGAGCTTATTACTTTTGGGCTGAAGGCGTCATTTAAGAAGCGATTTTTCAAAAATCGCCCCTCCAAAACGTGTTTTTTACATATTCTTTCGTATCTCAAAGAAGGAAATTGATGTCCATAAGATTCTTACTTTAAAATGTAAGGAACACGAATACCTTAAATCCAATTTCAGGATTTTTTAAAATTTGGCCCCAGGGGACGGGGAGGGGGGGCTTAACGTGTTTTTCACGTATTCCTTCATATATCAAAGAAAGAAACAGATATCCATAAGATTCTTGCTTTAAAATGTAAGGAATACGAATACCTAAAAACCAATTTAAGGGTATTTCAAAATTCGGCCCCCAAGGGGGTTAGGGGGGGCTAAACGCGTTTTTACGCGTTTTTTACATATTCCGTCATATCTCAAAGAAGGAAACAGATATCCATAAGATTCTTGATTTAAAATGTAAGAAACACGATTAAATGTAATAAACACGATCAATGTCACGATTTTTCGACATTCGCTTTAGATTTTGAAAAAATTGCTAGAAACAATCCAATAATTTATATTTCCTATATATCACCATTTTGAACACCAAATTGGTGGTAGGAGAAAAGAGAGAGATCAACCTTAATTAAATGAAGTGTGGAAAGGTGTGTGTGTGTATGAATTGTATATATTTCGGTTGTTAGTACGTATACATCTAGAGCTCAGGTTAACTCCATTCATTTTTATTATCCTGGGCAACGTGAGGTAATTCTTTGTTTATGAAACCGGCGATTTTCACAAGGGTTTACGGGGAAGCCCTCAAACTCCTCGAAGGGCCGGGATCCAGTGGGTTATCAAAATTGAAAGAAACATTTTAATGTTGACATTAGCATGGGGGGTGGGTTATTATAATATGCTGATGGGATGATGACCAGTGGAGAGGGGTATAGATTGCCATAAAATACAAATATACATATCATACAAGTAAGCTTTATTAAGGGTTCACCCGTGCAACGCCGGGTATATAAAGCTAGTATATATATATATATATATATACAGTGGTGGAAAAGGTCCTGAACACACTCATTTTTCTGCCTAATTTTTGTGTTTGACTTAATTTTTCGTTATGAAATTATTGTACTATTTTAACTAATTTTATTGATTCTAATATATCTTTGCATGCTGATTTTAAATATGTTTGTAGAATTCATATACAGTAAATAGTTTCATCGATATTTTGAAAAATCCCTGATAAGACAAGCACATGTTCACTGTAATAACGAGTGACTATTTTTTCAACTAATGAAATGCTCCGTTATTCCAATAATCAAAGATTAGTAGTGATGAAGGGTTGAAATCAGAATGTGCAACCTGTTTTAGGGTATTGAAAGCAGTTGCGTGTTGCAATTTGAAGTGCGTGTGTGGAAAATATTGGAATTATGGGAAAATTTTCCTTCCTGCCAGATAATAAAAGGTACAAAATAATACTTTTGGAGAAAGAAGGTTATTCTATACGCCAAATTGCTGCTAAAGTACCATGTGGTCTTTCTACTGTCGTGAAAACTTTGAAAAGATATTCTGAAACGAATTCTGTTGCGGACAGGGAGAGATCTGGACGACCGAGAAAAACAACTTTACCTGAAGACAGGGTATTGCACAGGATTTCATGTTCAAACAGAAAGCTCAATTCGGCACAAATTTTGAAATAATGGACTTCGACATCGAATGTGAATGCGTGCCCAAAAACTGTGAGATGAAGACTGCTGAAAATTGGATTACCAGGCTGCAAAGCTCGCCCGAACCCATTACTTACCGATTTTCAACGCAAGAGGAGATTGGTGTGGGGAAGGAATCATTCGTTATGGGCTATTAACCCTTTCCTTACGGTGTGGGATAGCATGTATCCCAAGAATACGGGCCCAAGGAATATATATATATATATATATATATATATATATATATATATATATATATGTATATATATATATATATATATATATATATATATATATATATATATATATACATATATATATATATATACATACATATATATATATATACATACATATATATATATATACATATATATATATATATATACATACATATATATATATATATATACATACATATATATATATATATATACATATATATATATATATACATATATATATATATACATACATATATATATATATACATACATATATATATATATACATACATATATATATATATACATACATATATATATATATACATATATATATATATATATATATATATATATATATATATATATATATATATATATATATATATATATATATATATGTATATATATATATGTACATATACAAATGTTAGAAATAATATATTAAATAACTGTACTCAATTAAAATACCATCAGGCGCTATGCTGCACTACATTAGTATTTCATATATTTCTAACATTAAAATAAGTGTAAATCAGAAAACTAGTGGAATGCTAATCCAGGGAAACTACATCCAAATCCTGAAACTGAAGTTTCGAATGGCTGGGGGGAGTTGTGACCCCCCTACTCCGGTTAAACTAGTTTTGTGCCGCGGCAACACTCCCGGAAGCCCGAAACCTCAGTGCGACCTTGACTTTCGTCAAATATTATTAAAAAGTAAATCAATAATCAAAACAACATTTTAAACATCAAATCTCGAAAAACCTATTTAAACACATTGTTTGTGTAAATTTCAACTATTATATTCATGTAAAATTATAACCAACCTACTGTGTTTCTCACATACCTGTATATTGCTACAATGTAAGGATGTTCCTTATTCAAATATCTTTTATACTGTATCCCAATCTCAAATAATTAACTTACCGTTACGGTTAAAGAAAACGGTGTTTATATTCGGTTTTACTGATATTTAAATATTTTTTTATATTAGATATTAAAAAAGACTTAGGGAAACCCATCTCTAAAGCAAAATTTATAAATTGTTTAATTTTAAAATCCATATCTATATTATTAGTATTGAGACGTTTACATCTTGTTAAAAAATTAGTGATTACATTTCTTTTGATGTTTAGGTGTATGCATGTTGTCCATGACAGAATACGATTTGGTTTAAAACTATATTCATCTCGTTTATCATACATTTTGGTAATTATTGAGCCATTGCTAACTAAAATACTTAAATCTAAAAAGTTCAAAAAACCCTCCTTATTGCACGAAGTTTCAACTAAATTTAAATTACTAGGGTAAAAACTAAAGTCCAATCCTGTGTTATTTACAAAGCATACCAAAATGTCATCAACATACCTAAAATACTTAACTTCATTTAATAAACTTGTTCCTGTTTCGTAATTATGTAAATAGATATCAGCAAGAATTGAAGAGCATCCCCCCCCATAGGGATCCCATGTATCTGCTTATATATATCTCTTCCATTGTGTAAATAAGTTTCTTTTAAAACAAGCTGTAACAAAGATTTATATCGGTTATATGTAATAAACTCTTGTAAATCGTATCGTTCGTATAGATTTAAAATGATATTATGTAAGTCATCTAAGTTAATAGAGTTAAATAAATCCGAAAAGTCATAACTAGAAATTCCCACAATATCCTCCATGTAACTAATACTTTTTACCACTTCATAACTATTATTAACTATATATGTGCCTTCTTTTTTAATTTTTATCATAACGTTTTTGAGTAATTGTAATAGACGGTTATTTGCAATAGTAAGATAAGTGTTACAGCCTATTGTTACGGCTCTAAATTTTATAGGCACCTTATGAAACTTGGGGATTAGTACTATGTAAGGAAATTTAATTTTATTAATGCCTATTTTGAAACCTATACGTAGATATAACGCGTTTATTTTATTCTTAATTTCGTCAGTGTTTATATCTATATTGTGATAAACTGAAGTATCTCTGTAAATAGCAATTAATTTATTACAGTAAAAACGTTTACATAATAAAGCATAGTTGCTGGCCATTTTATCGACATAAGTTATAACATAACTATGCCTTAATTTGACGATACTGTTTTTTAAACTGTTTAAAGAAACACTAGGATCGTGATGATTATATTTTTGTAAATATTTATTAATAGATAATTGAAATAACGTTTTAATGTTAAAAACCCATTCTGCAAAAGTGGTTGTAGGGTGGCTATATTTTACTGCTAATTTATACACAAAAACATCTAAATCACTGTCAAAAGTATTTACTACTCCGAATCTAGATCCTTCTACACGATAACCTGTACCCTTATACATTATGAACTTCAACTTCTCATCTTTTACTATTTCGATGTTACCAGTGATGACATGTCTATAATTTTCGTTGTAATAAGGGGAAGACGTGCTGCAATCACAAGATTCTGGCATATGTTTATATATATTTTTAGATATTTCGTTATAATTAAAAATCTTTCTACCTATAGGTAGTGAATATTTGAAACAAGGGCTAATATACAAATCTTTTATGGGTAATAAACTACTGCAAGAATTAAGGATTTTGGAAAAAGTTATCTTGTCTACAATACTATTATTATATGTCACAACACAATATTCCTTAGTCAATTTTTGGTATGTTACAAGATCAGACAAATTAAAACCAAGATAAAAACTACGTGATTTAATGTTATCTATAAATGCATAAGGGGTAAGCGAGTCCTTTCCAAATCTGGTTAAAAAATCAGAACTATTACACAATTTCCAAAAATTACCCAGCCATTTTCGCTTTACACCATAAACAAAGTTCTTTATCCAGTTAAATGGAATATAGGATAACTGTTTAATCTTTACGCATAAAGTATTTAGTTTTTTCAACAGATCTTTATATTTACGAGTACCACCACCACCACCACGTTGTTTCCTTTTTAACGTTTTATTCACTGTCAAGCTGTTGTATGGATTAACTCCCGGCGAAGACACATTCGAAATATAGCTTGGTCCTATATTTTGGCCGAATAAAAGCGTATTTAGACCGTAAGGGTAAACAGTGTTAAACTTTTGTATATGGTAATTTTCCCACCATAATCGTATCATGTCATTAATAATTAAATCAATTATGGTTAACTTCATGTTTTCGACACCATGTTCCACAAAATGGTTAATTTCTAAAGATACTGCTACCTGAGATTGACGTTTGGCATTATAAACCTGACTTCGATGTAAATTTATCCGTTTATTTAAGGTATTTTTAGTTTGACCTATATATCCCAATCCACATGTTTTACATTTTATTAGATAAATGCAATTGTAAACCTTGCAAAATTTTTTTAAACTACGAGAATTATCTATTTGTTTTTCATTTGCATTAGGACATGATTTACATCTACCATCTTTACACTTATTATATTTAAAACAATCCATACCAGTATAATGACTATTATAAGTTCCTATCACTAAGTTACTTATATTATTACTATATACTTTATTTGAAGAACATACATTACTCTGACAAACACTTACAATTTTTTTGTATCCTCTCTCCGCTGAATTGGTTGGTTTAAAATAACTTGTAATAAGCCTAGGGTAACTGTTTAACGAACGATTGCATACCCTATTAGCAGCCGTCCGAGCAATTGCTGCCGTAGCTGCAATTTTGCCAGTCGCTAACTGCTTATAGTTGTACTTATCCATAATTTTTAAAAAGGGGGTTTTTAAGGAAATACTATAATAAAAACACAATAAACTACGTAGACAAGCATTACAGCCTGTTTAATTACCTTAAGGTAACAACTCTTTTGCTAATCATATCTAAAATGCGCTACAAGTATCACTACAGCCCGACCATTAAACCTTATGTTACGAACTACACCACCATTTAATCACGGAGAGAGAAAATTTTTATCACATTTTTTAAAAATTTTGTATTTTATTTTGTGTGTTTTTTAATTGGAAGAACAAGAAAAGTTGAGATTGGGATACAGTATAAAAGATATTTGAATAAGGAACATCCTTACATTGTAGCAATATACAGGTATGTGAGAAACACAGTAGGTTGGTTATAATTTTACATGAATATAATAGTTGAAATTTACACAAACAATGTGTTTAAATAGGTTTTTCGAGATTTGATGTTTAAAATGTTGTTTTGATTATTGATTTACTTTTTAATAATATTTGAAGAAAGTCAAGGTCGCACTGAGGTTTCGGGCTTCCGGGAGTGTTGCCGCGGCACAAAACTAGTTTAACCGGAGTAGGGGGGTCACAACTCCCCTCAGCCATTCGAAACTTCAGTTTCAGGATTTGGATGTAGTTTCCCTGGATTAGCATTCCACTAGTTTTCTGATTTACACTTATTTTAATGTTAGATATGTATATATATGTATATATATATGTATATATATATATATATATATATATATATATATATATATATATATATATATATATATATATATATATATATGTATATATATATATATATATATATATATATATATATATATATATATATGTATATACATATTTATATACATATATATATATATATATATATATATATATATATATATATATATATATATATATATATATATATATATATATATAAAGCCATATATACTAGCTGATATATATTGCATTTTTCTGGCTTTCTTTGTGGTGCTCGAAAGTTAAAAAAATATTTCTAATTGCTTTTCTTATAATGCAAACTATGTCTTTCTTGCACTGCAATTTGCATTATTTTTCGCCTAATGATAAGGAAATATGTTGTTTCGAAACTTCACTGATACAGAATATAAATCAGGAAGAAAAACGAAAGTTTAAAATCTTCCTATTTTGCTGAGTATTATTAGCTTTACCTACAAGACTCTCTTAAAAACGAGAACCACATTTTTCGCTGTATGAAGCAAAAGCTATTCTTTGATACCTTTTCTTAGGGAAAAAAGAAATCATTAGCCCTTTTTCGATGACTTTCCACAAAATTAAAATCACAAAAAAATGGGAAATATACCCAAAAAGTAATCCACTTCTTCCCTTTAAACCAGAAATTCATAAAATTACCATAATCTAACCGTTATTAAGAGGAAGTAACAGAATGAGAGTCATAAAAAAAAAAGAGCTACATGTTATCGGAACGTGAATAATCTTATTATACGCACTTCAAAGTATTTTTCTGCATTGTGTAAATTTTTACATTAGTATAAGCTCCAGGTAAATATTTTGAATAAATAAGGATGAAGTGAAGTTATTAAAATTAGCATAACTACGGTCATCAGTCAACTAAAAAAGGGTTTTATCGGCGAGGCATTAAAGTAAAATCTTGGAGAATCCTTTTATTCTTTCAGTTTGAAAAAGTTGTATAATTACATATGCAATCCGAAAACATAGAAGATAAATAAATAACTATATTCATGATTCATTGTGTAGAGTAGCATTTCTTTATTTTTTTTCTTTCATTCTATAATTATTATGATGCAAATGTAGTCCATAAAAGAAATTTCATGCTTTAATTAAGTTTTTCATAACTTTGTGAAGAAGCTCTATATATGAAGTAGCTTTTTGGGTATAAGCGTGAATGCTTGTTATATATATATATATATACATATTAATAAATGTATGTATGTATGTATATAAATATATATACATATATATATATATATGTATGTATACATATACATACATACATATATATATATATATATGTATGTATACATATACATACATACATATATATATATATATATATATATATATATATATATAAATAAGAATAAGATGAAAGAGAAAACCAGTAATAGCTCTAAAGCTACATGAAGCCAGGAACATCCAACATGTAAAGATAATTATGAATACGGTTTTAGACAGCATTTCTTCATCAGCGGTGTCAATACTGTCTTAAAACCAATGGATTGTTTCTGATGAGTATGCTCTATTAAATAAACACACTCAGACACCGTACAATCCATTATTAACAGAAGAATTGAATAATAAATGAATTTGTGTAAAAGTACTTAACCAAAGAACACCAAGCCTGGCGCTAGTCAGAGTGGAAGTTAAGAACTTGTAACCGCAAGATGACTGACGTCATATCTTGCAACCATTGAGGTAGTGGATACTCAGTTACAGACTTACTTAGGTTTCTTATTTTAAGACTATTATTCCTTTATTTATTTAGTTTTATTATAGTTACTACTATTAGTTAATTATTTTTTATTATTCTTATGTTTTTATTTTTGTTTTTAGTAGTTATTATTTTTATTTTAACCTATTTATGTTTAACTTATTAATGCAACAGAACAAACTATTCATTAAAACAAAAACAACCAATTATGTTTTTGGATAGACTAACTGGGTAATTATTACGAGTTAGCACAGCTTTCAAGTCTATAATATGCTTAATCCTATTGTCTTTAGAACATAGCCTATTTATACGAACTAACTGATTTACAATAATGTTATTAAAAACAGATTTATGTAAACAGGTTAGATAATTTTGAAATTTAACAATATTAAAATTATATATATATATATATATATATATTTATATGGGGCACAGTGGCCCAGTTGGCAAGGGAAGCGTGATGGTGATCTGAAAGTCACTGGTTCGGTGTCCGTCACTAAAAAATCCACTGCCATGTACACTAATGGCGGCTAGTGCACGTAAAATCGGTCATGGTGGCAACGTCCTCCATGTCTCAATTTTTTCTCTAGAGGTGCCGGGTCAAGTATTCTGGTCTCGTCACTTGGTTCAAAATTACGGGACTGGTCTTATGGCCTAGTCGGATTCCGACCCTTGCGGTGCCAGTCGAAATAGGAGCCGCACCTTCATCGCCCATAGCCTTTGAGACTTGATCTGATGTTGTTGTCGGTCAAGTGGCATAAGCAACAACAACATCAACATCAACACCAACACACACACACATACACATATATATATATATATATATATATATATATATATATATATATATATATATATATATAGAGAGAGAGAGAGAGAGAGAGAGATAGATAGATAGATAGATAGATAGATAGATAAAATACCGTCTTTAAAAACTCAAGCTGCAGAGTTTAATTGCAGAACTTTGCATGATCAAGTCAACATTTGTTAATGTGCAAGATATGATTTTACGGTAAGAGACACAAAATATTAAATTTAAAATGCGCTACCTGCTTATCCTAAACATCGCCTGGTGTCAAGGAAAGACAAATTGTACATAAAAAGAACTTTAAACTTTTAAACAGACATGTCCCTTTCTAAAGCAGCTGGTGAATTGGCATGAGGATATTTGCCAGTCACCACCGCTATTTTGCTGATGACTTAATCGTGGGAGCTCTATATAAGTCAACATATATGACTCCCTATGAAGGGACAGTAGAGGGACGTCCATGTCTTTAGCCAAATCGTTAGCCAGTATCCTATGAGGACAGCTGTCATATCAAAGTTTCTTTTTTTGCAGATGCGCAAAAGACGCGAATTCATACAGCAAAAAAATTGGTTAAGGAATGAAGTTGTTTGCTCGAACAGGTGGCAACAAACACCGCCGAGCGCATTTCTTCGTCTTTTCCAGGTTTCGTTCTAAGCTACATCAAAGGAAGTTTGTTACTCTCCATTAGCCATCGTTCTCTGTATGTGTACAAAGCATACAAATTAGCTTGGAATCTAGTTTACTTTTAGCTTTGAAATTCCATGTAAAGTTCAAAACTTATTTTTTTTCATTATCGTAACTTGGAATCTAGTTTACTTTTAGCTTTGAAATTTCATGTCGAGTTGAAAACTTATTTTTTTTTCATTATCGTAACTTGGAATCTAGTTTACTTTTAGCTTTGAAATTCCATGTAAAGTTCAAAACTTATTTTTTTTCATTATCGTAACTTGGAATCTAGTTTACTTTTAGCTTTGAAATTCCATGTAAAGTTCAAAACTTATTTTTTTTCATTATCGTAACTTGGAATCTAGTTTACTTTTAGCTTTGAAATTTCATGTCGAGTTGAAAACTTATTTTTTTTCATTATCGTAACTTGGAATCTAGTTTACTTTTAGCTTTGAAATTCCATGTACAGTTCAAAACTTATTTTTTTTCATTATCGTAACTTGGAATCTAGTTTACTTTTAGCTTTGAAATTCCATGTAAAGTTCAAAACTTATTTTTTTTCATTATCGTAACTTGGAATCTAGTTTACTTTTAGCTTTGAAATTTCATGTCGAGTTGAAAACTTATTTTTTTTCATTATCGTAACTTGGAATCTAGTTTACTTTTAGCTTTGAAATTCCATGTACAGTTCAAAACTTATTTTTTTTCATTATCGTAACTTGGAATCTAGTTTACTTTTAGCTTTGAAATTCCATGTAAAGTTGAAAACTTATTTTTGTTCATTATCGTAATTAAATAAAGCTAGAAATATTAAAGTCACTAGAATTCACGACCCGAAAAATGAACGAACGTCATTTGGTTTGTTATAATGGACGGCAAACCGAATTTCAAGGAGAACGTCGAATTTGTTTGTCGAAATTTCGCTCAATTTGTACCTTACCTTTCGTTCTCTGTTATGAATGTTAAGAATAGCTGAACATAAACACCTACTCAAGGCCAACACAACTCCTACGTCTAATCACGTACGTACAAGCAAGAACGCTCGTGGCCTCACACATTCATGAATCATTCGTAAATAAGACTAAGGCATTTAATCAGTCAGTATGAATTTCAATGTTAATACGACTAAGCTAATTTAGATTTTTCCAACCTTATCAGAATGAGTGTCGATTAGTGGTGCCTCTAAAATCACTATTCGACAATGTGGAGCGAATAGGTTTAGAGGTATTAAATGCGAAACTTTTGCATTCTGTTTACTGGCATCATTTCAGAGTGAAAAATAGTTTTTTTTTTTGTTACTGAAATGACTTAGAATTTTCGGGCAAAAATATCAAGAATTCCTATGATGATCTGTTGTTTGCTTACATTTTTCAAGAACTGTACAGAATGACTTTGAGATATATATAGCATAAGCTATGATAATAGAATTGGATATATACTGAACTACCAGTTCATGGGGGATGATCGACTTATATCAACAAATATACTGGCAGTAATGTTCGATAAATTATGTAACCAAACAATATTATAATTAACCGGTATTGTAAATAAAAGACAAGAGGTTTTAAAGTTCACTCTAAAATTAACGCTGCACTTAAATAATTTTTAAGAAAAAGGCTCAAATCCTTTTTACTGATACTAGGCATAAGTAGCATTTAATTACTATCTAGAAATGGTGCAAGGAAATAATTAGATAAAGTGAGATAAAACAGCGCTGTGTAAAAACAGTTGTTCTTAAAGAGGGGATATATATATATATATATATATATATATATATATATATATATATATATATATATATATATATATATATATATATATATGAGGCGGTGAAAGGCAAAGTGGAGTAAGTCACATTTTCAACTTTTTTTAGCTGAGAGCGTGTAATCTCCATGTTTGATTTATATGTGAAATTGCAAATAATTATTATTTTCAATATTATAATAACTGTTATGAATAATAGTTAGTTCAATTTATAGTGGAATTTTTTGTAGTTTTTGCAGTAAAACGCTTTGTACTTACACCACTTGACTTACTGACTTACTCCACTTTGCCTTTCACGGCGTCATATTATATATATATATATATATATAATTCTGTCTCACTGCTTGTTTTTTTTTATCGAAATATTTTCTGCGATGCCTATAAAATTGATGGGCATTGAAAAATTTTTTATCTTTAACATCGTTCAAATTCATCAGACATCCCTTCATAGATCCTCAATTATGCATTGTGGCTATAATTATATAGGAATACATACATACATGTATATGTATATATATATGCAGTTTAATATTATGTATATATGTATATGTATATATATGCAGTTTAATATTATGTATATATATATATATATATATATATATATATATATATATATATATATATATATATATATATCCTAAAGTACATTTTTGTGCTTTCATATGACCCCCATCTGAATGAAGAACATTTGGAGCATAGCAAAAGAAAAGCGCAGCTGTCAGGTGTTTCTTCATTTTTACAAGCGAGTAAATTATATTTTAACACCTTCTAGGCGTATTCTCCTCCATAAAACATGAGATGCCCTCTCCATACCATTCCTTTTCCGCTGTCAGATGGAAAGGTCTAAAATAAATAGACAAGACGAGGCATCGGGCCGAATAAATATTCCGCTCATGCATATTTGTTCAGATCTATCAATTAGCTAAGGAGGTAATATGCGGGCGAAAAACAAATGAAGTTCTATCCAGACAAAACCGCATTTTCAGTTTTTTCACGACCAAACACGTGTAATTTTTTGTACGCTGACGTAATGACTGGAAACTTGTTTTCACAGCACAGAAATGGATTTGATGGATGCGAAAATTATTTTGCCTAGCTGGGTTTTTTTTTTCTCCCTCCCCATCTGCATGGGATTCTGTCTAATGGTAAAAAACCTTAATTGACGGTATGAATGAAATTGATTGCCTTTTAATTACTCCGAGGTGTCAACTAATGGAACCTTCCTCGGAACAAGACAAATTTTAAGCGAAAACATATGTGAGTCACTCGCAAGGCATTGCGCAAAAACACTAAAGAATCCTTGAATTGAAATATATTATTTATATACTTGTCATATAAAGTATACCTTTTCAAAAAAGAGTATATGAATACACACACACACACACACACATATATATATAGTATATATATAAATATATATATATATATATATATATATATACCGGGTGGCCATAATTAAACTGACAGTGCTCACAGTGTTCTGTAGCGCGATCTATTTGCGAGAATGACGCCACATTTTGTAGGAAGATTCAACAAGACGGGGGACGAAGGATTCCGCGAAAAAATAAATTAGTTCCAAAAGTCACCGCTAGGCGAATATTTGGCGCTGTGTAATAGAAAATAGAGTGTGCATGCAGTCACAGAAATTCCCTTACATTCACCAATGGTAACTGTTTGGTGTGGGTTCACAGCGGAATTTATCGTAGGTCCATTCTTCTATGAGAACGCTTTTTTAAACGCTTTTTTAAAAGTGTTGCCATATTGCACTTGAACTAAATAAGAAAATGTGCATAATAAAAGCTAATTTTATTCCGTATTAATTTGCATTTGTTAACACTCTATTTTGAGCTGAGATAGACATGTCATTACGCCGTGTTCGAAGACACTATAAGCAGTTGTCGCAGTTTGAGAGGGGGAGAATCGTCGGGATGATGGAAGCTGGGTGGTCAGCTAGGCAAGTAGCTCGTCAATAAGCCGCTCTGATTGTGTTGTGAGGAGGTGATGGGACCAGTGGACCCGAGAGATGTCATGTACACGAAGACCAGGCTCAGGACGCCCTCGACAGACCAGTCGTCGAGAAGACCGCCACATCGTAAGAAATGCACGCGTACAGCCAACTGCTTCATCGGCCGCCATCGAGGCACAGGTAGACCTTCACTAGGGGCCTCTGTGTCTTCTCGAACCATACGAAGGCGCCTGGCTGAAGGACAGTTGGTTTCGCGGCGCCCATTACGTGTGCTGCCCTTGACGCCCACCCATCGACGCCTCCGTTTGGAGTTTTGCTGTGCACGAGGAAACTGGTCTGCAGCGGAATGGAACCAGGTCGTTTTTAGCGACGAATCCAGATTCAATCTCGACAGTGATGACAATCGTGTTCGTGTGTGGAGAGCCCGTGGTGAACACTTCAATCCTGCCTTTGCTGTACAGCGACACATCGCTCCCACAGCTGGTGTGATGGTATGGGGTGCCATTGCCTACAATACACGGTCACCCCTAGTATTGTTCCGTGGCACCATGACAGCCCAGCGGTATGTTCATGAAATCCTGCAACCACATGTGTTGCCACTCATGCAACGGCTCCCAGGAGCCATTTTTCAACAAGACAATGCTCGGCCTCATACGGCAAGGGTGTCACAAGACTGTCTCCGCACTGTTACTACCCTTCCTTGGCCTGCCCGATCCCCAGATTTGTCTCCAATCGAGCATATCTGGGATCATTTGGGACGACGAGTTGGGCATTCCACGAGTTTGAACGAACTAGAGGCAAGGTTACAGCAAATATGGAACGAAATGTCTCAAGACATCATACAGAACTTCTATGACTCAATGCCCGATCGTATCGCATCGTGCATTCGCGCTAGAGGGGGTCCAACGGAGTATTAGCCCCTCCGTTCTTTTGCCTTTTTCTCTGAAATAAATTATCCCTTTTCTTTGATTTTCTTATCATTTACTTATATCAAAGTAGTCATTACGTATGTAAAATTTCATTTCATTTTGACGACTCCCTCTTGGTGCGCTAATTTTTTTGTCCATGAGTGTAAATGGAATCGCATCCAACATAGCGATTTTTGAATTATCACATGACATTGCTTAGAATAGAATATACACCACAACAGATTAAACATTTCTTAGCCATTTTCTTGCATTACGCAGAATCGAATGTTCAACAACAGAATAATAAACATTTTAGCTTGAGGAAAAAAAGTTACATAGTGATGCCATAGTTACATAGTGATGGACCAAAAACACAATTAGAATACAAATTACAAACAATATAATGAATAAAATGAAACAATTATTATAATGAATCATTTAAAAATTAAAATTGAAATAGTAAGTCTTTTATGAAGACTGAACACTCTATTAACTATTTTATAATTGCAAAAATGAAACCACTTCCACAAAGATTTCTTTCTAAACCATGATGATGATTTAGGAAAAGATGACTTGAATTAAAATCGTAATTCTTTAAACTAGGCTATGCCAAAATAAACTGATTAAGTATAATGTAAAGATTTTTTAAAGGTATTAACAATCCGAATACACCTACCCCCAGCGGCGTAATGACATGTTCACTGTTATTATCAACATTAAAAATCTGACGTCATTGGTAAACTAAATTACAAAAAGATTCTTGAGAAGCAAAGACCACTCTCAAAAGATCTTTTCAAATATTTCCTTTATACATTCATTCTCATGACATTGTATGGATTTTGTCGGATATAATTACGCATAGTACGTTTTTATAAAAAGATATGACTATTTAACTTACTTTTGAATGAATATTTTGAACCAAATCTTAGAAAATTCTCTTTCAAGTGAGAATTTTATTTAATAAGGATCAACGAAATGACATTATTATGTAACAATGAAAGTTTCATATCTTTGGGAATAAACCTCATAATTCTCAAGTACCGTCCAAATTTGTTGCCTATAGGAATTAGTGAACAGTAAAAATGATCCTTTCACATCAGAATAGGGGACTTAAAAATGATATATACTTTGAAATGTCAAGTAAATATTTAATCGGTTTACGAATTTCCATTGTGTTAGAATCGGGAATCTTCGAAGGTAGTTAATAATTACAATATTTATAATGCAGATGTTATATTTATTTTTTGCATTAAAAAATCAATTTTTCTGTGTCATTAAACTATCTCAAGCAACAGGTATATTCACAACCTGACGAGATAATTTTCTCACTTTCCAACGTAAAGGCTTTTTTTTCGTTATGAAACAACATTGTGAACTGAAGACTTAAATAATATGCTAACGTAAACTTCACTGTTATTATCTTTACTTATATAAAAGCCTAGAGTAGAAAAAGTGTAGGTAACCATTCCGGGACGGACCAAGTCGGGAACATCTTAACACTGCGACGCCATTTTCTGAAATTTTTCTTGAAAAATAACACCACAAAAGTTACATATTTTGAAAGCCCTTTAAAAAATATGAATATTTCAACTGAACACCCTAGCTCAAAACCGTTTAGTTTTTGAAATACCTTCAAATTAAAATATCCATTGAAAAGAATCATTTATTCAATTGAGTCATTCACTCGAATTTCGAATTCATTCTACTCCATATTTTCATATTCCCTTGACATAACTATATTTTTAATGTTTAATTTTAATGTTAATTAAATTGTGTTTCACGTTTTATTTATGTTTTATTTTAGTGTTGTTTACTGCTGTTTAAGTATCGTTTTCATCAAAGCCTGCTGTGTGGTGAGTCATTCACTTTTGAAAAAGTTTCGGTTTAGATTTGATTTGATTTAGTTTAGTTTAGTTTTGTTGTTTACTGCTATTTAAATACAGTTTTCAGCAATGCCCGATGAAAATGATGAATATCCTCTCGAAACGCTGATCAACATTCCGTTATTTTTGACGAGGGTTATATACTAGTTTAAAAATAACACGTATGAAAACACTTGAGTTTCTGTATTTTTTCATTATTCTTCTATAACAATTACAGGATAAACGCACTTGCAATAATATACACAATAATTCCATAGAAAAGGAAATTTTATATTCTCTTATCGTCATAGGGACGGCGTTTCAACCCAGTAAGTACAAACAACATGAAGACTACGGGATGTTTCATCAGAGGTATGATTCTGAAAGTGATTTTATTTTCCTTATTTTCCTTATTTTCCTTATTTTTATTTTCCTTTATTTTGCTTTTCCGACTTATTTGTTTTCATCATTTATACAACACTGTTTACTGAGGGATCGTTTATTACATCTGTTGCGAAAGAAGGAATCGGAACGAAACGTAAGGAAACGATCTCCATATTCATAATACTAGTATGTTTATGTGTAGTAGGTGTGTGGTAGCACGTGGGTAAGTCATGTATCTTTAGTAGAATTGCTACGAATTTTGTGAATACTGCATTTTGTTTCGTTAAAATGGCTTCTATGGAAGAGCTTCTACAGCTATGTATTTAAAATAGGAGTCTATGGGACTCTCGCCAAATATGAGAGTTATCGCCAAATTGGCGATGGATTTTGTGACTCATATTCGACGCCAGATTTGGCGATATTTTGCCAACTTGCCGACTAAACCTTTACTGGAATCTTATAGAGATATCTAGCTGTGACTGACGCTTTGGAAATCTATAAATATACCTGACATTGGTATTGGAACTCAGTTCAATTTCCTAGTGAGGATTAAGGGGACAAGTTACTTTCAATCTCTTTTTTTCAAATATTCAATATTTTACTCTATATACTTCTCTCTATATTTTTTACTACATTGAAGTCATTTATAATGCACAAATAATTGTTTTGTGAAAGAAAAATACCTACTTTTCAAAAACAATCTTCAAAAATGATTGACTTTTTCAAAATTCTCCATGCACATTCATTTTCTTCTAATTTCTTCCAAATTTCTCAGAACTGTTAATTGACGTGTTTGTTATAAAAAAACTGTGCATAGTTCTTTGAAACCACAAATATTTTCGAAATTTATAGACCATGAAATAAAGCAAAAATAAAAAAAATAACAGGGTCAGAATTAAATATATATATATATATATAATTTATACATATACAGTGATTTCCGCTTATAAGAATCACGTTTGTTATTACTGTTTTTGATTCTTATAAGCGGTTGATTCTTATAACCGAAATTTAGGTTTTTGGACTGGAACACACACACCTATATATACATATATTAGATAATTTACCATAAAATACTCTTTAATTTACATTAACTATCTTTTATTAAAATTTTTTTTATAGTTTTAAAAATAAAACTTAATTTTTAGACCTATAAATAGATACACATGATTATAGTAAGAGAAGAAAAAAATACAATATTTGTTACAAGTTACAACATACCTGCTTAACAGTTTTAACATTTCAACTACAGGAAGGGAGCAAGATAAAGTTTTCTACTGTAGTTTGACGTAATGAAGTTTTCAGAAGGCTGTTTATACCTCTTTCAATACTTATAGTCTCAGACGAAGATTTACTCGGACGGCTAAAGTTGCCCCCGGGTGAAGCTAATAGGACAGTGTTGTGGTAAAGCGTTTAAGGGGAAACGATTATGTTATGTCTAATAAAGAAAGGGGTGAATTTTACGACTATATTCCATCCCATCTTATCAATCTTTCTTTAAAAAAAAGAACGAACTTCGTGCCTTTTGAGGGTTTAAGTAGGTTTTTTGGAAAAATGGAAGTAAAGCAAAGAGTGTAAACTGATTCTTAAAACCGGTGGATTGATTCTTTAAAGCGAAAATTTTAACATGGAAATAATTCATTTGTTTTTGTTTTCGCGATATTGATTCTTATAAACGGTTGATTCTTATAACCAGTGATCACTATAAGCGGTGGTTACTGTATATATAATTGTTAGACTTTAGATTCATACAAAAATTCGATGCACAATTATGTTTATTTATATATATGGTAAACTCATATTTAAAAATTTAAAGTTTTGAAATGACGTGGAATGTGCAAGGAGATTTTGAAAGATGTTAGCATTTTTGAAAAAAAATTTGAAAAACAGGCATTATTCTGCCAAAAATTCCTTATTTTGATTTCTAGCGGTCTTCAATGTAGTAAAAAAGAATATTAATACTCTCATTCTGTAATATATAGTTAATAATTAGAAATTCAAAAATTCGAGGTTGAAAGTCCCTTGCCCCTATAAATGTGTTGTAACTGCGTTAATTGGCGTGTATTGTATTGAAGACTCTGGTATCTTCACTTGTGTTTTTAGAATTTTCTGCTGCATAGGAGGCAGTTGTTACGTCTTTTATGGTTGAATTTGTGTATACGCCTGAAGAATTTACAAAATAATAAATTTATTTTGCGTTGGACTTTTTGAAGAGATTCTTATTCAATCCCAACGAAGCCAAGAAATCGGAACAGTATATTGAGATAAAATATTAAATTTGTATAACTGCTGTTAAATGATGACTGTGAATTTGAGCACCCACTTTTTAAGTTTGAAAATATAAAGCGTAAAACTGTAGTAGTGGTGACTGTTATACCGTCATCGCAGTAGCATAAAGTACATTGCGTTAAAAATAAAATATTGCAATTACTTAGTAAAGCGGCGATAAACATAGATTTACGTCTCACGGTGGAGCGTTCATGAAATAATTCAGACGGAATTGAGCCAAAATTGAGAAGTTATGCATTCATTTTATGAACAGCCCCATGTGGCTCGGATGCACTAAGTATATGAATTAATACCTACAAGAGATAATAAAGGAATTCCGACTCACACATCAACCAGGAAGAAACAGTATATTATGCTTCATAAACAAATTCATTTTATTATGAAGGAGCAATTATTATGAAGCTTATTGAAGAAAACTGAAATTCGCCACTAGGCCTAACTCCATTCCACACTCACTGTACCTCACACCGTTGTAAAAACATACGAGGTCCTTACATCGCGGCTAAGCACAGAGTGTCGCTCTAGCGTGAGAAGAAATACCACATTTTTTTCCGATTCACTATCTCGCCAAGTCGCATGTGAGAGGGAGCCAACAGGTGCCATATTTGCCAGTAATGGCGATAATTCCAACAGATATTTTGAATGCAATTAAAGTTTACAACAATTGATCAACACTCATAAAGCTCATGAATTGTCCCTTAAACAGGATATGTGAATGGCTTTATAACAATAACTAAGGATTTTTGTCAATACGTCACATCGATGTGATCTTACTCTATTTCGAGGGTTATAATCATCGAATGCTTTCTCAGTAATTTTCACAAATAGTACTTTCCCAAACAATAACTCTCTATAATAAACAATAACTCTCTATAGGTATGAATAATGTTTTACCCTATGCATACGGTCTGGCCGTACTTAAATTTAAGCAAAAAAATCTGGGCATATATGAGTTGCAATAAAAAGAATGCATTTGCAAGTAATGAAGTATATGAATTTATTATAAATCTTCACTACTTAAATGTAAAATTCTGAATTAAAAGAAGTAACACAATTGTTCAAACAGAAACAAATTTACTACGTAATTAATGCCATTATTTAATTGTCAAAACAAGCGTTAATTAATCGGTATGAATAATGTTTTACTCCATGCATACGGTTTGGCCGTACTTAAATTTAAACAAAAAAATCTGGGCATATATGAATTGCAATAAAAAGAATGCATTTGCAAGTAATGAAGTATATGAATTTATTATAAATCTTCACTACTTAAATGTAAAATTCTGAATTAAAAGAAGTAACACAATTGTTCAAACAGAAACAAATTTACTACGTAATTAATGCAATTATTTAATTGTCAAAACAAGCGTTAATTAATCGGTATGAATAATGTTTTACTCCATGCATACGGTTTGGCCGTACTTAAATTTAAACAAAAAAATCTGGGCATATATGAATTGCAATAAAAAGAATGCATTTGCAAGTAATGAAGTATATGAATTTATTATAAATCTTCACTACTTAAATGTAAAATTCTGAATTAAAAGAAGTAACACAATTGTTCAAACAGAAACAAATTTACTACGTAATTAATGCCATTATTTAATTGTCACAACAAGCGTTAATTAATCGGTATGAATAATGTTTTACTCCATGCATACGGTTTGGCCGTACTTAAATTTAAACAAAAAAATCTGGGCATATATGAATTGCAATAAAAAGAATGCATTTGCAAGTAATGAAGTATATGAATTTATTATAAAGCTTCGCTACTTAAATGTGAAATTCTGAATTAAAAGAAGTAACACAATTGTTCAAACAGAAACAAATTTACTACGTAATTAATGCCATTATTTAATTGTCAAAACGAGCGTTAATTAATCGGTATGAATAATGTTTTACTCCATGCATACGGTTTGGCCGTACTTAAATTTAAACAAAAAAATCTGGGCATATATGAATTGCAATAAAAAGAATGCATTTGCAAGTAAAGAAGTATATGAATTTATTATAAAGCTTCACTACTTAAATGTAAAATTCTGAATTAAAAGAAGTAACACAATTGTTCAAACAGAAACAAATTTACTACGTAATTAATGCCATTATTTAATTGTCAAAACAAGCGTTAATTAATCGGTATGAATAATGTTTTACTCCATGCATACGGTTTGGCCGTACTTAAATTTAAACAAAAAATCTGGGCATATATGAATTGCAATAAAAAGAATGCATTTGCAAGTAATGAAGTATATGAATTTATTATAAAGCTTCACTACTTAAATGTAAAATTCTGAATTAAAGAAGTAACACAATTGTTCAAACAGAAACAAATTTACTACGTAATTAATGCCATTATTTAATTGTCAAAACAAGCGTTAATTAATCGGTATGAATAATGTTTTACTCCATGCATACGGTTTGGCCGTACTTAAATTTAAACAAAAAAATCTGGGCATATATGAATTGCAATAAAAAGAATGCATTTGCAAGTAATGAAGTATATGAATTTATTATAAAGCTTCACTACTTAAATGTAAAATTCTGAATTAAAAGAAGTAACACAATTGTTCAAACAGAAACAAATTTACTACGTAATTAATGCCATTATTTAATTGTCAAAACAAGCGTTAATTAATCGGTATGAATAATGTTTTACTCCATGCATACGGTTTGGCCGTACTTAAATTTAAACAAAAAAAATCTGGGCATATATGAATTGCAATAAAAAGAATGCATTTGCAAGTAATGAAGTATATGAATTTATTATAAAGCTTCACTACTTAAATGTAAAATTCTGAATTAAAAGAAGTAACACAATTGTTCAAACAGAAACAAATTTACTACGTAATTAATGCCATTATTTAATTGTCAAACAAGCGTTAATTAATCGGTATGAATAATGTTTTACTCCATGCATACGGTTTGGCCGTACTTAAATTTAAACAAAAAAATCTGGGCATATATGAATTGCAATAAAAAGAATGCATTTGCAAGTAATGAAGTATATGAATTTATTATAAAGCTTCACTACTTAAATGTAAAATTCTGAATTAAAAGAAGTAACACAATTGTTCAAACAGAAACAAATTTACTACGTAATTAATGCCATTATTTAATTGTCAAAACAAGCGTTAATTAATCGGTATGAATAATGTTTTACTCCATGCATACGGTTTGGCCGTACTTAAATTTAAACAAAAAAATCTGGGCATATATGAATTGCAATAAAAAGAATGCATTTGCAAGTAATGAAGTATATGAATTTATTATAAAGCTTCACTACTTAAATGTAAAATTCTGAATTAAAAGAAGTAACACAATTGTTCAAACAGAAACAAATTTACTACGTAATTAATGCCATTATTTATTTGTCAAAACAAGCGTTAATTAATCGGTATGAATAATGTTTTACTCCATGCATACGGTTTGGCCGTACTTAAATTTAAACAAAAAAATCTGGGCATATATGAATTGCAATAAAAAGAATGCATTTGCAAGTAATGAAGTATATGAATTTATTATAAAGCTTCACTACTTAAATGTAAAATTCTGAATTAAAAGAAGTAACACAATTGTTCAAACAGAAACAAATTTACTACGTAATTAATGCCATTATTTAATTGTCAAAACAAGCGTTAATTAATCGGTATGAATAATGTTTTACTCCATGCATACGGTTTGGCCGTACTTAAATTTAAACAAAAAAAATCTGGGCATATATGAATTGCAATAAAAAGAATGCATTTGCAAGTAATGAAGTATATGAATTTATTATAAAGCTTCACTACTTAAATGTAAAATTCTGAATTAAAAGAAGTAACACAATTGTTCAAACAGAAACAAATTTACTACGTAATTAATGCCATTATTTAATTGTCAAAACAAGCGTTAATTAATCGGTATGAATAATGTTTTACTCCATGCATACGGTTTGGCCGTACTTAAATTTAAACAAAAAAATCTGGGCATATATGAATTGCAATAAAAAGAATGCATTTGCAAGTAATGAAGTATATGAATTTATTATAAAGCTTCACTACTTAAATGTAAAATTCTGAATTAAAAGAAGTAACACAATTGTTCAAACAGAAACAAATTTACTACGTAATTAATGCCATTATTTAATTGTCAAAACAAGCGTTAATTAATCGGTATGAATAATGTTTTACTCCATGCATACGGTTTGGCCGTACTTAAATTTAAACAAAAAAATCTGGGCATATATGAATTGCAATAAAAAGAATGCATTTGCAAGTAATGAAGTATATGAATTTATTATAAAGCTTCACTACTTAAATGTAAAATTCTGAATTAAAAGAAGTAACACAATTGTTCAAACAGAAACAAATTTACTACGTAATTAATGCCATTATTTAATTGTCAAAACAAGCGTTAATTAATCGGTATGAATAATGTTTTACTCCATGCATACGGTTTGGCCGTACTTAAATTTAAACAAAAAAATCTGGGCATATATGAATTGCAATAAAAAGAATGCATTTGCAAGTAATGAAGTATATGAATTTATTATAAAGCTTCACTACTTAAATGTAAAATTCTGAATTAAAAGAAGTAACACAATTGTTCAAACAGAAACAAATTTACTACGTAATTAATGCCATTATTTAATTGTCAAAACAAGCGTTAATTAATCGGTATGAATAATGTTTTACTCCATGCATACGGTTTGGCCGTACTTAAATTTAAACAAAAAAATCTGGGCATATATGAATTGCAATAAAAAGAATGCATTTGCAAGTAATGAAGTATATGAATTTATTATAAAGCTTCACTACTTAAATGTAAAATTCTGAATTAAAAGAAGTAACACAATTGTTCAAACAGAAACAAATTTACTACGTAATTAATGCCATTATTTAATTGTCAAAACAAGCGTTAATTAATCGGTATGAATAATGTTTTACTCCATGCATACGGTTTGGCCGTACTTAAATTTAAACAAAAAAATCTGGGCATATATGAATTGCAATAAAAAGAATGCATTTGCAAGTAAAGAAGTATATGAATTTATTATAAAGCTTCACTACTTAAATGTAAAATTCTGAATTAAAAGAAGTAACACAATTGTTCAAACAGAAACAAATTTACTACGTAATTAATGCCATTATTTATTTGTCAAAACAAGCGTTAATTAATCGGTATGAATAATGTTTTACTCCATGCATACGGTTTGGCCGTACTTAAATTTAAACAAAAAAATCTGGGCATATATGAATTGCAATAAAAAGAATGCATTTGCAAGTAATGAAGTATATGAATTTATTATAAAGCTTCACTACTTAAATGTAAAATTCTGAATTAAAAGAAGTAACACAATTGTTCAAACAGAAACAAATTTACTACGTAATTAATGCCATTATTTAATTGTCAAAACAAGCGTTAATTAATCGGTATGAATAATGTTTTACTCCATGCATACGGTTTGGCCGTACTTAAATTTAAACAAAAAAAATCTGGGCATATATGAATTGCAATAAAAAGAATGCATTTGCAAGTAATGAAGTATATGAATTTATTATAAAGCTTCACTACTTAAATGTAAAATTCTGAATTAAAAGAAGTAACACAATTGTTCAAACAGAAACAAATTTACTACGTAATTAATGCCATTATTTAATTGTCAAAACAAGCGTTAATTAATCGGTATGAATAATGTTTTACTCCATGCATACGGTTTGGCCGTACTTAAATTTAAACAAAAAAATCTGGGCATATATGAATTGCAATAAAAAGAATGCATTTGCAAGTAATGAAGTATATGAATTTATTATAAAGCTTCACTACTTAAATGTAAAATTCTGAATTAAAAGAAGTAACACAATTGTTCAAACAGAAACAAATTTACTACGTAATTAATGCCATTATTTAATTGTCAAAACAAGCGTTAATTAATCGGTATGAATAATGTTTTACTCCATGCATACGGTTTGGCCGTACTTAAATTTAAACAAAAAAATCTGGGCATATATGAATTGCAATAAAAAGAATGCATTTACAAGTAATGAAGTATATGAATTTATTATAAAGCTTCACTACTTAAATGTAAAATTCTGAATTAAAAGAAGTAACACAATTGTTCAAACAGAAACAAATTTACTACGTAATTAATGCCATTATTTAATTGTCAAAACAAGCGTTAATTAATCGGTATGAATAATGTTTTACTCCATGCATACGGTTTGGCCGTACTTAAATTTAAACAAAAAAATCTGGGCATATATGAATTGCAATAAAAAGAATGCATTTGCAAGTAATGAAGTATATGAATTTATTATAAATCTTCAATACTTAAATGTAAAATTCTGAATTAAAAGAAGTAACACAATTGTTCAAACAGAAACAAATTTACTACGTAATTAATGCCATTATTTAATTGTCAAAACAAGCGTTAATTAATCGGTATGAATAATGTTTTACTCCATGCATACGGTTTGGCCGTACTTAAATTTAAACAAAAAAATCTGGGCATATATGAATTGCAATAAAAAGAATGCATTTGCAAGTAATGAAGTATATGAATTTATTATAAAGCTTCACTACTTAAATGTGAAATTCTGAATTAAAAGAAGTAACACAATTGTTGAAACAGCAACAAATCAAAAATAAGTTTAAACATACTTAAATTAAAAAGACATTCAATTTGAAAAAATGATTTTTACCTCTTAGTATGTGAGGTAATTTTTTTATCGGCAACTTTTAAATAAGGACGAACACCACGCTTATATAACCGTTTGAAAAAGAGTTTATGTAAATTAAAAAATTGGGAACGGCTAGAAAAACTGAAATATGTGTTTGCAATCTCTCTATTCTAAAAAAAAAGCAACTCCCGCTGCCGCTGTCAAAAGCTTGTCACGCTATCTCCTACGAAACCGCTGGGGGTATGGGGTCGAGAGCGATACCAGTGGATGCAGAAAAATGGGGGGACCAAAGCAAGACATATCTCATCTTCGTCGGACTTTAAGTTTTTATTTAAATTTTATGTTTTGTGGGAAAATATTGACTTTTTCATCTTCAGATTACGATAACTCGCCAAAAAATGATCGTAGAATTTTGATCTTTTTACAATCTTAGACTACAGACATTTCTCTTTCAAACTAGACCTCATTTGTTTAAAAATATTTTAAAACAGACTAATACTTTCATCAAAAAATGAAACACAGTTTTTCAAGAAATATCGTTCCCTATGTGGATGTAATATCGATGCTCCTCGAGTTTTTATCTTACAAAGAAAATATTTACATTATCTGGAAGCTGAAAGCTTTCTTATTCATATAAACCTCATTTCAAGTCTATATCTTAAATTTTCGATTTTTAATTGAATTTTAAATCTGATAATTCAACAGTGATGAAACGCCCTTCGCATTAAGGGTGGCAACAGTAAATGGATGGAAGCTATTACATTGCCCGAGAATCACCCCTATGTATCTCGTTATTAGCCATAACAGAGGAGCGAGCGTAGCGAGCCTAGAGGCGAAGCCCCTAGTTTTAAAAAATATATATTTGAGGTTTAATGAAAAATCGAAATTTGAAAACTTTCTATGATAAATTATTTCGAATCACGTGGTTCGTCAAATAATTTATTCAACCAACTGGAAAGAAATTTCTTGTTAGCTCCTAGGAATTGGAAGAAATGACATCCTTAAAACATTCAAGTCTGGTTTGCTGAAACAAAAGAATTTAGACAGGCGTTAAATTCATCAAGGTTCATTGTTTCCCGATAGGTGGCGCTGCCTAAGTATCTTCGCCACTGTTCTCCGAATGCACCTCGGCTATTGCAGCTACAGCTTTTTCTTGCAGATCCTCGAATTCCAAGAAGGACCTTTCAGAGTCCAGTTCCATAAGAGAATGCAGATCATATTCACTTCTAAATAAAGGAAGAAGATTGTAAGTTCCCTCTTCTAACATATGTGTTTATTGCTCGATGAAGAATTTCTGTTGTACGTCACTTGGATAAAATATATCAATTAAAGATGTTTATGTTGACTAACACAATATTCCGCAAGTGATAAGTTTTTTTAAAAAAAATCCATAGTCTATATATATAAAACAGTTCCGTGACTGACTGTCTGACTGACAAATAACGCACAGCCCAAACTGCTGGACCTAAAGGGCTGAAATGTTGCATGGCGATTCTTCTTATAGTGTAGGGGTGCACTAAGAAAGATTTTTGAAAAAGTGTTCTTACATTTTTTTAAATTAAATTTTAAGCTGTTTTTGCAACTTTTTTTAAGTTTGCATTTAAGACAATTATTTGAGGGTTATTAAATTTATATTACGAGAAAGATCATAAAAATGCCTTTAAAACGAAATCTTTTTCGAACCTTTACCTTCATTTCCTGATTTTTGGTGAATTTTTAAAGATTGATTTTTAGAATTTATTAAATGCTGATCACGTGATTTCTTTTTCTGGTACTTTAAATAAATTTATCGTCACGTGCATAACAACTAAATAGACAAAAAACATTTTTTTTCTTTCTAATGCAGCAGACGATTGAATATTATCCAAAAAAAAAATAACTATCCCTTACGATATTTTTATAAATATATATATTTTGCATCAATTGTATACATTGATAGTCGCATTTATTATAAATATATATATATATTTTTTTTTGGCATTAATTGCATACATTGACCGTTGTATTTAATTTGAATGTACTCCATAGCGAAGCACGGTTACTCAGCTAGTCTATATCATATACAAGGGTCAAAATATCAATGTACTTATTATATTTATTATTATGAAGATAAGGACATCTCTGTCGCTGCAGTTAAAATTATTTTCTAACAAACATCACGACCCTTTCTTTAATTAACACATACTTAGTGAGGACAATAAAACGTTTTGCTTTCCTCCTCTAGTATTTTACCCAACAATTCCAGCCTAAATTACGCTCTATAATGTAAGATAGAAAGTAACTAGTCGATGTAAATCTATTTATATAACTTCCCACGATTAATTAATACCATCTTGTCCAGTCACACTGACGTATTTCTCTGTTCCGTACCTCTAGACAAACCTAATTAGTTGCGGTTTTTAAAGTAATTACCGCAGGCTGCGGTAGTAGTTCGTTTCTGGTAGCTGCTAAGAATATTTTCGATTGCTTGTCTTCTTTTAATTTCGAGAGACTGTCTAAGAAGGAAAGAGACGTGTATTTCTTGGATTTTCAATTAATACTCGTCGGTTCTTAAGCTAATCTTTCGAAGAACAAATTGAATTCTGTAAAACAATTTTGAAAAAATTCGTCTCGTTTTTTCGGCGGCAGTGTTAAAGGGAACTTAACATGGTTTATTTGAACGATCTCCTTTGGAAAAGGAATAATTTAGTTGGCTAAAAAAAGAGTTTGCCTTCTAAATATAACGGCATAATAAAACAAATCCACAGACTACCTGCATTTATTTTAGTTCAGTTAAAAAATAAATAAATAAGAGTTTGCTTATAATAGTTAGTTTGAACCAATAAATTCATTAATATCCTTTAATGAGTTTTTGACACATTTTAAATCAAATCTATCTATTTAAGTTGCTAAGCCAACGTTTTGGGCAGACCGTGAGAGAAAACTACTGCATTAATTTACTTCATTTTGGTCTTAAACGAAAGATTGTAAACTATAGATTTGTCAAATTTGTTTTTTGTAACCGCAATTTCTATTATTGAGTGATAATTTACAATTAAAAATTTATTTGTGATCATGCTCAGTGGCATGTTTTAATGATAAATACGTTTATTCAGAGGAGTCTCTCTAGATCTCTCTCTCTGCCATTTTTATTTTTATGATAATTAAGTTTGTGAAATGTAAGATTAAACCCGATGGAAATCGTTTATTTAGCGCTGTTTAATTAGCGATAATTTACAGTTAAAAAAGAAATTGCTTTCTGTGCATGTTTAGTGACATTTTTAAATCTGGCTTTAGATGCTCACTAAGCAAGAGGCCGCTAAACACATTAATTTGTATCTGCGCATTATTATGATTTTCAACATTTGGCAATGATATGTCGAGTATAATTTGTGTATTATTGCATTGATTTACTATCTAGCCGTCATGTTTTGACGGGTACCAACTAGTATTCTTTTAAAATAAATAGCATTATAACAATATTTCAATTTTTCAACTAAAAGAGGAATAACTCTAACTATATCAGTTTCGAAAACCAGACGCAAAAAAGGAAAACCAGTGGTTACAAAAGAGATACATAAAATCAAAATGGTATGAAGGAGGTCCAGAGAAAAACTGAAAATCCATTTTAACTTTTAGAAAACAAATTCCCCCCAGTAATGATTTAGGAAATCCTGGCATACCTCATTGTCTTAAAAGTTTTACTTTTAAATAAAACCTATTGTATACTGCTTTCAAACAAAGAACACTACTTATATTTCATCCTTTACGATTTTATTCCTGACAAATACACACCAATAAAAAAAATAGATACACACTAATAGATACACACGAAAGATAAATATACACCAATTGCAGCGTTTTGTCAGTTTTGTTAAAAAATTAAACTATGAATACACAAAATAAAGCTTTGTCAAAAATTAAGCTATCGATGACTACTTTCAATAATATAGCTAGTAATATAATAATATTCTATTAAACTTTCCTATTAGACTTCACGATGATATAAGTTTTATTTAATTTTACTACTAGTATTTACAAATAGCACACATTAACGTATTAATAGTAACTTTTATCATTTCTGATATAGAACAAATTAAGTTGTTGAATCTTTGAAACTTCAGGAATTTTTATCAATACTGGTAATATAACCTTCCAATACGAAATGCTGGAGAATGAACTGAGAACAAAAATATTTTTATTCATTCAAACTTATTAAATGCTTTTTTTAATGCGGGAAGAATATTACCACTAGCCTTAATAAAGTCGATATTTCTACAAACCTATCGTCAATATTTCAGCATAGTTAATTCTTTTAATTTGTTTCGGATATCTTCATCATATTTCTCGCTCATCGGCGAAAGGGAATAAATGATTTATCAAACGTGTAAGATTTAATTTGTCTGGAATAATAATATTGAAACGAATTCGTTGTTGGCAATTCTATATCAAGGGAACTCACTACTCTTAAATCTTTAAAACATTCGATTTTTTGAAAAAAAATATATGTTAAAGCCTGATCATTTCTGAACAAAATACAGCAAACCGCGTGAAAATATTCCTCTTAGTTCCGGAAATATTGATATTCTAAATATTTAATTACTGATCAAGTTTATGGTAAGAAGAAATTTAAACTCATTTTTCTCAAAAAGTATTTTGCATCATTCCGGAACTGATATCTCAAAAACTATGAAACTTATTTCCATGAAATTTCCATCACTGCATAATCATGTCATTTTATTGCGTCTGAACTAGAATTATTGCAATCACTGCACCTTTTGTTATTTTTTCAGGGGTAAATGAATGCAAAAATTTAAGGAAATTTTTAAGTATATTTTGAGCAGTCTTAAAAGAATTGAAAAAATATTTTAATGTTGAATGTTTTATGTTCAATTGTATTTTGAATTATGTATTTTAGATATAAAACAGGAATTATACATTTAAGTGTAAAATTAATTTCATAGTTCTGCGCGCAAGCCAGTATACAATAAAGATACTTAAAAAACAAGGTATATCTAAAGCATTAAAAAAAATTATTTAAAATTATTTTGATAGTTGAAAATTTAATTATTAAAATAAATATATCAATTTATCATATACATAAAATTTGGAAAAAGTGGGAGTAAATTGGAAAAGTTACAAAGAGTCAAAAAGTATGAAAATATGTCTTATTTCCTCGACTTAAGGTTCGTGAGTACCCTTAATGCACTTTCAAATGGTATAAGCAAAATTAGAATTTGGATGCACCTACCCGGTCATTCATTGGATTCTGATTCTTTGGAGCCAAAGTTTACGGAGAGAACAGCCGAAACAACTTCAGATGCTATATAGTTTCTGTTGTCAGTGATAACAGCTTTGTTGCTAGTGCAGCTGTTAGTGCAAACCCAGAACTAAGAAGTTACTGCAATTTCTCATACATACCGCGAATTATACCTTAGAAACATGAGTAGGCGATATTAGGCACTGGGGCGATATTTGGAACACTCACCCTATGTAATGTATATATATA
>OU015497.1:12633356-12637072 GCA_907164885.2 Dolomedes plantarius | reverse complement strand
ATATTTATAAAAACTAGAAAAGAGAGCGATAAAAATAGGTCATTTAATGCAAAGTTTTATCAAAAAAATTTGTTTGATTGTAAAAATTTTAAGGTTTTCAAAATAGTATAATGAATTTATTACTAAGTATTATTCTAACATATATAAATAATCCTTTTATGAAATTTTATGAAAATTCAAGAAAAATTATGACTCATGGAACATTTTGAACTTACCGAAACGACATGAAAACTTGATTTGAGAAAATGGCATTTAAAGTTTTATTTTGACTAACATTTCCATTGTTTGCGTTTGAAAAATACTTATAACTCGGTTAATAATAATCGAATCAACATACTTTTTACTTAATTAGATCTGATGAGTTGCAGAATCATTTTCTGAAAGAAAAAAAATCGTTTTTGGGACATATTTTTGTCAATCTGAATGTCCATTGTCGCCTTAACCTCAATCTAATATACAGGTATTCCTCGACTAACGACCACTCGCCCTTATGACCGAAATTTTTAAATTTAAAAAAAAATTTCCCTCAAAAATACTGTTACGCAAATGTACAGTACATACCTATATGTATTACATAACTAGCAGAAAACCCGCTCTTCGCTACGGAGTACATTCAAATTAAATACAACGGTCAATGTATGCAATTAATGCATAAAAAAATAAATAAATATATATTTATAATAAATACGACGATCAAATCTATACAATTGATGTAGTAAAAAATATATATATTTATAAAAAAATCGTGAGGGATATTTTTATAGACAAAATAATGTCCAATCGTCTGCCGCGTTAGCAAGAAAAAAATATTTTTTTGTCTATTTAGTTGTTATGCACGTGACGATAAATTTATTTAAAGTACCAGAAAAAGAACTCACGTGATTGGCATTTAATAAGTTAAATTCTAAAAATTAATCTTTAAAAATTCACTAAAAATCAGAAAATAGAGGTAAAGATTCGAAAAAGATTTCATTTTAAAGAAATATTTATGATCTTTCTCATGATATAAATTTTATAACCGTCAAATTATTATTTTAAATGCAAACTTAAAAAAAGTTACTAGAACAGCTTAAAAATTTAATTTTATAAAATTTAAGAAGAATTTTTGAAAAATCTGTTTTAGTGCACCCTTACACTATAAGAAGAATGGCTCACTGACTGACATACAACGCACAGACCAATCCAGCGGTTTGGTCTGTGAGTTGTAAGTCAGTCAGTGAGTCAGTTACGGAACTGTTTTATATATATAGATTACTAGCTGAAAACCCGCGCTTCGCTACGGAGTACATTCAAATTAAATACAACGGTCAACGTATGCAATTTATGCCAAAAAATAAATATGTATATTTATAATAAATGCGATGATCAATGTATACAATTGGTGTAATATATATATATATATATATATATATATATATATATATATATATATATATATATATATATATATATTTATAAAAAAATCGTAAGTTATATGCATTTTTTTTGGATAATATCCAATCGTCTGCTGCATTAGAAAGCGAAAAAAATATTTTTTTTGTCTATTTAGTTGTTACGCACGTGACGATAAATTTATTGATAGTACCAGAAAAAGAAATCACGTGATCGGCATTTAATAAATTAAATTCTAAAAATTAATCTTTAAAAATTCACCAAAAATCAGAAAATGGCGGTAAAAATTCGAAAAAAAATTTTCATTTTGAAGGAATTTTTATGATCTTTCTCGTGATATAAATTTTATAACCCTCAATGTATTATTTTAAATGCAAACTTAAAAAAAAATTTAAAAACAGCTTAAAAATTTAATTTAAAAAAATCTAAGAAGAATTTTTGAAAAATCTTTCTTAGTGCACCCCTACACTATTAGAAGAATCGCCATGCAAAATTTCAGCCCTTTAGGTCCAGCGGTTTGGTCTGTGCGTTGTATGTCTGTCAGTCAGTTAGTGAATGAATGAGTCAGTTACGGAACTGTTATATATATATATATATAGATTAAAAAATATAATGCAATGTTCTGCAATACTGCAAACATTTATGACGCAATAATAAAAACGTACGATACAATAGTTTCGATAACCACGCGATAAATCAAATAAACCTTCATTGGCTTCAGAAATGGCTTCGGCATTTCGTTATAGTTATAAAGGACTACAACAATTAGAAGCAATGGATCCAAATGAAGAAAGATTCACGAGTGGAGATCGTCGTATTCGGGAAAATCTGGCTCGCTACCAGACAATATACAAGGAAAAGAAGACGCAAATTGTGCAAACTACCTTGGATAACTTTGTTAAAAAAAGCTTGCGCCGTATCTTCTGTCGAAAATTCTGAGCCCATGGATTGTACCAATATAATAAGAAGTGATGACGAAGAATAATTTGTCTTCTAAATACAATGTATTTTAAACTACGTACGTATGCACGAAAGAAAAAAAAAATATATGTATGTACATATGTAGGGTTCGCGTGTTGCTCAGATGCAAAATTTCTGGTAGCTGCGCAGTGCAGGCCAGTCGAAATGAGTTCAGAGCAGATGTCTGGTCTATTTAAGTGACACACGCTGAGTTGGCAAGAGCCCAAGAAGGGAGTGGAGATTTCTACGGTAGTGAATTACGCTATTAGTAGAGATACGAAAGAGTCGAGAAAAGTTAGATTGAAGGTGATAGCGGTATTTAACCGATAGAGCGCGTATTAGTATTTAGCCTAGGTGGCTGCAGGATTTCGATAGTTATTACAGAGCCTGATGGTTACGGGTATTGTTAGTGAACGTATATTCTGCCTGAAAGGGTTCGTTACGACTTTAAAGTTCAGTTTCTTAGTATCGCAAGTTGCGATACTGTTGTGTTATTATTTGAAGCCCCAAGTCGGTCTATGTTAGTCTACATCTACGTAGAAAATAAGGAATTATTTATATTTATGCCTCTTACTTTATAGTGTGCCTGGACCGTTAGAGGATTCACAGGGTACATAAGAAACAGAACCATATATATATACAAAATAATTGTGTAATACTCAACTTAAGACCAACTCAACTTACTACCAGTATCTCCGTCCCTAACTAGGTCGTAAGTCGAGGAATATCTGTAGATTCTTTTCATACCTCTCTCAAATATTCCCCCAAGTTAAAACTTTGCTTTCTTTACTCAGTCTTAAATACAAAATCTGATACGCATGTGTTCGATAATAAGCCTGCAGGTCTAATCGACTTCTTTTATGCTTTCGTTGCACGCCACTTCCAAGTCTTTGAACTTTACAGCTTTCGCCTAACTAGTAACGTGACTGCAGTAATTATCAACATTTTTGAAACGGAATGCAGACATATTCTTGAAGACAGCCCGAGTTTAATGTACCTATGCACGGTCCTATTCCACTAAAAATTTTGCGAGACTGTGATTACATGCATGTCAAGAACGTTACGCAGTTTCTTTGACCTCTCCGTACCAATGCAGGAGTGTACGTATGCGTCTCTATTGAATGTACCTAGAAAGAAACAAAATTTTTCTGAAATGGTGAAATTCCAAATAATAGCTCTTTGCTTTTCTCCGTATTTAAATGGCTGAAAATGACAACGTTTCAAGGACAAAATGATGTATTTTTGTGATTTGAATTTTAACCTTTAAGACAAACAAGTACTAAATGAATATTAATGTTTTCTAACATGTTATGCAAGGAAAATGAAATAAAAATCTTTATGAAAAACGAAGTTCAGGAGTAAAA
>OU015497.1:12570856-12628356 GCA_907164885.2 Dolomedes plantarius | reverse complement strand
AAGTTTGACTCAGTCTATTGAAAGAAATACTTTATTTTGGAAGAAACACAAAATAATGATCGACACAACCAGACTGACTTTAATGTAAAGCCTTTGACACTCCATTGCAACCTTTTTCAGAGCCTCGGGTCTGGAAATCCCAATCCCTATTCTGACATCAAAATTATCCCAGGAATGAGAGGATTTCTTCAAAATTGAAAGATTTATTTTGCTTACACTCTGTAGCAACACCTTTTATTAGATAAAAAGAATATTTTAAGTTCTTTTGGTTGTGTACTAACCAAATTCTTCTTACGGCCCGTTGTAAAAATAATATGCATTTAATTTAAAATAGAGTTATCAATATAAAGTGGACGCTCGTTAATTCGAACCCCGTAAATTCGAACTTTCGGTTAATTCGAACTAAATTTTTATCACTTCGGTTAATTCGAACTAAAAATTTGACAAAAATAATTTCATTTTCCTCGTTTAATGGAGAAAATACACACTGTATTTATTATTTTGTGTGTCAAAATTTCTTTTCTGTGTAAAGAGGCACATGCCTGCATTCCTAGACTATTGCATGTCCGCTAAACGTTAGTAGCTATTGTCCTTCTTATTAGTGCTAAACGGAAAAAGCAATTTTCCTTTATTTGGATCGATTTTCTTTGAATTTCAGAAAAACTAGTCTTTACTACAGATTCTATGGAGCTGCGTCAGTTATAACTGCAGTGCAGACAAGTTAATGTGGTCTAATTTTTCTTCCTCATTGTGTGGTGTGAACGTGTAAAAATTCAGGATGTCTACACGTGGAAAGTACAAAACCCGAACTTTGGAGACAAAGGTAGAAATTTTAAAGAAAGTAGAGAATGGCGAATGTAAAACAAAGTTAGCAACTGACTATGGAATTAAAAAAATGCCTTGTTAACTAATTTGAAAAACAAGAAGTCAATTTTAGATTCATGGGAAAAATCAAAATTTGCTAGAGGAAGGAAACGCATGGGAAATACGTCCCAAGAAGTTCTAGAAAAAGCTCTACTGAAAAAAGTTCCAGGATGTTAGATCTCGAAATTTTCCGATAAATGGACCCCTAGTGCTGACGAAGGCTGATGAATTGGCATGTCGAATGGGTATTGAAGATTTTAAATGCAGTGATGGATGACTTTCTCGATTTAAGTCAAGGCACAATATTTCTTATCAAACTGTATGTGGCCAAAGCTCTGATGTAAACGAAGACGTATGTACTAATTTCGGTAGGAAACTACCAGAGCTTTTCTCTACTTACCTGCCGAAAGATATTTTTAATGCGGCCATAATGGACAAAGCCATAATGGAATCTATTAAAACTCCGAAAGCATTTATTCAGGTGGAACCTTCCTCTGAAAATGAATTGAAATGTTTACTTCAAATCGAGAAGTTGGCTGAACAATGTTGGCATCATAAACAAAACCAAACATCCACTTTACAGTTTTTCCCCAAAGTGTAATTCGTATTTTAAATTAAAGTTTACTTTCTACTGCATATCTTCTGATTTATTTTATGATTAAGGCAAGTCTGCATTGCTTTTTAATATGTTAATTTTAGATAACATAGTATAATATATTTTCTGGGTTATACATACTAGGAGATTTTCTTCTTCAGTGATACAGATTTAAAGTTATATATTTTCTCTTAACATCGGATAATTCGAACTTTTTTCTGAGAACCTTTGAGTTCGAATTAACGAGCGTCCACTGTATATATATAAAACAGTTCCGTAACTGACTCACTGACATACAACGCACAGACCAAACCGCTGGACCTAAAGGGCTGAAATTTTGCATGGCGATTCTTCTTATGGTGTAAGGGTGCACTAAGAATGTTTCTTGAAAAATTCTACTTCGATTTTTTTAAATTAAATTTTTAAGCTGTTTTTGTAACTTTTTTTACGTTTGCATTTAAAATAATACATTGACGGTTATAAAATTTATATCACGAGAAAGATCATAAAAATTCCTTTAAAATGAAATCTTTTTCGAACCTTTACCTCTATTTTCTGATTTTTGGTGAATTTTTAAAGATTAATTTTTAGAATTTAATTTATTAAATGTCGATCACGTGATTTCTTTTTCTGGTACTTTAAATAAATTTACCGTCACGTGCATGACAACTAAATAGACAAAAAAAAATTTTTTTCTTTCTAATGCAGCAGACAATTGGATATTATCGAAAAAAATAAATATCCCTTACGATTTTTTTATAAATATATATATATATATATATATATATATATATATATATATATATATATATATATATTACATCAATTGTATACTTTGATCGTCGCATTTATTATAAATATATTTATTTTTTTTGGCATTAATTTCATACATTGACCGTTGTATTTAATTTGAATGTACTCCGTAGCGAAGCTCGGGTTTTCAGCTTGTTTATAAATAAATATTTCTTCATTCATTACCAGATTCATGAGATTTCTCAAAGCAACAACAGCAAAAAAAACCTTTTTTCTGCGTACATAAGAATCAACTTATAAAGATTTATACAAGTATTTAAGACTTCTCCCTGTCCCTTTATTAGTATAGAAGATGGGACTTCGAATGTTTGGGTTAGAACAAGGAGCAAATTTAAAACAATTTTGATCAACGCATCATTTTCTGTAAGAAATTGTATAAATACGGTGTCTCCCACTAAACTACATTCTTTACAGATACTTTATGGTGTTACCCTTTTACAGAAGTTCGCTCTTACGATTTACCTATTTAAATCAAATCTCCGTCCTCTTTAACCCTTGAGGGGGTGCGCCAATTTTCGGAACACCAGCAGGCGCGCGTGGCACAAAGTGCAACATTTCTTTCAACCCTTTCAACCTTAATTATTTCTTTTGAAATAAACTTCTTTATTCAAATTGAAAAATGAGGATTCTACGTTTTATGACAAGATATAAAATGTTTATAATATTGAGATACTAGATAGTACCCGTCAGAACTTGACGGCAAAATACAAATCGTTATAAAAGTACTATTAAAAGTAATACTAAAAATACAATAATAAACATAAATTAAAAACATTATCACCGTAATAGAATGCTTTACGAAAAATCACATGAAAGCCATGTGTGTTGGCAATTTAGAAATATTCAATTAAAAACTTTTACAAATTTAAGAAAATTTTGCGGTTATGTTAGGTATTCGCTTTGAAAAGCACGCTACCGTACAGACAATTTTGAACATATCACTACGCATGCGTCGAGTTTGCAACTTTCCGAAAATACTAAATTTGACATTATTGTAATATCTGGTTAAAATATAAATATACTAGCTTTATATACCCGGCGTTGCACGGGTGAACCCTTAATAAAGCTTACTTGTATGATATGTATATTTGTATTTTATGGCAATCTATACCCCTCTATACTGGTCATCATCCCATCAGCATATTATAATAACCCACCCCCCATGCTAATGTCAACATTAAAATGTTTCTTTCAATTTTGATAACCCACTGGATCCCGGCCCTTCGAGGAGTTTGAGGGCTTCCCCGTAAACCCTTGTGAAAATCGCCGGTTCATAAACAAAGAATTACCTCACGTTGCCCAGGATAATAAAAATGAATGGAGTTAACCTGAGCTCTAGATGTATACGTACTAACAACCGAAATATATACAATTCACACACACACACACCTTTCCACACTTCATTTAATTAAGGTTGATCTCTCTCTTTTCTCCTACCACCAATTTGGTGTTCAAAATGGTGATATATAGGAAATATAAATTATTGGATTGTTTCTAGCAATTTTTTCAAAATCTAAAGCGAATGTCGAAAAATCGTGACATTGATCGTGTTTGTTACATTTAATCGTGTTTCTTACATTTTATATCAAGAATCTTATGGATATCTGTTTCCTCCTTTGAGATATGACGGAATATGTAAAAAACGCGTAAAAACACGTTTAGCCCCCCCTAACCCCCTTGGGGGCCGAATTTTGAAATATCCTTAAATTGGTTTTTAGGTATTCGTATTCCTTACATTTTAAAGCAAGAATCTTATGGATATCTGTTTCTTTCTTTGATATATGAAGGAATACGTGAAAAACACGTTAAGCCCCCCCCCTCCCCGTCCCCTGGGGCCAAATTTTAAAAAATCCTGAAATTGGATTTAAGGTATTCGTGTTCCTTACATTTTAAAGTAAGAATCTTATGGACATCAATTTCCTTCTTTGAGATACGAAAGAATATGTAAAAAACATGTTTTGCCCCCCCTCCCCCCCTTGGGGGGCGATTTTTGAAAAATCGCTTCTTAAATGACGCCTTCAGCCCAAAAGTAATAAGCTCTTAAAATTTGATATCTGTATCTCCAATAGTTTTTGCTGGGTGTTGATTTTTTATATATATAGATAAAACACGTAAGAACACGTTTAGCCCCCCTCTCCCCCTTGGGAGACGAATTTTGAAAAATCCTGAAATTGGTTTTTAGGTATTCATGTTTCTTACATTTTAAAGCAAGAATCTTATGGATATCGATTTTCTTCTTTGAGATATAAAGGCATATGTAAAAAAACACGTTTTGCCCCCCTCCCCCCCTTGGGGGGCGAATTTTGAAAAATCCTGAAATTGGTTTTTAGGTATTCATGTTTCTTACATTTTTAAGCAAGAATCTTATGGATATCGATTTTCTTCTTTGAGATATAAAGGCATATGTAAAAAACACGTTTTGCCCCCCTCCCCCCCTTGGGGGCAAATTTTGAAAAATCCTGAAATTGGTTTTTAGGTATTTATGTTCCTTACATTTTAAAGCAAGAATTTTATGGATATCTGTTTTCTTCTTCGAGATATGAAGGAAAATGTGATAAAACACGTAAAAACACGTTTTTTCCCCCTCCCCCCCTTGGGGGCCTAATTTTGAAAAATCCTGAAATTGGTTTGTAGGTATTCATGTTACTTACATTTTAAAGCAAGAATGTTATGGATATAATTATCCTTCTTTGAGATATGAAGGAATATGTAAAAAACACGTTTTGCCCCCCTCCCCCCCTTGGGGGGCGAATTTTGAAAAATCGCTTCTTAAATGACGCCTTCAGCACAAAAGTAATAAGCTCCTAAAATTTGATATCTGTATCTCCAATAGTTTTTGCTGGGCGTTGATACGTGTATGTATATATAAGTCAGGACTTCTTCCTTTATAGATATAGATTGTTAAATATATATATATATATATATATGTATAAATATATAAATATATGTATAAATATATATTAAGCAAAAATAATATATATAAACTAAAGAAATTCTGATTAAAAATCATACAAACTTATTGAATCGTTACCAAACACGTATTAGATGTGGAATATATAGAATTCCATGTGTTGTAAATGCAAAAAATCTGTATACTGAAGATTTGGCCTTTTGAACCGGCTAGCTTACTATTACAGCAACTTTTGTGACGTACAGTTTGGAACATATCACTTCGCATGCGTCAAGTTTGCAACTAAATTCGACATTATTGTAATATTAAATTGTAATACTGTATTGTAATATATATTATGTATTAAAAAATATATAGTATATATTAAAATATATATATTATATATGGCTAAAATAATGAAAACCTGTTTTACTGTGAAATAAATTCTGATTCAATTTTTCTTAAATTAACGAATCACGGTGAATGAATGACTCACTTGTGTTTACATTTTCAAGTTCTGAGTAACACTATGATAACGCGAAAGGTGGCGGAAAAGAGATAATTCTCTAATGAAGAGATAATTTTGAAATAAAATTGATCGAAATAAAGTTGATTTGTGTCGATATTACGTTGTTTTAATTACAATTATTTGGGTTTAGTTGGCAAATAATCTTTTTGAACTTTACTTTTAACTTGTTAAGCCTAACTCATAAAACAAAATGGATGCCAAATGGATGGATATGAGGTGGTCGCTCCGGACGCGTTACGGACAGAGTCGACTACAGAACACGGCAACTATTATAAGGATATGGTACTTACGGAAAATCCAGTCGACCATTTTCGCCAAATGAAGGCAATGGCGCTAAGAGGCGATTTTTAGCCAATAATGGTAAAACCTACGACACGTGATTCAAAGTTACCTTGATAAGAGTGTCTAGCCCTAGCAGTAAAGCTGTCGCTGTTTTAAGTTTTATTGTAGCTCTGCGTTGTATAAAATATTTAAAATTTGGGATTTAACAACAACAGAACAAGAAGCAGTGGAATTCTTTCAAAGGTATGGAATCCTACCGTCATCCAAAAAATGCGTTAATGGCCACGATATGGCGCTTTATTTAAAAACACAGATTCAATGGCGTTGTAATATTAAGATTTGTCAGAAGCGAATATCCATTCGGAAAAAAACACGGTTCGAGAGTTCAACCATTTCATTTGTGACTGCCCTAAGGTTTATTTACAGCTGGCGCAGACAATTGACTACTATTGAATGGGGGACAAGACTGTTATTAATTTGAATAATTAATTATGAGGAGTTGCTACACACAGTCTTTTAACAAGGATAAAGAATAAAATCGGAGGAGCCAACCTCATTGTCGAAATTGGTGAGAGCCTTTTCTCAGGGCGTAAAAAACATGCAGGGAGAATAACCCGCAAACAATGGTTGTTTGGAGGCATTTGCAAAGAGACCAACGAGTGTTTTATCGTAATAGTTCCAGATAGGAAGGCGATAAAAGATAACATCGAAGAAGGTTCTACAATAGACTCGGACTCGTGGAAAACTTATAAAACCGACGAAATAAGAGCTGCTAATTTCGAACATTTCAAAGTTAATCATAAGTATAACTTTGTAGATTCGGATATCGGCGTACATAGACAAAACATAGAGTGATTGTAACATTCGGCCAAGTGATGGAACGAAAGACAACGTGTCACAGCGCAACACCACTTAGATTTTTATAGGGCTGAATTCATGTGGCGTCGTCTTCACAAAGAAGAAGACATATTTGTTTCTGTATTTTGCGCGCAATTGCAGATTTTATGCCGTCAAAATGATTGGCGGCGGAAGCGGCCGGGAGGTTTGGCGGATTTGCGGCAACTTTTATGGTCGACTGGATTTTCCGTAAGTACCATATATATATATTAAAAAATAATATAATGAAAAACTGTTTTACTGTGAAAAAAATTCTCTGATTCAATTTTTCTTAAATTAACGACGATGAATGAATCACGGTGAATGAATGACTCTTGTTTACATTTTCAAGTTCTGAGTATAGAAAACGAATACATGTTATTAATTTAATTGAAACACTATGTAACGCGAAAGGTGGGGGAATAGTTATAAAAGTAATATTAAAAGTAATATTAAAAATACAATAATAGAATGTTTTACCAAAAGCCACATTTGAGCACATGAAATATACAATTAAATCACGTGAAATATTAAATTAAAACTCTATCATAGTAATAGAATGCTTTACCAAAAATCACATGAAAGCCACATGTGAGCACATGAAAACCACGTGTGTTGTCAATTTAGAAATATTAAATTAAACGACGATGAATGAATCATGGTGAATGAATGACTCACTGAGTTCTGAGTTTATAAAATGAATACTTGTTATTAATTTAATTTAAACACTATGATAACGCGAAACGTGGCGGAATAGTTATAAAAGTACTATTAAAAGTAATATTAAAAATTCAATAATGAATATTAAAAATACAATAATAGAATGCTTTACCAAAAGTCACATAAAAGCCATGTGTGTTGACAATTTTTGAAATATTCGATTAAACACTTTTAAAACAGTTTTACTGTGAAAAAATTCTCCGATTGAATTTTTCTTAAATTAACAACTATGAATGAATCACGGTGAATGAATGATTCACTCGTGTTTACATTTCCAAGTTCTGAGTATATAAAATGAATACTTGTTATTGATTTTAATGAAACACTATGATAACGTGAAAGGTGGCGGAATAGTTATAAAATTACTATTAAAAGTAATATTAAAAATACAATAATAAATATTAAAAATACAATAATAGAATGCTTTACCAAAAATCACATGAAAGCCACATGTGAGCACATGAGAGCCACGCGTGTTGGCAATTTAGAAATATTCAATTAAACACTTTTAAAACTGTTTTACTGTGAAAAAAAATTCTGATTAAATTTTTCTTAAACGATGATGAATGAATCACGGTGAATGAATGACTCACTTGTGTATTTTCAAGTTCTGAGTATATAAAATGAATACTTGTTATTAATTTAATTGAAACACTATGATAACGCGAAACATGGCTGAAAAGAGATAATTCTCTAATAAATATGAAATTCACAACGAAAATACGTTACAATAAAAGGATATTTTATGCTGAGAAAATTTTTAAACGGTGGCAAGCTGTTTTTTAGCTGTCATAACCGTTTATTACAGCAGTCTAAAAATCGAAATATTACGTTGTTTCTAATAAATTATTTGGGTTTAGATAGCAAACAATCTTTTTGAACTTTACTTTTAACTTAATGTCTAACTCATAAAACCTAAGCCAAACTCATAAAACAATCCTTTAAAACTCATAAAACTCATCCGTTAAAACAAATTCATAAAACAAAATACATGCCATAGGCTGATATATTTATGAACCGGTCGCTCCGGAAGCGTTACATGACAGATACATACACAGAACACGGCAACTATATGGGGAATATTTGTAATTAAAGGCCAAAGAATGCAGTACAATCATCTTATTTCAAAACTGTCCGGTTTATTGTATCTAAGGACAACTTGCGAATGGATTCCTATTATGTCCAAAAACCTAAAAAAAGCCAATGGGATTGTGCATCTTCGTGATATGCGGAATACCGTGTAATAGCTGCACATTGGATCAAAGACATCAACTGCTGCTTTTGTCGTATTGTAATCCAGTATAATCGCCGGTTTACCACGGTTAAATCACGACTAACAATGAATGGAAAGGAGTACAAGAATGAAAAATTCATACCTGCATTAGAAAGGGAGTAGCTGTCAATAGAAACTGCTTAGAACATTCAAACCTTACATGTAAAAACCAACCATTCAAAATTACGAAAATGTTCCACTTTGTACACTGGTGCGCCCGATGAAGGGTTAAATTGTATGTTATATATTTTTTATTTTAACAAAACATACATTCTGCTATGGAAGCAAATTAATTAAAAAATTCTTCCAAACGCGCAAACTATTCTGTAATCCCTAATACAGTGATTTCCGCTTATAAGAATCAAGTTTGTTATTACTGTTTTTTGATTCTTATAAGCGGTTGGTTCTTATAGCCGAAATTTAGGTTTTGGGACAGGCACATACACACCCATATATACATATATTATATAATTTATCATAAAATTCTCTTTAATTTACGTTAATTATATTTCATTAAAATTATTTTTTATAATTTTAAAAATCCAGCTTAATTTTTAGACCTATAAATAGATACACATGATTATAGTAAGAGAAGAAAAAATCCAACATTTGTTACCACATACCTGCTTAACAGTTTAACATTTCAACTACAGGAAGGGAGCAAGAACAAGTTTTCTACAGTAGTTTGACGTAATGAAGTCTTCAGAAGACTGTTTATATCTCTTTCAATACTAATAGTCTCATACGAAGATTCCCCTTCTAGCTTACGTTTCGCGGTTTGATAACGTGCTGAATCTACTAATGCCACGTTTGCCTAAGTGATAGTGGACACTTCGCCAAAGATTTCTGTGTTTCAGGATCCAGGAAGCCGCAACCAGGATGCGGGAGGTGGGAAAAAAGAGTCCCTATTTTTGTTTGTCAGAGGAGAAAAGTGAAATCGGACCCGGACGGGTAAAGATGCCCCCGGCTCAAGCTAATAGGACAGTGTTGTGCTAGAGCGTTTAAGGGGAAACTATTATGTTATGTCTAACAAAGAAAGGGAAGAATTTTATGACTATATTCCATCCCATCTTATCAATCTTTCTTTAAAAAAAAAAGAAAGAAGTTCGTGCCTTTTCAGGGTTTAAGTGGCTTTTATGGAAAAATGAAAGGAAAGCGAAGAGTGTAAACTGATTCTTAAAACCGGTGGATTGATTCTTTAAAGCGAAAATTTTAACATGAATATAATACATTTTTTTTTTCTTTTCGCGATATTGATTCTTATACACGGTTGATTCTTATAACCACTGATCACTATAAGCGGAGGTTACTGTATATCAAACCTCCTAGTTAATCGTAAGCAGTGTCATTTATTACCGTATCCAGCCACATAATATATGCTCTTTTAATTTATTCCGCGATCACAAGTCTACAAGAGACACTGTACACTTATTTAATGATAACAGCTCGAAGAAAAAGTTTGAAGAACACATGTATAGGCGTGTCCACTTCAATCCATGTGCCCCTTCAGTCCGTGCAACATGCACCGATTTCTTCATTCCGATAATTCCAAGGACAAACATCAATCAGGTTACAGTGACACCGTGAAATGATACCACTAATTAATAGTTGTCTCAAAAAGGAAGCCTATCGCAGCAGAAAATGCCTTCTCTGATTTCTCCCAGGGTCAAACTATTTAAAATTGTAAGCGATAAACGTCGCTGAATCTAGCTCAATAATTAGCTTATTTATCGCATTGAAATTTTTTTCTCATTAAAATCCTGCGTAACTGATAATTTTACGGACAGGTATTTTTTTCTCTTTTCTGATACATTAATGAAATATATTGCTTTGTATTCATGTAGAAGAAATGCTAAAGTTAACATATCACGTATCTTTCTTTTAGTGCTCTATAAAACTCAAACTCAAATGAAATTACATAATTACCATGTTTTTATTAACTCGCTATCTTGCTTGTTTGTTTGTGTGTGTGTGTGTTTGTACGGTACAAATCTTGCAATCGATTTTTAATTAACTTCCTGACTAGCTAGACATTTGAAACTTTTAGAATAGCTCAGAACACGATGACAATGCATTATTTTAATACTTTTAGCCATCTTTAAGGAGATTTGAATTCATTTTCAGTTAATTTTGTTTTGTAGATTGGTGCAGCCATCTATCGGCCGGGACCGGAACGAAAGGTTAAACGCAAGTTAACTTCCAATTAACTTCATTTTCTTTCAAGTTGATGGGATAATTCATCAAAAAAAATTTTTTTAAAGTATTTATTAATACATAGAATTGTCAAGTTTATATGATTCAACAGAAAATTTCAAAACATGGTATATAAAAAGTTCTTTTTATCTTGTAATTATTTTAATTGTGAGCCTATCAGCTATTTCAGAATACTTAGTCCGTAAAGAGTATAAAATACGTTTACGTAAAACACTGATATGGTATTTAATCAAGAAAACTTACACATCTTTAAACTTACGTCGTGAAGTTAGGGATTTAACCATCCATTTAACATATGAACTTTTCATTCAACCCATCTTTTTATATTAAACAAAATAAATCGTAAGAGAGAAGAACACATACGGCCCCCCACTCCCTAAACGGAGTATCAGCCAATGTATAAACTGATGACCGATCGTGCCACAGCAGTCCCGTCGCACAACAGGACCCGCTGCTAGGGCAATTCAATACCAATCCGTATAAGTCCAAGTTCAGCTCACATCAACCGTTCGCTCTCGGACCCCACGAGTTTGAGCATCAACAGAGCCAATCCGAGTTTTTAAGTGTCTGATCTCTTTTTTTCGTTTATATCAATTATAATCAATTATTATTATCCCAGCAATTTTTCCACTTTACTACGCAGCCACCAGCTGCGTTCGACATCACTCATTTTATTTTATTTTATTAATAAAATCGTTTTTTACAAAGTCTACACCACCCGTGCAGAATAAAAGATACAAACAACATTAACAAAAGAACTATTGCCGAACTCAAACAAAATAAGTACTAACTTGTACCTCAACAGTCAAATGACTACTTAACAAAATCTACTTATCGCCGTAGCAAGAGTAAGCGCTAATAACAGGTACATAACAAAAATGCAGAGCACGAAAAATAGAAAAACAAATTGACAAGCAACCAAGACAAGCCGCCAGAAGCGTCTATCACCCAGCTTTCCTTAACCCATAGTTAGTCCTCGCAATAATCCGATCGACGTGATCTTTAAGTCGCGGGCAATTCGGGTCTGTGGGAAGATGACCAGCGCATGCTGGTATCTCCTCCTCCTTGTCCATCTTCAAGCAGAAGTTGACGCAGCTGGCACACCTAAGTGGCCCTGCGCAATCCCCTTCATGCACCCTCTTGTTACATCTTTTACACATTTTTTCGTAATCACAGTGTTTTGCAACATGTCCATAACACCAACAATTATAGCATATTAAATCGTAAAAAAGAATTAAAAAAAAAAATTTTTTTAATAAATAAATCGTGCAAAAAAAAATTAATCGTCCAAAATAAATCGTAAATTACTCCCCATAAACTTACTAATTTCTAATTTTTACACCGTTGCCAGATCATTTGCAACGATTTCTTCTAGTTATATTTTATCGCAATTTGTTTTACCACAGTAAACTAAAAGGAAATTGATTTTCAAAAATGTTTGTGGATTTTATGTCAGATAGTCTATTTTATTTGAATATTTTATGTGTATATTTTCAAATTACACGATACTGCAGTAAATTCATGGCATCTAATTTTAGAGGAATGATATTCAACACATTTTTGTAACTTCGTATTTCAATATATAACTTAAATACAGGAACTGTCCAATTATTCAGGCATATCTTTTCCCGTTTTTCATTTATGGTTAAAGAAAAATGTACGAAACAAACAGTAAGAAAACTCACCTCTCTGTGTATGTATATATATATATATATATACATATATATTTAATCAAATCAAACTTGTAGGAAGCGATAATTAAATAATTTATAAATGCTAGCTGTATCAAAAGACTATATTAAAACGAAAAACTAAAAACTGCGATTACATTGTTATTATCTTTTGGAAAACTCTGCGTATGAATACATTGAATCTATCTTGTCGTGTAGTCAACTTACAGTTAAGGGGTAAATCCGAATCGCCATGCGATTTCGAATATGTATACCGATTTTATTATTGTAGATATTGTAGATATATTTAATTATTGTAGATAATAACAACGTAATTGCTTTAAGAATTCAGAATCTACCTGGACAATTATAAGTTATATTTTAAGCAGTAAATTAACCGAGCAAAGTATTAATAAAATACAGCTAGCAAATAATTAATTAAAGAGATGATATAAATTAATAAAGTTAATAATAATAGATAATATTGAAAATTATAATTAATATTTAAATCTGAAATAGCAATTAATTTTCTACATAGTGACGTTATGTCACACACACACACATATATATATATACATATATATACATAAAATTCATCTCAAGTACAAAAAAAAATCCTATTTTTCAAAAATGTCCTTAACGTAAATGATTTGTTCGCACGTCCTCTTCAGTTAGCAGTAATATATATTTAGATCATAGATCCAAAATAATTAAACTTTGAATTAAGAGTCGAACTGAAACAAATTTCCAAAAGAAGAAATGAGATGCCCTAGTTTACTTAAAAAAGTCTCTGAAATGACACGATTGCAAATATTTCTACCACATCCAAAGATAAACGAGGTTCAAAACTGCATTTCTTCAACAAAATATCTAAAGCATTCTCAAACTTGCGAGTGGCGATGATTTCTAACTTAAATATCACGTATTTATCTGTGAGAGAAACTTTAACAGCTCGAAACTTTACATTTGCATACAGAATTCCTCTATTCCGTTCCATTTACCTTAGATGCTGCATTTTAAACATACACATTGCAGAAGACACTGTCTTTAAATAGATTTTGTTTACCGTATGGACATTGCAAAATCGATGAAAAACTTTCTCATACATGCGGCTTATATAAATTATAAAATATTCGAAAGTATGAAACCACTGTTAAACAATTTCTTTGGTATTATTTCGCCTTAAGTTCTAATGAGCCTTCCCTCCAAAGGAAAAAAATTAAAAACATATATTTAGGTTTATTGGTATATTTCGTATTTCTTGCATTATTTTCATATTTGGAGTGCATTATAGAACTTTTTAACAATAACCAAAATAAATAGCGTTAAAATGGTGCACAGATATAATCATTTTTAATGAAATAGTTACGGTAAGTTCTTAAAAATATTCAAGGTTTCACGACAATTTTCGTAGACTACTATACGAAAGGCTGCCGGCTGTTCATCAAGTAAGATTCAACGATTATCAAATTTGGCATAAAACTGCCTGAAACCAGGAAATGTGGTTAGCTGAAACTACAGCTATTTTAACCACACCTCGTCGGGCAGATTATCATTAAAATTAGACAAAAGTGGTGTTCATTTCAGATTCTCATCTTTCTATCGGAAAAAGCTGCTATTTACGGCAGAACTATTTAATCTTCAAAGTAATTACTGTGCTATGGTGTTCTTCTAAAATGTAATTAAGAATGATAATTCAACCGAAATAGTCAGAAATATGAACAATTTGGAACATTAAGTAAAAATATATCTAAGTTTGTTTGTTTGTTTGTGTGTGTGTGCGTTTGTGTTTATATATATATATATATATATATATATATATATATATATATATATATATATATATATATATACACATAAGAATAATCATCTTCGTCCAAATCAAAATGAGCTGGAATTCTTCAAAACGTATAAATAGCTAATGACGTAATAAATGACGAATATGCTATAAATAAGTTTTAAAACAAAGTGCAATAATTTCTGTTACATAACTGTACATTGTAGAACTATTTACTTTTCAAAGTAACAACTGTGCTATGGTTTTCTTCTAGAATGTAATGAAGAATGATAATTCAACCGAAATTAGTCAGAAATACGAACAATTTGGAACATTAAGTGAAAATATACTAAGTTTGTTTGTTTGTGTGTGCGTTTTTTTTTGTTTATATGTATATACATCACAAGAATCATCTTCGTGCAAATCAAAATGAGCTGGAATTCTTCAAAAAGTATGAATAGCTAATGATGTAACAAATGACGAATATGCAATAAATGAGATTTAAAACAAAGTGCAATAATTTCTGTTACAGAACTGTACATTGTTTTCCTGTATGATGTTAAGTATGCCATCATTAAAAATAGGTAAGTTTTGGGAGCAAGAATATTTTCACGGCATTTTCGCTTTCATGGCACTCTACTCATTTAATTGCCATGAGATTTAAAACAAAGTGCAATAATTTCTGTTACATAACTGTACATTGTTTTCCTGTATGATGTTAAGTATGCCATCATTAAAAATAGGTAAGTTTTGGGAGCAAGAATTATTTACGGAATTTTCGCTTTCATGGCAATCTACTCATGTGATTGCCATGACATTCAAGAAAAAACTATAAGCCAATCATTCTGTACTCAGAAAAAAAATGGGTTATGTTTCAGATTTTTTGGGAATATACATGAGTAGCCATAATTTTTAATTCAAATTTCTTATCCATTTATTTTTAGAATTTTCTTTCGCTTCACATTTGCCAGGATGTACAAACATGTTCGGTTAGTGACCAAACTACACTAGACTTTCGATTATTCCACTAATTTAATGCCCGGTTGAATACGGAAAACTAGAAAAGACGAATAGCAGAAAATAGGTCCTTAATATCATAAAAAATTCCTGTATATCATAACGTAAAAATTCAGATGTTTTCAATGAAATAGCTGGATAAAAATCACAGTCTACCTTACAGAAAGATCCAGAAGTTTTAAATGAACTAGTAATTAAATGTTTCATTTATAAAACTTATATAGATCTTCAATTATTCTTTTGGATTTTTTTATAAATCATCTTTACTTATATAAAAGCCTAGAGTAGAAAAATTGTAGGTAACCATTCCGGGACGGACCAAGTCGGGAACATCTTAACATTGCGTCGCCATTTTCTGAAATTTTTCTTGAAAAATAATACCAAAAAAGTTACATAATTTGAAAGCCCTTTAAAAAATATGAAATTCTCAAGTGAACCCTAATTCAAAACCGTTTAGTTTTTGAAATATCTTCAAATTAAAATATCCATTGAAAAGAATCATTTATTCAATTGAGTCATTCACATGAATTTCGAATTCATTCAACTCCATGGTTTTTCATATTCTCTTTAAATAACTACACTTTTAATGTTTAATTTTAATGTTAATTAAACTGTGTTTCGCGTTTTATTTTTGTGTGTTTTTTATTGTTGTTTACTGCTGTTTAAGTATCGTTTTCGGCAATGCCTGCTGTGTGGTGAGGCATTCACTTATGAAACAGTTTTGGTTTAGTTTTGATTTAGTTTAGTTTTGTTTTGTTGTTTACTGCTGTTTAAGTACAGTTTTCAGCAATGCCCGTTGAAAATGATGAATCACCTCTTGAAACGCTGATCAACATTCCGTCATTTTTGACGGGAGTTATATACTAGTGTTGGCATTATTCCGGATAACTGGTGATTCAATTCTTAATTTTTTGTGGTGCTCGGATAGTGGGAAAACTGGCTTCCTGGGATAACAGGTGATTCGGTGTACAATACCTTGATCACGTTTTCCCGTCACCAGTCGGTAATTACCTCCTTCAGAAATAATTCATCATTTTTAGCTGTTCCTTGTCAAATATGTAGATTAATGTCGAAAGCCAAACAGTTGTTTTGACAGGGGAGCGGAAACAAGATGTAGGGTAGACCGGGGCTTGCTGGTCCATTTTTTCTTCAATATTTTTTTAAGAAATAATTTATTAAAATTTTTAATTTTTTTTGCTTGTACAATCAGCACATTTTAAAGCATAACCACGTAGGAAAAAATTTGAAAAATATTAATTAACTCGAAGGTAACCCGCCATTTCGACGTCATAATACTAATAATGACGTCATAATGGAAAAAGTATATGAAAGTTAAAAAATATCCCGAATTATCTAACAATATTGCATTTAATCCACACCTTGTAAAAGCAAACCCTTTCATTATTTTTTATTTATTTAGTTTTTATGCGATTGGAGTAGTAGACTGCCATCCAACCCGTCATTTCGACGTCATAATACTAATAATGACGTCATAATGGAAAAAGTATATGAAAGTTAAAAAATATCCCGAATTATCTAACAATATTGCATTTAATCCACACCTTGTAAAAGCAAACCTTTTCATTATTTATAATTTATTTAGTTTTTCATGCGATTGGAGTAGTAGACTGCCATCCAGTTTTTTACAGCTCACTACGCTATATGAATACTTGAGCTACTTGATTCATTCACATTCAAGTAAACAGATTTTTAAAAACTGTTAAATATACAGCTAAAAGCATCCAATTTTTTTTTAGTTCTGAATGTTTTATAGAAAAATAGGCTGAACAAACGTGATTTGATAGAGAAGATATTAGTTTTTAGGTAAGAAAAATTCTGCTCCACATCTGAAATTGAAATTAAGCCTAACTAGCCGTTTGTTTACTGAGGGGTTCAATTGAAAGATGAGTACAGCCCGGAAGTGTTATACAGAGACAACGGCTATTATTTATATAATAATTTCTATATGAAGCTCAGCAGGACATCAAATCACTGGACCAACCTGCCCCATCGAACGGGGGAGTTTGGCCCTTTAAGTTGATTTGATTTCCGGATTACTAACGGAAATGAAAAAACACATAAAATATTAAATGTAATTTTAATATGGTATATAAAAGACACAAAGGATAAGAAAAGAAATTTGTCCAACTTAACTACTGCCTTCATGGATCTTTCTCATCATCACAATGAATGCAAACATAAAATATCGTGTCCCCAGTGACACATAGTCTTGGACTCCGGGGCATCTTGGGCCACTGGGCCAACATGCTCCGGAATAAATCGGCCAACTTGCTCCATATAGCCATTTTGGCTTTTGATCGTTGTATCAAATATTCTGTTAATATTTTTTCAAACCAGTAGGTAGAAAATTAGCTATGAACAACGGTCTTTTAGATTGCTGTTCATCTAAGTGAAACTTAGATGAAAAAGGGCCTGTTCACATAGGAGTCCGTTGCGTTGCGTTAAGGAAAAGTTGACGTTGAGACGAAAATAAACCAATCATAGGCCTCCAAACGATTAGCAATGAAATTTTTAACGCCTATGATTGGTTTATTTTCGCCTCAGCGTCATCTTTTCCTTAACGCTACGCAACGGACTCCTATGTGAACAGGCCCTAAGACTTTGTTCGTCAAGCAGTTAATTTAGAAACAAATCAGAAACGATTATTTTTAAGAGTGCAAAAAAAAACTCACTTCAGTGAAAATTTTGAAATTTGAAGAGGTTTTCGTTTGATTGCTTCTTCGCTGCTGACGCTGTTATGGGTGAAAGAAAATGTGCTACGACACACGTCGCTTAGCTAGTAACGCAATCTACCGGATAGTTTGAAAAATATCTCAGGTGGGCCGACGTTCCCCTATGGCCAACATGCCCCGGTCTACCTTGCTATAAAACAGTTCGGGAATGATTTTGTTTTCTAGAGGGGAAAACGGTTCAGCCAGACTTTTGTAATCATAAAATTTCAGAGCAAAAATATACATCTCCAGCAGACATTTCTTTGTTATGTAGCTTTGGACACAGGCGTGTCCACAGCAAGACATAACAGACGAGTACCCTGGGAAAGGAATTCATGCTGCGGAATTTCTCTCAGTTTTTTACTGGCTTTACTGGCTTTTACTGGCTGACAAAGTGCAGCAATCCAGCCCACTGTGGAAAGAACCGTCGTTCGTCCCGAATTGTGGCATAAAATGGTGACGAAATGCATACAGCGTGCCAAAGACGGGGAGCTAAAAGGGAAATTATACATCCCCAACGTAACGGGGGATACCTGTACGCAGGGCCGGCCAGAGACTTCACGGGACCTGGGGCAAACTTTTGTTGGGGGCCCCAAGACTATTTTTCAGAAGACTGTTTTGTAGTAAGAGAAATCTGATTAATCGAATAATTTTTTTTAAATTTTTTGGGGGACCCTTTTTTCAGGACATTATTTTGAATTTTGAAGTACGATACAAGTTTCAAAATTTTCTTTCGGAGAAAATCTAAAAAATAATTAAAAAAAAAATTTTTGGGGGCCCCTCCGGCAGTTGGGGGCCTGGGGAAAAGTGCCCCAGTTGCCCCCACCCCACCCCTCTGGGCGGCCCTGCCTGTACGCAAGAAATATTTAGGCTTTATTTATGGCCGCCCTTTTGGCCCGCTTTATACATTTTGACATAAAAGTTATTTAAAGTAAAATACCCGATGAACCAACATGTTACGCACCTGATTCGTTTGGATGTCCCTGCGCAGTTTCCTGTCGCTCGAGCTCATGCCTTTCGCCAAATCCCTGTTTTCCTGTTTCAGTTTATCAATTGCTCCCTCCGTGTGGTGGATGTCCTTGAGCAGTTCGTCCAGATACGAGATCATAGAATCCGTCTTGTCGTCAGCCATTTTGAAACTCTCTTCCATTTTCTCTGGAGTCTCTTCTCCAGCCGCGGCGGAAATGGCGGATTGGAGACCTTGAGATTTCTCCAGAAGGGGTTCGAGACCCGTGATACCTTTCTCTATCATGTCACTAGTTTCTGCGATTCTGTGGACAAACATCACCCTTGTTCGTGAACAATAACAAACACTTTGATTTTAGAGTGCGTGAAAATTTATTTTGGTTTTATTAACACCAAAACTTTTACTAGTTGGAGATATTGCTTGCATACGTTTTTTTTTGTTTGCTCCAACGTGGTAGGTACATTATCCTGAGGACACCCACCCATCCCCACGGCGGGAGAGTTTAGAGTGGAGGTGAAACAAATCTGTTTTTGGCCATTTAGTACCAACACTGCCATGATACAGTAAAAGCATCATACTCTTCAGTGCAACAGTGAACCAAGTACGAAATATAAATTTTACGTTGTTGAAGGAATAAAAACAAATTTCAATGGTTAAGGCTGCTATGTACTAAGAAAAAAATCGTTTATCCCTTTTCCTCTTCTTGGAGACTCTTGTGGTCGGAGGAGTCCAGTTGACAGTTCGAGAATTCCACTCCCCTTAGATTGACATTTTGAGAGATTGCAATGGCTCTCTCTCTATAGGGGGTTAAGCGCTTCCCCCAAATTTTTTATTTAAAATATATTTTTGTCAACTATTTAGAGGTACATAAATGCTGATACTCAAATAAAATTGATATTGTCAGATAGCCTGAACTTTACTGCAAAGCGCTACAGGATTCATTTTATAAATTTCGTCCTCCGAAGGAATTTATGAGCGTTTAAAAACACACTATACCAGATTTTTCCCCGAATAATTTAAATTTTAAAATATTAATTGCATTTTTTAAAAAAAACGATAAATGAACACAAATGTAAAATTTATTTCTCTATGACGGGGTACAATGTTTTAACTAAAATCTTTGAATCCAAGTCGGCAATCCGTAGACAAATTTTCTCCATAGGTTAACATTGAGGTGAGCGAATCCAATGGGGTTATCAGATAGCAGCTTTAAGTAATATAGTTTTTCAACTTAAGAGATCATTTTTCACAGAACTGATTCTCATGAACATGGCTCTGTTTAACTTTGAACCCTCCATATAACAGTCTCATTTTTAGAACGTGCCAAAAACTAAATTTTTGTAAGAAAAAAAAATTCTCGTTCTGATGACAATATTGCATGGCATACCTTAATCCTTCAAATAATAACCTAGTATTCATTTCGTTTATCATGAAATCCAAAAGAACTTTCACGTTCTATCACATGAGGATATTGCATGTGATACAAATCGAAATCAATTTTACTTTAAGGAAGAAGATGACAACTTCGCGTTTCACGCCATATATTTCCATTCGAAGATGCATTAAAACTGATTTTGTGATCAATTAGCAAAAATCTCTAAATCACATGAAAATATATCTCATAGAAATAGAGTATTTTAATCAAGTACAGTGATTTCCGCTTATAAGAATCACGTTTGTTATTACTGCTTTTGATTCTTATAAGCAGTTGATTCTTATAGCCGAAATTTAGGTTTTTGGAAAGGCACACACATACCTATATATACATATATTAGATAAAAATATATGTATATATAGGTATGTGTGTAACATAAAATACTCTTTAATTTACGCTATCTTTTATTAAAATTATTTTTAATAAATTTAAAAATACAACTTAATTTCTAGACCTATAAGTAGATACACATGATTATAGTAAGAGAAGAAAACAATCCAATATTTGTTATAACATAACTGCTTAACAGTTTTAACATTTCAACTACAGGAAGGGAGCAAGAAAAAGTTTTCTATGGTAGTTTGACGTAATGAAGTTTTCAGGAGGCTGTTTATACCTCTTTCAATACTAATATTCTCAGCCGAAGATTCACCTTCGAGCTTACGTTTCACGCTTTGATAACGTGCTGAATCTAAATGTCACGTTTGCCTAAGTGATAGTGGACACTTCGCCAAAGATTTATGTGTTTCAGGGTATAGGAAGCCGCAACCAGGATGTGGGAGGGGGGAAAAAAGAGTCCCTATTTTTGTTTGTCAGTGGAGTAAAGTGAAATCGGACCCGGACAGGTAAAGCTAATAGGACAGTGTTGTGCTAAAGCCTTTAAGGGAAAACTATTATGTTATGTCTAACAAAGAAAGGGATGAATTTTACGTCTATATTCCATCCCATCTTATCAATCTTTCTTTAAAAAAAAGAACTTCGTGCATTTTGACGGTTTAAGTGGCTTTTTTGGAAAAATGAAAGGAAAGCGAATGGTGTAAACTGATTCTTAAAACCGGTGGATTGATTCTTTAAAGCGAAAATTTTAACACGTAAATAATACATTTGTTTTTGTTTTCGCGATATTGATTCTTATAAACGGTTGATTCTTATAACCACTGATCACTATAAGCGGTGGTTACTGTAACTACAACTTTGGTCACAATCTATGGATAATTTTAATTTATATGTACGAGGGGTGATCAAAAAACATGGTTACATAGCCTGCAAGGAAACGTGTACTTTTTATTTAATAAAACCAATATAGCCAACTGATAGTACATACATTAGGTTATTTTCCAACATAATCCTCATATCGGTTTAGGCACTTGTCTCTTCGTGGGATGAGTTTGAATATTACCTCTTGTTAAAAATCCTGTCCTTGCGTGTTCAACCACGTTGTAGTGAAGTGTTTTACTTCCTCGTCTAAAGCTAATCGTCGTCCCGGTAAGTCCTCCTGAAAGTGAGGAAAGGGATGGAAGTCGCTTGGAGCGAGGTCCTGGCTGTAGGAAGGGTGGTCGATGATGTCCCAGCGAAATTTCTTCTACAGCGTGGTGCTCCTCTGGGCTGTATGAGGACGCGCGTTTTCGTGGAGGAATATGAAAGTCGTGAAGGAAGATGCCGCCGGTGAATTGCAGCCGCACTTACATATTTCGCCCACAGAAATCGAATAACTGAGCGGATTTCTTCGCGAGACCAGTTTTCCAAACGAGTCGCCATTTCTATTAACCTTCAACTAGTGCTGTAGGCCGAGGGTAGGTGAAACTCTCCACAGTTAGCGATCTCATGTATTAGAATTACCGCACACAACTACTTTCTGTATAACAGACGAAACTCCAGGAATATCGACCTTGTAACCTTAGTTTTTGATCACCCCTCGCATATATATATATATACACACTCATGGACAAAAAAATTAGCGCACCAAGAAGGAGTCGTCAAAATGAAACGAAATTTTACATACGTAATGACTACTTTGATATAAGTAAATGATAAGAATATCAAAGAAAAAGGATAATTTATTTCAAAGAAAAAGGCAAAAGAACGGAGGAGTTAATACTCCGTTGGACCCCCTCTAGCGCGAATGCACGATGCGATACGATCGGGCATTGAGTCATACAAGTTCTGTATGATGTCTTCAGACATTTCGTTCCATATTTGCTGTAACCTTGCCTCTAGTTCGTTCAAACTCGTGGGATGCCCAACTCGTCGTCCCAAATGATCCCAGATATGCTCGATTGGAGACAAATCTGGGGATCGGGCAGGCCAAGGAAGGGCAGTAACAGAGCGGAGACAATCTTGTGACACCCTTGCCGTATGAGGCCGAGCATTGTCTTGTTGAAAAATGGCTCCTGGGAGCCGTTGCATGAGTGGCAACACATGTGGTTGCAGGATTTCATGAACATACCGCTGGGCTGTCATGGTGCCACGGAACAATACTAGGGGTGACCGTGTATTGTAGGCAATGGCACCCCATACCATCACACCAGCTGTGGGAGCGATGTGTCGCTGTACAGCAAAGGCAGGATTGAAGCGTTCACCACGGGCTCTCCACACACGAACACGATTGTCATCACTGCCGAGATTGAATCTGGATTCGTCGCTAAAGACGACCTGGTTCCATTCCGCTGCAGTCCAGTTTCCTCGTGCGCGGCAAAACTCCAAACGGAGGCGTCGATGGGTGGGCGTCAAGGGCAGCACATGTAATGGGCGCCGCGATACCAACTGTCCTTCAGCCAGGCGCCTTCGTATGGTTCCAGAAGACACACAGGCCCCCAGTGAAGGTGCTACCTGTGCCTGGATGGCGGCCGATGAAGCAGTTGGCTGTACGCGTGCATTTCTTACGATGTGGTGGTCTTCTCGACGACTGGTCTGTCGAGGGCGTCCTGAGCCCTGGTCTTCGTGTACATGACATCTCTCGGGTCCACTGGTCCCAACACCTCCTCACAACACAATCAGAGCGGCCTAATTGACGAGCTACTCGCCTAGCTGACCACCCAGCTTCCATCGTTCCGACGATTCCCCCCCTCTCAAACTGCGACAACTGCTTATATTGTCTTCGAACACGGCGTAATGGCATGTCTATCTCAGCTCTTCCTTCGTAAATGATTCAGCACACTCAAACAAGCTTTGGTTACCTGTTTTATACTCCACAGAGTACGATGTTCAACGCCCTCTACCGGCTATACGTAATGCGCAATCACGCTGCATTTCTAATCATTTGCATATCTCCCCGACATGTACCTTCATTGCACGTTTCGTTACGATCCCGCAATTATTTCTTGGTGCGCTAATTTTTTTGTCCATGAGTGTATATATATATTTATAAAATGTTGCTTGGTACGAGAAGTGCCTAAGTCAGTTTTTTCCAAGATGACTTTGTTTGCTTCAGGGCCTGTTCACATAGGAGTCCGTTGCGTTGCGTTAAGGAAAAGATGACGTTGAGACGAAAATAAACCAATCATAGGAGTTAAAAATTTCATTCCTAATCGTTTGGAGGCCTATGATTGGTTTATTTTCGTCTCAACGTCACCTTTTCCTTAACGCAACGCAACGGACTCCTATGTGAACAGGTCCTATGTCTCTGTAAAGCAACATTATTTTCCATGTAAGAAGTACCCAAATCTGTACAATGGTTTAGAAAACACTTTTAAAGCATCGGAAATACTCGGGTACTTCTTACATTGTAAATAATATTTAAAATATATTATTTATAAATTTACATTTAATCTTACATTTTTTTTCTGAAATTAAAAATTGCTTGTGTATTGGTGAAACATAACCCTATGATTGGGATAGATTTAAGGAAGGTTAAGAGCAATTTCATCACAATTACGCTAGTATGCCTGTGGTGTTGTGGCAAAAGGCCATAAGACGGGTTTGTTTTGAGGTTTTAAACAAACCTCAAAATGAACGGATTTATCTTCCTTTAAATATAATATAATATTTATCTTCCTTTAAGAAATATATATATATATATATATATATATATATATATATATATATATATATATATATATATATATATATATATATATATATGTTCTTATATATACAGTGGAATCTCGATTGATCGTTTTCCGAATCATTGTTTTCCCGCATGTGTCGTTCATTTCTTCCAGTCCCAGCGATTATATTGCTTTGTTATGATCCCACATCTATCGTTTTTCCGCATTTATCGTTCATTTCAGTCGGTCCCTTGAAAAACGATAGATCGAGATTCCACTGTATATATATATATATATATATATATATATATATATATATATGTTCATACATATATATATATGAACGGATTTATCTTCCTTTAAGATATATATATATATATATATATATGTGTGTGTGTGTGTGTGTGTGCGATTATGGGGCATCATATATTGCGTTCACGGCAGTGTGTATATAAAGCGCTAATACAAATAGGTGTAGTATTTGATTTGTGCATTTAGATATGGGAGTTAAGTAAGCCATAGATTATCAAAAGCATTAATAAATAACTACATTTTGTTAATCTTTTAGCCGCATAACGCCAACATCGGAGTTGCCTGCCTTGCAAATACTGAAGATGCACGCATTCACCGCGTGCTAACTTCAACTCAAAACTTTCGATCTCGCAGATTCACCTAATTGGGGAGCTCTAAGTTCCAGCCCAAAGAGTAGACTCATGCCTTTTCATCATCGCTAATTTCCATATTAATGACATGCTCTCCTCACATCCTGCAATAACTCGAGGAAAGTATAGAATAAGGACGTGAAGGAATGAACAGCATTTGAATGCAGTGATGTAAGTATTCATAAAGAAACTCCGGATAAGAAAAATTCGGCGATGTGACCATAATATTGATGTCACGTGCAAAAAAAAATATTTAATGTTTAACCCTTCAGCGGGCGCGCCCGTGAACAAAGTGCAACACTTTCGTAGTTTTGAATGGTTTGTTTTTACATGTAATGTTTGAATGTTCTAAGCAGTGTCTATTTATAGCTACACCCTTTCTAATTCCAGGTCTGATTTTCTAACCCTTGTATTCATTTCCATTCATTGGTAGTCGTGAGTTAACAGTGGCAAACTAGCGATTATACCGGATTACAATATGACAAAAGGAGGAGTTGATGTCGTCGATCCGGTGTGCAGCTATTACAGGATATTCAGCGTATCACAGAAATGGATAATCGCATTATTTTTGGGGTTTTTTGACATAATAGTAATCCATTCGCAAGTTGTCCTTAGATCCTCTAAACCGGACAGTTTTGAAATAAGGCGATTATACTGCATTTTTTGGCCTTTAACTATAAATATATCTCAATGCTATCAACATTTTATATGTTGTGAAAAAAACGCAGAATTATTATTTTCAATTTGAAAAAAAAAAGTTTATTACAAAAGGAATAATCATGGTTGAAAGAGACGTTGCACTTTGTATGCATCTTTGTATGCATGTTAAATGTAACATTCACAAAACTATTTACACAGAGTTCCATATTTTTCTCTCTGTGAATTTTTTTAACAAATGCTGAAAGAATTATGTATTTTTCCAGCTTATGAACGCTTAAAGTATTACTCATTTTAACATAGTTAAATTAATTGATCACAGAATTTTCCCCTGTTGTGAACAGTAGAAGAGCATAAAAGTCTTAATCAATAATAATCATAATTATGACCCTAACTATAAGAACTATTATAATGAGTAACGGTGTAAGTTTTGTAGTAATGAATTCAAACTTCAAAGAACCAAACTTTAATGCATCCCCCCTCCAAAAAAAGAAAAGATAGTTAAGATATAACGGAAAATATTATTGCTAGCTAAATAAATGTAATAATTATATATATATATATATATATATATATATCTATATATATATATATATATATATATAATGAAAAGAAAAATTCATTTGTCTGTGTATATTGCTTTGTTTTAATGCAAATAGTATTTATATAATGCATATAGATTATTTGTATTTAAAGTATTAATATTTTATGTTTAAAGAGAGTTATAAAATTTCAAATTCAATATTCAAAGTAAACAACTTTGAAATTCCAGTGCCTTAAACATAGATAAATTATGTTTTCACTCTTTAAAGTTTCTAATTATTGAAAACAATTTCTTTAACTATTTTTCGTAAAAAAGAAAGAGCTACAAAATCTACCACACGCTAGCTGCATATGTACCCCGGACCAAGAATTTAAAAATTTAATCTCGCTCCTAAACTATTTATTCGATATTAGCTAAATTTCCAAACTTCTTGCCGCAAAAATATAATGGTGGATTAAAGTATTGAAATTCTTTTCATCCCAACTTTCGAAAGACTTATACGCAACATTTCTTTCCCAAAAATTTTATTCCTCTGAGCCGTTTTCCACAAAGTTTAAGTGGCTAAATTCGTTTAGCATGTAGAAAGGTTCTTTCTCAGCGCTCGAAAGTAATATTTAATACAAAGCGCTCGTAATTTGCTCCATCTTAGGGGTGATGTTAATTATATACTTTCGTAAAACGAGACACGCGTTAAAAATGCGTCTTATTTTACTCTGCTGCGAGGGAGGTACTGCTACAAAAGAGTGCGGCTAATTAATTTCAAGGGGGAATATCGCGAGACCATTAAACTTGCACCAGTCGAGAGGTTTTAAAGATGTAATACTCCTTAACCAGGCAACAATTACGCAGCAGTTTATCATTGCAAAATGCGTTTCATAATCGAGTTTAAATACAGTTAAATTTAGGCATACGCATTGCTTCAAGACTTTCAACACAATATGTTTTTTAAAATACTCGCTCCTCTGTTATAGCTAATAGCGAGATATATAGGGGTGATTCTCGGGCAATGCAACAGCTTTCATCCATTTACTGTTGTCACCCTTATGCGAAGGGCGTTTCATCACTGTTGAATTATCAGCTTTAAGGGGGTCCAGGACACAAAATTGTTCGAATTTTCGAAAAAAATGTTATTGTATTAATTTTTTTTTGCTTTTTTTACGCTTAAAATAACATTTAAATCATGTTTCTATCTTAATTAGAACAGGATAAACTATTATTTTTTTTTTGCAACATTCTAATAGCATCTAAGCGTTGTTTAAACCTGTAAGTACGTTTTTCTACATAAAGGGTTTTTTCCCCCATTTCTCGTCTTTAAATTGTTAAAAGTCAAGAACCGTTAAAGATAAATGGTTGAAATCTGGAACATGTCTTTTTCAACTATTTTACTTTAATTTTGATTCAGCAAATTTGAAAAAAATTATTTGCTTTTGAAAATATGATTTTTTTTAAATAATTTATTTTTTGTAATTTTTAATCTAAATATTTTTAATTTCTTTAAAAATTAATATTTCAAAAAATGCTGAATCAAAATTAAAATTTATATATTTCTGTTTAATTAAATGAACAATTTTTGAAATTCTACAAATAATATTTCGAGTTATAAAGATTTTAAATTACCCGACATTTATGAAAATTTTAAATTAAAAAAAAATTTTAAAAAATGTTGCGAAATATTGTAATGTGATTTTGTTTACAAATTATATGGTTGACCATCACAAAAAAAATTCAAAATTTTAACTCAATAAATAAAATTTTTTTTAAATGTGTCCTGGACTCCCTTAAAATTCAATTAAAAATCGAAAATTTAAGGTATAGACTTGAAATGAGAATTATATGAATAAAAATGCCTTCAGCTTCCAGATGATTTAAATATTTTCTTTGTAAGATAAAAACTCGAGGAGCATCGATATTACATCCACATAGGGGACGATATTTCTTGAAAAACTGTGTTTCATTTTTTGATGAAAATATTAGTCTGTTTTAAAATATTTTTAAACAAATGAGGTTTAGTTTGAAAGAGAAATGTCTGTAGTCTTAGATTTTAAAAAGATTAAAATTCTACGATCATTTTTTGACGAGTTATCGTAATCTGAAGATGAAAAAGTCAATATTTTCACACAAAAAAATAAAATAAAATAATAAATAATCTTAAAGTTCGACGAAGATGAGACATGTCTTACTTTGGTCCCCCCATTTTTCTGCATCCATTGGTATCGCTCTCGACCCCATACCCCCAGCGGTTTCGGAGGAGATAGCGTGACAAGCTTTTGACAGCGGCGGCGGGAGTTACTTTTTTTTAGAATAGACAGATGTAAGATCCCAGAGTAGTTTATACTCTTATATTCTCGTTACAAACTTAGTAAAGAAATAAACTTGCTAAATTAGCAGAAAACCTGCTAAGTTAATACTGATTATATATATATATGTGTGTGTGTGTAAAGGATTTTTAGAGGTTAAACTTTAAAGGGGCTCTGGCGGGGGGCTTTTCTACGGAAAGTCTGAATAAAAAAGGCAAATGTCAGATTATTCACATTTGATAAAGCAAAACAGGAGTGAAGACGGAGTTCAACAGGGAGAATTACAGGCTTCATCGCCGGTTCTGACGTAGAGAGGTATTTTTAGAGATTCGCGCGCAAAAATTATTGCAAGTTAATCAAAAGAATCGCGTGGAACATTCCATGAAGCGTAAGAAGATCATTTTAGGCGGGCTTGAAACAAAAGAATAACTTCAGAGACGATGTAGCTGCCGAAAGGTTTAGACATGCCGCTTGCGGTGCGGCCAAGAGATTGAACGGGATAAGGAATTTAGATTGATAGAAATGTAAGTGTTGGAAATTAAGTCGGTTAAAGTTAATGCTACGAATGGAGCCGAGTCCCTATTTTAATGATTAATAAACGTTGTTAAAGGACAAGAACTTGTTTTATTTACCCACTCGCCACCAAACTGACTGTAATAAAGATGAAAAGAAGAGTTGGTGTTCCGACATTCAACTACTATGGATTTGGGGATATAGATGTTAAAGAAGGGCATGAAATCAAATCCGACATATATATATATATATATATATATATATATATATATATATATATATATATATATATATATATATATGTATATATATATATATATATATGTATATATATATATATATATATAATATATATATATATATATATATATATATATGTGTATATATATATATATATATATATATGTGTGTATATATATATATATATATATATATATGTATATATATATATATATATATATATATATATATATATATATATATATATATATATATATATATATATATATATATATATATATATATATATATACTATATACAGTGGACGCTCGTTAATTCGAACTCGGTTAATTCAATCCAAACGCCCCAATCCAAACGCCCCATGGCCAACTAATCCAAACGCCCCAAAAAACTTGTATTGGAATTAATGTTAAAAATATCTCATTAATTCGAACTAAATTTTTATCACTTCGGTTAATTCGAACTAAAAATTTGACCAAAAAAAATTCTTTTTCCTCGTTTAACGAGAAAATACAAGCTGTATTTATTATTTTGTGTGTCAATATCATCTGTATTTCTTTCCTGTGTAAAGAGGGACATGCCTGCATTCCTAGACTAATGCATTTCCGCTAAACATTAGGGACATCAGTGCTTAACGGACAAAACGATTTTCCGTTATTTGTGTCGATTTTCTTAGAATTTCAGAAAAACCAGTCTTTTCTACTGATTCTTGGGAGCTGCGTCAGTTATGCTTGCAGTGCAGACAAGTTAATGTAATCTAGTTTTTCTTCCTGGTTTGGTTTGGAGCGCTATGGTCAACATTTTGCTACACGAGGGCTAGTTAGACAGGGACCTACAGTTTAAAGCCTATATTCCGAACGGTTACAAGCATCCGTGCCAACAGTAGGACTCGAACCCACAGGATCTGAACCGAATGCCAGTGCCCTAGCCATTCGGCCATCACCTTGGAAGTGTTTCTTCCTCAATGTGTGGTGTGAACGTTTAAAAATTCAGGATGTCTACACGTAGAAAGTACAAAACCCTAACTTTTGAGACAAAGGTAGAAATTTTAAAGAAAGTAGAGAATGACGAGTGTAAAACAAAGTTAGCAGCTGACTATGGAATTGAAAAAAATACCTTGTCAACTTATTTGAAATACAAGGAGTCAATTTTAAATGCATGGGAAAAATTAAAATTTGCTAGAGGAAGGAAACGCATGAAAAATGCGTCCCAAGAAGATCTAGAAAACGCTCTACTGCTATGGTTCCAGGATGTTAGATCTCGAAATTTTCCGATAAATCGACCTTTAGTGCAGACGAAGGCTGATGAATTGGCAAGTCGAATGGGTATTGAATATTTTAAATGCAGTGATGGAGGGCTTTCTCAATTTAAGTCAAGGCACAGTATTTCTTATCAAACTATATGTGGCCAAACCTCTCATGTAAACGAAGACGTATGCACTAATTTCGGTACGAAACCGCTTTTCTCTACTTACCTGCCGAAAGATATTTTTTAATGCGGATGAAACTGCATTTTTTTATAAACTCTTGCCAAACAAGACATTACATTCTAAAGGGGATGCTTGCGTAGGAGATAAAAGCAGTAAAGAGGGGATTACAGCTTTAGTTTGTGCTAATATGGATGGGAGCGAAAAGCTTAAATTATTAGTGATGGGAAAGTCCAAGAATCCACGAAGTCTTAAAGGAATTAAAACACTGCCTGTTGATTATGTATCGAATACAAAAATGTATACTTCAAATCGAGAAGCTGGCTGAACAATGTAGGCATCATAAACAAAACCAAGCATCCATTTTACAGTTTTTCTTAAAACTGTAATTCATATTTTTAATTAAGTTCACTTTCTACTGCATATCTTCTGCTTCATTTTATGATTAAGGTAAGTCTGTATTACTTTCTAATATGTTTAATTTTAGATAGCATAGTATAATATATTTTCTGAGGTTATACATACCAGGAGATTTTTCGTCTTTGGTGATACACTTTTAAGGTTATATATTTTCTCTTAACATCGGATAATTCGAACTTCGGATAATTCGAACTTTTTTCTGAGAACCTTTGAGTTCGAATTAACGAGCGTCCACTGTATATATATATATATATATATATATTTATATATAATACATTTTTTTTCGAAATTTTTTAATATAACATTTGTGACAACCGGTAGCAACCTTAGAAATATCAAGTAATCATCGTTTTGATTAAGCATTAAGTCGATTATAGATAAAATAATATTCATAAAAACAACTTTTTCAGTCGAGATATTGGTATAGGAATCACCTACCTCGTGTCTGTTCTTACAATATCCTGTAGTTTGGCAAAAGCTTCATGCTTCTCCGATTTCTGAAGGCATAAATTCAACGCATTTTCGTTGATGGCAGTTTTCCTCATGTCTTGGGCACAACGGTCTTCAAACACTCTTTCTTTAACCATAAAATCATCCCTTGGGAAATAAAATGAAGCCCGGTTAACACTTTAGATTAGTGGTCTTCACCCTTTCACGTTCGGGGGCCACACCAATAAATTCGTAAAGTTCCGCGGGCCCCATGTCTCTGATATAAGCAGCATAGGCAGAGGAATAAAGGTATTATTTTTACAAACGAGATTCAGCTCTTGAGATGATTGTATGATTTGCTATTTATAGTATGACTAGTATATAACCCCCTTCAAAAATGACGGAATGTTGTTCAGCGTTTCAAGAGGTGATTGCTGAAAACTGTACTTAAACAGCAGTAAACAACAAAACAAAACTAAACTAAATCAAAACTAAACCAAAACTGTTTCAAAAGTGAATGACTCACCACACAGCAGGCATTGCTGAAAACGATACTTAAACAGCAGTAAACAACAATAAAATAAAACAAAAATAAAACGTGAAACACAATTTAATTAACATTAAAATTAAACATTAAAAATGTAGTTATTTAAAGGGAATATGAAAAACCATGGAGTAGAATGAATTCGAAATTCAAGTAAATGACTCAATTGAATAAATGATTCTTTTCAATGGATATTTTAATTTGAAGATAATTTAAAAACTAAACGGTTTTGAGCTAGGGTGTTCACTTGACATTTTCATATTTTTTAAAGGGCTTTCTAAATATGTAACTTTTGTGGTATTATTTTTCAAGAAAAATTTCAGAAAATGGCGTCGCAATGTTAAGATGTTCCCGACTTGGTCCGTCACGGAATGGTTACCTACAATTTTTCTACTCTAGGCTTTTATATAAGTAAAGATGATGAAGGATTCATTTCTTCAAAACACTTCGCTGAAGTTTTGTGTGTATGGTGTGTTTTAAAAAGTCTTTTGTACCTTTATAACTATTATTAATTTTTAAAAAATTATATGTTATTTTCTACAAGGAACATAAAATGGGAGTTGAATCAATGCAATTTGTACTTTATATTGCTTGAAACAGAATGAATGAAAGACTTATGTAGGACTTAACAACATTTCAAAATCCAATGACAATAAAACATGATATTGGAAGGATGGATATCACCTGAATGCTAATGAGAAATTTGACATTACTTTTGCTTAACTAAAGCTTCAATATCAGGTTGAATCAGTGTTGTTGAGATTCGCTTCTAGCCTGACGCCAAAAATTAGCTTTCATGATCGCCATGGTGTTACCGATAAATAATACAAACTAGAAACCAAATACTTTACTAATACAAATTTATAATCGCTTACCTAAGTTTTTGGAAGTGTGCCTACAGTATTGCTCCGACATGAAGAGCATAGGGACATTTCCCCCTTCCCACACTCCAGCTAGGCAATCATCGGTGGTTCTGGTGTTTTTCAAAACACTATACTATTTTTCTGGCCGTGCGAAGAGCTGGGAACGCCCTCTCGCGGTCTACACGATATAGCTTATTTATTTAGGGGTTGGTTCCGGTACATAGCCTTTGTACCGTGGTCTAGTTTTCCCCGTGCATTCCTGATCTTTTTTGTCTGAAAGCATTTGTCGTTCTAAGGGTATTTTTCGAATTGATATCAAACTTTCGTTTTGCCTGATCGAAATGTTTCGGCGGGCTTCTAAAATACCGTCCATGGTCCGAAGGTTAAAGACCCCTATTTAAGATTTTATTTCAAATCTTCGTGTTACTCAACACATTAAATACAGGGTCTCCGGGCTTAAAGTATCGAAAAGTTAAGACTTGTTTTTACGGAACTATCTGTTAGAAATTTTAAAAAAATTGCTTAAATTGAAAGAAAATCTCACCAAGTTTTAATATCAATCATAGATTGCGATCACAGTATCATAGATTTCGATGCGTGCATCTTTTGTAGCACGACAAACGTCTAAATGGTAATCAAGTTCTCTCCAAGTGTTTCGTAGCATATCGGGAGTTATTACACGAATTGCTTGGGCATTCATTAAATCTGTTGTGTATAAACAAAAAATTGAAACTGTGGATGAGTTGAAGAAGCGTATCTTTCGAGCAATTCGTGTAATAACTCCTGATATGCTACGAAACACTTGGAGGGAACTGGATTACCATTTAGACTTTAGTCGTGCTACAAAAGGTGCACACATCGAAATCTATGATACTATGATCGAAATCTATGATTGATATTTAAACTTGGTGAGATGTTCTTTCTGTTTAAATATATTTTTTTTAATTCTACTGTGTAGTTCCTTAAAAATAAGCCATAATTTTGGATACTTTTGGATACCTTTGGATATTTTTTTTTTTTTTTTTTTTGGGGGGGGGGGGGAGTGATGAACATAAAATGGTTGATAACGACTAATTTACATTGTCGCTGTGCTTGAATACATTTTAGTGTCTTATGCTTTTTAATTTCTAGATATTAATATTAATTGAACCTTTAACATACGGGGCCCCATTTTTCCGATATATATATATATATATATATATATATATATATATATATATATATATATATATATATATATATATATATATATATATATATAAATATTATATATATATATATATATATATATATATATATATATAAATATTATATATATATATATATATATATTATATATATATATATATATATATATATATATATATATATATATATATATATATATATATATATTATATATATATATATATATATATATATATATATATATATATATATATATATATATATATATATATATATATATATATATATATATATAAGCAATTAGAGTAATAACTCCTGAAATGCTACGAAACACTTGGAGAGAACTGGATTACCATTTAGACGTTAGTCGTGCTACAAAAGGTGCACACTTCGAAATTTATGATACTATAATCGAAATCTATGATTGATATTTTAAATTGGTGAGATGTTCTTTCTGTTTAAATATATTTTTTTTAGATTCTACTGTGTAGTTCCGTAAAAATAAGCCAAAACTGTTGGATACTTTTAGCCCGGATACCCTGTACATGTCCAGGAGTATATCATTTATTCAGAGTAAATAAGCCATCTTTTACAAGACACTACACTTGTATGCTGAAAAGACATAATAAAAACTCCATGAAATCTTTTCGTTGTCATGTTTGTGGCAGGACACAAATAAATATAAAGGAATTCTTCATATGCAACTTTTTCAACTCTTGAACTGTTTGTCCTAATCCATATCAGCTGTAAAATGTGGAGAAAATTCTAGTAAGCTGAAAATACAACCAGTGGCATAATTAATGCTAAGAGGCTGAAGGTCAAATAATTCAACGTTGCTGCAAGATGCATTAACCAAAGATAATCCACTTTGACTGAATTTTCGCTGCAGAAAGTAAGTCGCTCTAAAAGTGCTTTCGTTTTGTATTGTATCTATCTGGGGAAAATTTCACTGTTTTGTTCATCTCATTGGACTGTATTGGGACGAACAAATTTTGACATAATTGATTTAAAATTTGGCTAGAAAAAGTATTTATTTTAGGCGGAATAAATTAAAAATTAGTAGTTTTCGGCCCTAATACTTTAATGCACTATTTCTAACATGGAGGATATTTAAATTTTTACGAAAATATTTAACAAATGCGATGACGTACCAGGGTGCGTTTATATTTTTAATGGGCTGAACAAGATCTATGCTGTATTGTTCATAAAAAATGCACTCGTGTGGGGATTAATTGCTTGACAGAGCATAAAATTCTGAAACATTCACACGCTAAATTTCGCCTAAATTGGCTATTTCATCTAAAATACTGGATTGAAATTTGGATATTTCATCTGAATTTAAAAAGTGTGTTATGCAACCACTTTCCAAACTTCACCTACTAGGAATCTCAACAGTCCCTAAAAATATATAAATGGACGGAAGACCCTTTTAACCCTTTGAGGGGCACCGTTTGCACAGTGCAAACGCCTAAATCTAGTTTTCTTTTCCACTTGCATTCAATGTATTCCAGTTAAATGAGGAGAAATATGGCTAGTACTGCCATCTGTTATCAGTTTAAAGAAGCAAAAACATTTTGCAACCCTTAATTGACAATTTTTTTCAAGATTCTTCAGATTAAAAAAATCGGGAAAAAGTCTCCACCGTGCAAACGGTAGATTTTTGTGCCTATTATAGATTTTGAAATGGTCAAAAATCCAAAAGTTCGAATGTTAGTACAAGATGCACCCACAAAGTAACCGGACAAATTAAAAGATCAAACGATAAAATAAAAAAGTTTAAGAATAATCGCCTGCTTAGAAAGAGTAACATCTCAATTCTTGTGAAAGCCAGTTTAAACTGGTTATTTAGTCATTTGCATATCAAAACGCCGTAGTAATTTTCGTTTACTGAGAAGGCACGGTACAAAAATATTTGCTTCGGAATGGAACAACGTTGTAACATTAAATTTTGTTACAAATTAGGTGCATCTGCTACCGAAACTTTAGAGATGATTCGAAAAGTATATAGTGATGCATCATTATCAAGAACACAAGTGTATGAGTGGTACAACCGCTTTAAATGTGGGCGAGAAAGCATTGAAGATAAACCAAAGACAGGGCGCCATTCAACTTCAAAGAATGAGGAAAATGGGGAGAAAATTCGTTCTCAAAATCAAAGACTAAGGTGTTGCTAATTGCCTTTTTTCATTACAAAGGACTTATTCACCACGAATTTGTTCCTGAATATCAAACAATTAATCAGTATTTTTACAAGGAGGGGCTTTTTAGATTAAGAAACAGGATAAGGCTAGTTAGGAAGGAACTGATTGTTTCTGGGAAATGGTTTCATTTACACGATAATGCAAGGCCCCATACAGCAATTTCTGTACAACAATATCTTGCTAAGCATTGAATTACAGCGATAAATCACCCACCATATTCTCCAAACTTATCGCCAGCTGATTTTTTTCTTTTTTCTAAACCTTAAGATGGCCATGAAAGGACAGAGATTTGAAAACGATATTAAATCAAATGTTACGCGTATTTTGCGAACGGTTAGTTCCAACGTATATAAACAATGTTTCGATGACTTGAAGAAATGTTGGAAAAATTGTATAGACTCCTTTGGCGATTATTTTGAAGGAGATAAATTTATTTGAACGTGAGTAATATTTTTCTTATTTATAAAAAATGTCCGGTTACATTATGGGCGCACTTGTGTAACGTCATTTAGCAACAAGATTTTATTTACCATGAATAAATATTTATCACGTAGTTGACGCATGCGGTAAAAACTGTGCAACGGTTTGGGAGGAACAAATGTTGGGAGATTCGATTTTAGATTTGGTCGGAAAAAGTGCTCAATTTTTTAAGATATATAGAAAAAGATAAGGTAGATTTTCTACACAACTACTTTAAAATAAACTATTTTTAATAGGAAGGATTGTAATATGGCAGGTAAAAATATGAGAATTCCAAAAAGGCTGTGTCCTTTGTCTTTGAGAAACTGTAAGATAAAAAACCTTTCCGTGCCACCTCGAACAGAATTAGTCACTCGGGTAAAGAGTAATTGCTTGTAAGAACATAAAACTCCCAGTTTCATCTGAATTCGTTAACAGACATATTTTGATACAGCATGTCATCTACCTCTGATATAAAATAGTACGGCACGTCAATTTGGCGTTAAATTCGGAAGACAGTTTTAATAATTACTGACGGGTAATCTATCTCTTGTTCTTCCATGCAATGCACTGGCTTTTATCGGATTATTTAATCTATACAGGGAACCCCTAATCCAGAGGTTTTTGGTTTTTAACTTTTATTGCTTTTACCATCTTTGCCCGGGACTTTTTTATCACTTTTATTTTAATTTTATTTTTCCAATGCGGAGGCCTTGTTTCTTTAAACATTCGCCTGTTATCACCGCTGTATTGCTGGCCTCATTATTATGGGGGCCCCAGATAGGTGGGCCAGCATCGCCCCCTATGAACCGGCCCCATAATTTTGAACCGAATCAAGTGACGACACCGGAAACACTTCACCCCGCACCTCCAGAAGTATTTTGGGAACTTGGAGGACACTGCAGCTACGACAGATTTTTCCCGTGCTCCAGCCGCCATTAGTGCACACGTCGGTGGGTTTGTCCGCGTCGGGCAACGAACCCGCAACTTGCAGGTTACTGGATCAATGCCTTTCGCAACTGGGCCACATGCGCCCTTTTATCACTTTTATATATTACCTATTTTATCACACTTATATTTTAGTGTTTCTAATTACTTTTTATATTACTGTCCCTATCACTTTTATATTTGACTCATTTTATCACCTTTAATATACCACTGTTTATGTATCCCCTTTATCTATATATATATATATAAAACAGCTCCTTAACTGACTGACTGACAGATGACGCACAGACCAAACAGCTGGACCTAAAGGGCTGACATTTTGCATGGCGATTCTTCTTATAGTGTAGGGATGGACTAAAAAAGATTTTTGAAAAATTCTTCTTAGATTTTTTAAAAATTAAATTTTTAAGCTGTTTTGAAACATTTTATAAGTTTGCATTTACAATAATAATCCGAGGGTTATAAAATTTATATCACGAGAAAGATCCTAAAAATTCCTTTAAAATGAAATCTTTTTCGAATCTTTACCTCAATTTTCTGATTTTTGGTGAATTTTTAAAGATTATTTTTTAGAATTAATTTTTTAAATGCTGATTTTGTGATACTTTAAATTAATTTTCCGTCACGTGCATAACAACTAAATAAATTGACAAAAAATATTATTGAAAAACGGTAAAAGATAAAATTCAACCACTAGACTCATTGAGATGGAAGATTTTTAAGAATTTTATTCAAAATAGTATGTTTTATGGATATCAAACATGCAAATTAATTTCATACATTGTCCTTTGTGTTTAATTTGAATATGTTCATTATTCACATTAATTACTTTATTTTGTCTATAAAAATATCCGTTATAATTTTTTTATAAATATATTTTATGTTATATCACGAGTTAGATCATAAAAATTCCTTTAAAATGATATCTTTTTCGAATCTTTACCTCTCTTTTCTGAATTTTGGTAGATTTTTAAAGATTAATTTTTAGAATTTAATTTATTAAAGGCTGATCACGTGATTTCTTTTTCTGGTACTTTAAATAAATTTATCGTCACGTGCATAACAACTAAATAGACAAAAAAAAAAATTTCTTGCTAATACGGCAGACAATTGGATATTATCCAAAAAAAATATTAAAATACAGTAAAAGGTATTAATGTTCCTCAAACTGTACTATATTAACTGTACTATATTCTTTAATATGCCCTATTACATTTAATTGGAATATTTTCGTCTACGTTAATTTGTCTATAAAAATATCCCTTACGATTTATATATATATATATATATATATATATATATATATTTACATCAGTTGTATACATGGATCGTCGTATTTATTATATAAATATATATATATATATATTTATGTATTTATTTATTTATTTGGGCATTAATTGCATACATTGACCGTTGTATTTAATTTGAATGTACTCCGTAGCGAAGTGCGGGTTTTCAGTTAGTATATACAGTAACCACCGCTCATAGTGATCAGTGGTTATAAGAATCAACCGTTTATAAGAATCAATATCGAAAAAAACAAAAACAAATGTATTATTTCCATGTTAAAATTTTCGATTTAAAGGATCAATCCCACGGTTTTAAGAATCAGCTTACACTCTTCGCTTTCCTTTCATTTTTCAAAAAAAGCCACTTGAACCCTCAAAAGGCATGAAGTTCTTTCTTTTTTTTAAAGAAAGATTGATAAGATGGGATGGAATATAGTCATAAAATTCAACCCTTTCTTTGTTAGACATAACATAATAGTTTCCCCTTAAACGCTTTAGAACAACACTGTCCTATTAGCTTGAGCCGGGGGCAGCTTTACCGTCCGGGTCCGATTTCACTTTTCTCCACTGAAAACAAAAATAGGGACTCTTTATTCCCACGTCCCACATCCTGGTTGCGGATTCCTGGATCCTGAAACAAATAAATCTTTGGCAAAGTGTCCACTATCACCTAAGAAAACCTGACATTAGTAGATTCAGCACGTTATCAAACCCTGAAACGTAAGCTAGATGGTGAATCTTCGTCTCAGACTATTGGTATTGAAATAGGTATAAACAGCCTCCTGAAAACTTCATTACGTCAAACTACCATAGAAAACTTTTTTTGCTCCCTCCCTGTAGTTGAAATGTTAAAACTGTTATGCAAGTATGTTGTAACAAATATTGGATTTTTTTTCCTTCTCTTAATAGAATTATGTGTATCTACTTATAGGTCTAGAAATTAAGTTGTATTTTTAAAATTATACAAAATAATTTTAATAAAAGATATTTAACGTAAATTAAAGAATATTTTATGGTAAATTATCTAATATATGTATATATATAAGTGTGTGTGTGCCTGTCCAAAAACCTAAAGAGGTATACCTAAGGCTATAAGAATCAACCGTTTATAAGAATTAAAAACAGTAATAACAAACGTGATTCTTATAAGCGGAAATCACTATAAATATTTATAAAAAAATCGTAACGGATATTTTTATGTGCAAAATAATGCAGAAGAAAATATTCAAATTAAATCTAATAGAATATACTAAATAATATAGTACAGTTATTATACCACAGTTTGAGGAACATTTCTTTTACTGCATTTTAATATTTTTTTGGATAATGTTCAATCGTCTACCGCATGAGCAAGAAAATTTTTTTTTTGTATATTTCGTTGTTATACACGTGACGCAAAATCAGTTTAAAGTATCACAAAAAGAACTGAAACCACGTGATCAGGTTAATAAATTAAATTCTAAAAATGAATCTTTAAAAATTCACCGAAAATCAGAAAATGGAGGTAAAGATGCGGAAAAAATTTCATTTTAAAGGAATTTTTAGGATCGTTCTCGCAATATAAATTTTATAACCCTCAGATTATTCTTTTGAATGCAAACTTTAAAAAATGTTACAAAAATAGCTCAAAAATAATTTTTCAAAAATCTTTCTCATCGCACCCCTACACTATAAGAAGAATCGCCATGCAAAATTTCAGCCCTTTAGGTCCAGTGTTTTGGTCTGTGCGTTATCTGTCAGTCGGTGAGTCAGTTACGGAACTGGTTTATAAATATAGATTATTTCCAGGATGTTTTTGATACGACAATGGAAAATTGTTTGCCATTTCAGATGGAATAACTCATGAAAGGGAGAATGACAACAGGTGTTAACAACATGTAATAAATGACTGCAAATGAACAAATAAATAATTGGATTTTCCATATTGCGCGTAACACATCTCTTTGTGAGAAAGTGATGAATGTAAAATAGCACTAAAATGATTACTTTTCTTCGTAAGCCGCCACTGCTTTGTCGAGATGCTCCTGCGCTTTCTCTGTCAAGTAATTTATTTTACGCCGAAAGCCTTTTTCAAACGTCTTGAACTGTCGCTGGAATTTCCTCATATTCATAATATTTTCCATAATCTCCTTGTTTTCTTGTCTCATTGTGCAAATGCGCTTATTCATCTGCGTTGCAGGAAAGAAATCAATTAAGTTTCGGTCCATTAATCTTAACGTTACTTCTGGTGAAAAAAAAAGTTGATTAACGCCGGTTTGAGAACATTAAAATGATTGTAAATTTCATTGGATTGGCCTCTCTACAAAGCGCTAAACATGAGATGAAGTTATTAATGTATACATGTGGACTGATATACAAGTTGGATGCCATGCGCTATGACTGTAGGACATTCATCACTTTTAATTGATTTACAACTATTCAATTCGTGCTTCATTAATTGTGGGACAACCAGTTTTGTAAATAATTCTTCAGATAGTTGGATACAAATAAATATCTTAGTTATAAATATAAATGGCAATAAAAGCCTTATAACCAACTAACTAACTAACTAACACACACATTATATATATATATATATATATATATATATATATATATATATATATATATATATATATATATATATATATATATATATGTATGTATGTATATATATATATATATATATATATATATTTATATATATATATATATGTATGTATGTATGTATATATATATATATATATATATATATATATATATATATATATATATATATATATATGTATGCATATATATATATATGTATATATATGTATGTATATATATGTATGTATATATATATATATATATATATATATATATATATGTATGCATATATATATATATGTATATATATGTATGCATATATATATATATATATATATATATATATATATATATATATATATATATATATACATATATATATATATATATATATATATATATATATATATATATATATATACATATATATATATATAGGTAGATAGATAGATAGATAGATAGATAGATAGATAGATTCTACCCAGTTCCATAGGCTCTATTTCAGGTAACAATCCACCCCCAGGTGACAAACTAGTCACAGCTCGGGAAGCACTCTGTGAAATATTAAAATTTATTATAATAATACACTGAACTAAAAGCTAGTCTCAGATAATTTGACCAATTATTTCAATCCATGCATGATGTTTATTATTCAAAATTCGAAACTAATTACTCCCAGCTATTGGGAGAAGAAACCATATCTGTCTTTAACAAAGAATGCTTTTCATGACAACGGTTTCGGTGGATTAACTTCTTCCAAAAATACTGAAAACATATTCAATTATTTTAGTTGTCGTAAAATCTTATATTCTGGATGATGATTTTCATTGGAGAGGAATATTTTGTAGACAGAAGCTTCCCCATACGGACTATGTATGGTTTTAAGGGTTCCAGGACACAAAACTGTTGAAATTATCGAAAAAATTTTATTGCATTAAAAATTTGTGTGTTTGTTTGCGCTTAAAATGACGTTCAAAACATGTTTCTATCTTAATTAGAACAGGAAAAATTATTATTTTTTTTTGCAACATTCTAATAGTAGCCAAGCGTTGTTTAAACCTGTAAGTCCTTTATTCTGCATGATGTTGTTTTTTTTACCATTTCTCGTCTTTAAATTGTTATAAGTCAAGAAGTGTTCAAAATAAATGGTTGAAACTTGTAACATGCCTTTGTCAACTATTTTACTTTAATTTTGATTCAGCAAATTTGAAAAAAATATTTACTTTTGAAAATATGATTTTTTAAAAATAAGTTACATCATTTTTTTCGTAATTTTTAATCTAAATATTTTTAATTTTAAAAAAATTAATATTTTGAAATATGGTGAATCATAATTAAAACTTAAATATTTCTGTTTAATTAAATGAAAAAAAATTAAAATTCGACCAATAATATTTCGAGTTATAACGATTTTAAATTACCCCACTTTTATTAAAAATTTTAAATTTTAAAATTTTTTAAAAACTTTTTGAGAAGTTCTATGATGTGATTTTGTTTACAAATTATATGGTTAAGCATCACAAAAAAATTCAAAATTTTAACTCAATAAATAAAAAAATTTTCAAAATGTGTCCTGGACCCCCTCAACTCTCAAACGGTCGGATCCGACTGGGGGTGTGTCTTCCCCCCACCTATTAGACCACCCTACTAGATACAGAAATAAGTAAATATGAGTGTCTTTGTTGAAAAACATTATTCATTATCATTAGTCATTTTTAAAAAAATTTTATTTTCAATTTTTTAATTTTTTATTTCAATTTTGAAGACAAAAAATGTCTGTATATATTATTTGTTGCATTTTTGTGCTCGGAAAGTTGGTTTTACGGACTTCTAAAACAAGGTAGAAGAAATTACACATTAGACTTAATATTCTATGTAAATGCCAGGGAGATTTTCTTTGTTTAGCAAGTTGTTCTAAATATATATATATATTTAGAATATCTTTTATTTATATCTTTTATTTTAATCGTTAAATATATTTATATATATATATATTTATATATATATATATATATATATATATATATATATATATATATATATATATATATATATATATATAATTATGTATATATATACAGTCGAACCTCCATATATCGAACTTCCCTATATCGAAATTTTCTATATATCGAACTCTTAGCAAATCTCCATGTTCATTTCATAGAAAAATTGATTCTATATATCGAAAAAATCTCTATATATCGAAATTTTTTTCAAGACAAATTGGGAGATTTTATTCCAGTTTAGAATAAAATCTCCCAATTTTTGGCATTTGAAACAATACCTCGTGGACTTCAATTCGCGGAAAATGTCCCTGATGAAGTTTTTAGTAGACTGAATAAATAAATACGAACATTTCTTTGCACTTTCCACAAAACTAACTGTTCAGCAAGATATTCATAGTTTTTTTTTTTTTAAAGAATGTAACTGTGATCATAGTAACCACTATTTGGATTATTGTTTTTTAAAGATATGTAGTACTCAATAAATCTTTCATATTAATTCATTTTTTAGTTATTAACTTTCCATTTAATGGGATTCGCATATAAATTAGAAAAGGAGTTTCGTATACGAAAATTAGCTTTAATTTTTTAGGAGAATTATGATAAGACGAAGCTGAATTCTGTAAATAGAAATTTCTATATATCGAATTTTTTTCGCGCAATTTCCTACTTCGATATATGGAGGTTCGACTGTATATATATATATATATATATGAATGTATATATATATATATATATGTATATATATACATATATATATATATATATATATGTATATGTATGTATGTATATATATATATATACTCAATTCGTTGTTCACTTTTTCTACAAAAAGGGTTTTATTTCATGTAAAATATTATGAGTAATTGTTATTATACAACAAATATGCTTATTGTGTATTTATTTCCACCAAAAACCTTATCAAAATAATTACAAGATAAAAAGAACTTTTTATATACCATGAATTTAAATTTTCTGTTGAATCATATAAACTTGATAGTTCTATGTATTAATAAATACTTTTTTAAAAAATTTTTAATGAATTATCCCATCAACTTGAAAGAAAATGACGTTAATTGGAAGTTAACTTGCGTTTAACTTTTCGTTCTCGTCCCGGCCGATAGATGGCTGCACCATTCAAAACAAAATTAACTGAAATTGTATTCAATTCTACTTAAAGATGGCTAAAAGTATCAAAAGAATGCGTTGTGCACGTGTTCTGAGCTATTCTAAAAGTTTCAAATGTCTAGCTAGTCGGGAAGTTAGTTAAAAATCGATTGCAAGATTTGTACTGGACAAACACACAAACAAAAAACAAACAAACAAACAAACAAGAAAGCGAGTTAATGAAAACGTTGAAAAAAGAGATCGGGTCGGATTCCTCCCGAATGTACCATCTATTTCGTCTCAAACCACTATACCGTTTGAACGTTAATCAAACTTGAAATGAACTCATCATTTATTACCATGTTTTTATTAACTTGCTTTCTTGTTTGTGTGTGTGTTTGTGTGTTTCTCTGGTACAAATCTTGCAATCGATTTTTAAATAACTTCCCGAATAGCTAGACATTTAAAACTTTTAGAATAGCTCAGAACACGATGACAATGCATTATTTTAATACTTTTAACCATCTTTATTCCATTATTTTAAAATCCATTACGTAAAAATACGAGTAGCGTCTGGAGCCAAAAGTAACTGCGCTACTGGCGCCATCTATTAACGTAATAGTAAACCTACTAACGTAATAGCGAAATTATTCGGGAAATGTGTTTATATATGTTATTCAATAAATAAATGTCTGAAAATTTCTTATAATTACTCTCTTTATTACGCATTTCATCATTTTCTTTCAAGTTGATGGGATAATTCATCAAAAAAAATTTTAAAACGTATTTATTAATACATAGAATTGTCAAGCTTATATGATTCAACAGAAAATTTAAAAACATGGTATATAAAAAGTTCTTTTTATCTTGTAATTATTAGTGTGTTGTGGTGAACGATGGCGAGCATTATAATCAAACCATCTAAGACTCAAAAACCTGTAGCTAAAAGTATCCTTTATCCTGAGTCGAATCATACCAGGGATACCATATTCTAAGGAACAGGGCTTTTTATTTAGTGTCTCTGCTGTAGAATTAATGAAGTTTTTCTGCGGTAAAATAGAGACCATCCCATGGCCCGATTTTTCAACGAAATTTCTTTTACTCAACAATGAAATCGCGTCACGGATTCCTTGATACTAAGAAAAACGGAACTATTATGATCCGTTTTGGCTGCATTGATTTATTTCTTCAACGAGGGAGTCACATCGTGTTTCGACTTTGCCCAGGAAGTTGTTGGTTTCTTGTAATGGGAGCATCGCATAGGCGTACCAACATGGCCACTTGTTGGCATCTCAGTTAGGACCAAGTACTCAAAGTGGCGACATCTAGGGCATAGGTGAGCAAACTTTGGGTCGCGATAAAAATTATAGGGGTCGCTGATAGTTTGAAGTAAATCTATATCATTGAACCATTTAAATAAAAAATATGCTTTAAATTTTTCATAAAAAATTTATAATATTTTTATTCACATTTGTTCATATGATACGATATTGTTATATAAAAATATATGATATGATTTTGTTTTATAACATATCAAACAGTTTCGCAGGGCTATACTTGTATTGCTTTCATCTGCTTCTATCTATTGTAGGTGAATGGCTTTTTTTAAAAATAGTTGTTATAAAAACCATACAACGATCGAGACTTAACCCGGAAGATGATGCGAGAGTAAAATATTTCAATAAACATTGAACTAATATTAATCGAGGTCCAAAGCTCGATTTTTTTTTTCAATTTTAGTTTCATATAAATCAATGCAGTTTATAATTTTCGATGTTTTAACATGAAGCTTATCATTTTGAAATCCTGCTCATTTACCTAAATAAAATACAAATACGTATTAATATTTCAATATGAAGTTTTGGTCACGTGAGATTTGGCAAAAAACGAGTGCAGAAGGTAAGCCAGACATTTTTTAATGCTATTAGGTAAAGTAAATATATACCCACCATCTACAGTTCATTGATTTTTAAAATAGTTTGTAAAAACTTCCTTATTTATTTTCTATTTTTTATTGTTAATATTTTCTTTTTTTTTAGTTTGCTATTACCAAAAAGTTTTCATTGGCCAAATAATTGAACTACATTCAACAAGATACAAATTTAGAATTTTAATATTTTACAGATGTCTACGTAGAGCTCATTAGTATTTAAGGCGACAATGGACCATGAAAAACTTTATTTTATTTATTAACCAATTGCTATGAAATTTTGTATACTTATACAGTGTTGTTTAGAGATGGAAATTCTAAATTTAAAAAAATAAATCAGAATGTAATTAATTAAGATATTAATTAAAATCAGTCAGTTAATTATTCTATTTTAAAATGCTCCATGCGCATTAATTTTTGTCTGAGATACCTAATTTTCTCTCTTAAGCTAGCTTCATATAGTTATAAAAAAAGTTAGTAGCAATATTTGATTTACAGTCATATTTATAAAAGCTAGAAAAAAAATCGATAAAAATAGGTCATTTTATGCAAAATTTTATCAAAAAAAATTTTTTATTGTAAAAATTTCAAGTTGTTTTAAAATAGCATAATGAATTGACTACTAAGTTTTATTCTAACATATATAAATAATCATTTTATGAAATTTTGTGAAAATTCAAGAAAAATTATGACGCATGGAACATTTTGAACTTACCGAAACGACATGAAAACTTGTTTTGAGAAAATGGCATTTAAAGTTTTAATTTGACCAACATTTCCATTGTTTACGTTTGATAAAATACTTATAACTCGGTTAATAATGATCGGATCAACATGCTTTTATTTTAATTTAAAGCTCATGAGTTGCGGAATCATTTTCTGAGAGAAAAAAAATCGTTTTGAGGACATATTTTTTGTCAATCTGAAGATCCATTGTCGCCTTAAGCATTCTTTGCAGGGTGTATTTTTGAAAAAGAAAAAAAAATCATCAAATTTATACCCCAAATTATTTTAGAACGGTGACCTGATTTCCCGTTATCAAATCATTCCTTGTATTTAAAAAATCTTTTTAACGTAGGATTACGTTCCTCAATAACGGTCCTCCGGTAAGAAAAAATTCAGTTGCGAATTATAATTTTGGCAGAGCGCCAAACCCAGTAGCAGTAAACAGTTAAACAGAAAAGTACCAAAGAAAAGACGTACCGTAAAATCTCGAATTATAATACGCACTTTTTTTTCGCATTTTTGTCCGCAAAATTGAGGGTGCGTATTATACTCGCGTACAAAAGAAAAGTAGTTTTATACATTGGATAAAGGAACGTTCAGCAGCTGTAAGACATTGTCGCAACACGTGTGCGCGTGCATCTGCACTCCCACCGACTCATCCACCCGTTTACTAAGCAGGTGTTCCTTTTAATCAAACGGAACTCACAATTCGTATCGTCAAGTGAGAATGATGATGCCGATATATATTGCGACGGCAACACTAATTATGACATGAACGCAACAACAATAGATGAGCTGTATTATACTGAAAGTGATTTAAGACTGATAATTTGACAGTATTATTTGTTTTGAATTAAAAATTTAAGTTTTTTTTCTTCTACCGAACTTGACGTTTTCGTTGCTTTTTATTACAAATTTTATTTCTGCTAATAAATATCTGTGCAATTTTTAAATAAAACTTTCAGACTCTCGTCTCCCATTCTTAAGTGGGATTGAATGAAGGAGAGTAATAGCACCTTCAATAAGCCCCAAAAGAAACGCAAACAGGTGTCGAGATGGAATACACCTTTGGAGATGCGCGACAATAGGTACGGTACACAGGTCATTTAGAATGATTACTGAAACCCATTAGCGGCACGCTTTTCCAAGGGAAAAGCCGTCGGGAATGATACTCACCATAGGTGGTCTGCAGAAGGCGGAACCGGAAGAGGGCTGGTGTTCGAGGGAGATTGTTCGAGAAAGGGCTGAGAAGAATGCATAAATACAGACTCCGGTAGCGAATGAGGGCAGATTAGATTTGGACTTTTGAAAAGTCGCCACGCGTGCGGAGAGACGAGGGTCTCGTTTGGACTTTGAATAATGAACCACGCTGAAAGGAGTGTATCAACTTTCTGCGGAACGAACATTGTAAATGATTATTTAACCGAGATTTTGATATTTCAATAAACTCGACATAAGTAAGAGTTATTTCTACGACTACGATTAATTCTACAAGATGCTGATTTATCGGAGCACGACGATGAAGGTTAACAAAAACATTGAAAAGTTATGGGTGCGTATTATAGTCTTATTTTAATTTTCTTCCGAAAATCTCGCGCAAAATTAAGCATGCGTATTATAGTCGAGATTTTACGGTAAGCAACGATAAGTGATCCTACTTTAATAACCCGCGGTAGTTTCGTTAGAAGAGACTACCTGAAATATTTTTTTCGGCTTCCCTGAAAAACTATATGAAAGAAAGAAATGTGATTTGAACAGTAATCGATGGATATATATACAGGGTGTCCATAATTAGAGTCCCACTTTCAAAAGGCTGCAAAAAAAGAACCACTGGTCAGAATGACTTCAAATTTGAACTGAATATACTGGAAGAAGGGGGAAACGATTTGGCATAATAAAAAAAGTTCCAAAATGCATCAATAGATGGCGCTGTAAGCGGTTGGAACTTTTTTTTTTAATAATGCCAAATCGTTTCCCCCTTCTTCCAATATATTCAGTTCAAATTTGAAGTCATTCTGACCAGTGGTTCTTTTTTTGCAGCCTTTTGAAAGTGGGATTTTAATTATGCACACCCCAGGTCATAATTATGGACAATCCCACTTTCAAAAGGCTGCAAAAAAAGAACCACTGGTCAGAATGACATCAAATTTGAACTGAATATACTGGAAGAAGGGGGAAACGATTTGGCATAATAAAAAAAAGTTCCAAAATGTATCAATAGATGGCGCTGTAAGCGGTTGGAACTTTTTTTTTTAAATTATGCTAAATCGTTTCCCCCTTCTTCCAGTATATTCAGTTCAAATTTGAAGTCATTCCGACCAGTGGTTCTTTTTTTTCCAGGCTTTTGAAAGTGGGACTTTAATTATGGGCACCCTGTATATACATACTTTCCCCTCTATTTAATTTTTTTTAAAAAATGAACGATTCGAACCTACTTGATTCATTCTGTTGCTCATGTTTTCCAATCGAATAAATTCTGGAGATTTCACCCAACTCTTCTTGCTGAGCTTCGCTTTCTCGTTGACTACCACGCATAACTTCCGCAACATCACTTTAATCTGCAAAAGATATTAGCCGTTGTTCTCCGAGTCAATGAACTGCAAATTAGGATCGCACTCCTTCTTCTTAAATTGAATTAAATGGCTTGAAAACATTTATTTCATGTTTAAAAGTGAATGGAATTAGCACAGGGAAACCATTTTCTATGAAAACCATTTTCTTTTATTGATTAAGTAATCAGTTGATGAATATTTGCTTCGGCGTTGAAATTTCCATAGTTCTTTCTCTCCACTACTTAAAATTTATTTTAATTCTAAACTCGAGGAGTTTTTAATATAAGACATCACTTTAACCGTCTGTGGTGAAAATAAGGAATAGCAACTAGTGTAGGAATAATAAATTTATTGGCCGACGGAGAGAGGGAATTAGGGGGAGGTTTTCTCGAAGAATAATTCACAAAGGCGAATATTATTGACCTCTTTTGTTTAAATAGCGGGGAAAAGGGGGTTATGAAAGGGACTGTAACGTAGTCAATAATAAGCCAAGCCTTTCGCTTCAATTACTTTACTACGATACGTTAAACATAGTACAACTACAAAAAGCAAGTATGTACAGCGAGTTAGAATTTACAGTTAGATATGTCAGGACGGCTTCGGGTTCAACGACAGCGCGGCCTATCAGGCCGGTGACCAGGAGAGCTGCGTCACTGTCTGGTACTCAAAAAAAGATCTCCGCTCGTGGAGTATTGGGGTCTTCTTTTATACGGTCGGCGAATTCAAAAGCTTTCTCCGGCGTTTGAAGTGCTCGTAAGTGTTCAAAGTTCATGGGATTCTAAATGTCACTATAGTGTCAAAATTCTGGAGAGCCCTCGAACGACTCTGGGATTTATGCGTTCTATAACGTCAGAACCGCACATTACATGAACTTTGTGGCCTCTTATCCTAGAGTTTATGAGACCGCTCAGTTCAACAGTTCCCGATAGATGACATGTTCATGTTAAGGGGTAGGAATGAGCATCACATACTTACATAATTACAAATTTCGTGTAGTAATGGAGACAATGTCACAGGACTTACCTATCAGAGGATCGGGAAAGGAAAATTTAAGTCCTCGAAATCAAGCAGTGGAACACACTCGATAAAGAGAGAGGCGTATAGAGGCAAAACAGGGCCGAGAAATGGAATTACCATGCGAAATAAAGAAATAAAACAACACTAGTTGATACCCGTCAAAACATGACGGCTAGATAGTAAATAAATGTACTAACACACAAAATATACTCATTATTGCCAAATGTTGAAAATCATAATAATGCGCAGGAACAAATTAATGTGTTTAAGCGGCCTCGTGTTTAGTGAGTATCTAAAGCCAGATTTAAAAATGTCACTGAGCATGCGCGGAAAGCAATTTTTTTAATGGTAAATTATCGCTCATTAAACAGCGCGAAATAAACAATTTCCTTCAGTTTTAATCTTATATTTCACAAACATAATTATCATAAAAATAAAAATGGCAGAGGTACATCGAGAGAGAGCCTCGGAATAAACGTGTTTATCACTAAAACATGTCACTGAGCATGCGCAGAAACAGTGAGTTTCTAAAACCAGATTTAAACGTACCACTGAGCATGCGCAGAAATCAACATTTAATTGTAAATTATTGCTCATTAATTGCGGTTACAAAAACCAAATTAGACAAATCTACAGATTGCAATCTTTCGTTTAAGACCAAAATGAAGTCAATGGATGCAGTAGTTTTCTCTCAGGGACTGCCCAAAAAGTCGACTTAGCAACTTAAATATATACTAGTTGGTACCCGTCAAAACATGACGGCTAGATAGTAAATAAATGCACTAATGCACAAATTACACTCAACACATCATTGCCAAATGTTGAAAATCATACAAATGCGCAGAAACAAATTAATGTGTTTAAGCGGCCTTCTGCTTAGTGAGTATCTAAGGCCAGATTTAAGAATGTCACTGAGCATGCGCAGATAGCAATTTTTTTTTCAATTGTAACTATCGCTAATTAAACAGCGCGAAATAAACAATTTCCATCAGGTTTAATATTATATTTCACAAACATAATTATCATAAAAATAAAAATGGCAGAGAAAGAGAGAGACTTCTTGGAATAAACGTGTTTAATCATTAAAACATGTCACTGAGCATGCACAGAAACAGTGAGTTTCTAAAGCCAGATTTAAACATGCCACTGAGCATGCGCAGAAATCAATTTTTAATTGTAAATTATCGCTCATTAATAGAAATTGCGATTACAAAAACCAAATTTGACACATCTACAGATTACAATCTTTCGTTTAAGACCCAAATGAAGTAAATTGATGCAATAGTTTTTTCTCACGGACTGCCCAAAAAGTCGGCTTAGCAACTTAAATATATAGATATGATAAAATGATTAGAAGAAAGAGGTAAATTCGAGAATTAAAAGACTCTTTTATGGTCAAATATTTTTCAGAGAAGCTTGATAAAGATTAAGGCCCTGTTCACAAAGCTTCCCGAGCAGAGCGGTACGATAAAAAATTAAACCAATCAGAGAGCTCAACGATGTGGCAACGTGATATGCCAAACCAATCACAGGTTAAGTCAAGAATCCCTGCACCAGGTCTAATTTGACAGCTCATCGCTATAATTGAGAAATTCGTATAGATAGCAAATATATTTGCATTGATAGACCTCGACCCGGTAATATATAACCTCAAATATCCTGGCGATGCGAAAGAGTGATAATTCTAATGACTTTCCCTACTCGTGCTTCCCCTCTTTTTCAGAAACGAAAGATTATTTATCGCTTGAATTATTAATGACTTACAGAAACCGAATGGTTAACGACCAGACAAACTATCAAAATAAAACTTACCGGTATGAACAAAAAAGTAACTGTCGTCAAATATTTATAAGTGAACAAATAATTAGCAAAAATGACCAATTTAAATTAATTGTTCTAAAAATGTCGATTCGATATTTTAAATATGCTCCAAGGTGTTATTAAATAAATTCATTGCTTTTTTCACCCCCTCTTAAAATGCAGCCAAGGCATTGCCAATTTGCTTGTTTAATTGGAAATTTTAGCAAACTTAAAAAAAGGCAGAAATGCAGATCTGTCAAAGGGATAAGAATAGCCCCTTCTTGTTAATTAATGTGATTTATTGCATTTTCTTAAGTTTTATGTCTTAACCACTTTGTCTTCTTAACATCTCCGACATGAGAAGTAATTTACTTTGAAAAAAAAAGAAAGATTACGTCATTTTAAGCTTATAAAAATTAAAATATAATATTTATGAAAATAAATAAAATTATGCAATAAATACCATTTCTGAGAATATCTGCAACAGATGCGGACTGGAAATGGGACGATTGCGTGACGCTAAATGTTGCAGATGTGCAACTCAGTATACAAAGGGTTTTAACGTGCAGTTGAATTCTTTAACAGCGGTATATGTTTATGCAAACGAAACAAAAATTTCAATAATATGTTGATCAGTTGCTGTTGCTTAATAAAACAGTTCGGAACTGTAAAATTGATAAAATGATAAACGAATGCAAGCAGATGGAAACGTGTCAATTTTATATTGATGTTCTTCAAGAAACAAGAATTATATCTATTTAACTCAGTACGAAAATAACATCATAACGTGTTTGCTTATGCCTTTCATGGAAAATAAATTTATGGGATTCTATCCTTCTTAACAAATTAATATTACTTTGTTTATTAAATTTTGAGAATTTGATTTGGTGAAGTAACATCCATTTTATCAATTTTTTAATACCTTAAAACTAATTATTTATACTTTAAATTTAGCGGTTTTTGAGAATTCTTAATTTCGATTGTTATAGAAAACTGGTAGGACATTTTAAATGTTTGATATTTATATTAATGCCAGGGCATTTTACGTTTATGTTAAAACAAGCTGAATATACGTGCTTCGCTACTGAGTACATTAAAATTAAATACGACGGTCAATGTATGCAACTAAAGTCAATATATATACATATATATATATATATATATATATATATATATATATATATATATATATATATATATATACTAGCATTATTGCCCGGCGATGCCCGGGTAGATATATAGATATAAAATTTTTGATGCATTCCATCAAAAAAATACTGGGCTGCACCCCCCGCTCTTCATGTTCATCTGGCTAGACAGATTGCGCTTAGCGCGTTTCTACTGAAATGATATACAAACAATGAGAAAGAAAGAAACTTTGAGCCTGCGGACCTTCGTCTGATTATACGTCTGATTTTATTGAGAATTAATAACACAGTGTTGCGTGATTCGCACGTTTGGATTGAATAAGTTTACTGTTTAATTATATTTGTTAGATTCTTTTTAATTAGATTTAATTAGATTTGTTTGATCCACTGTTTAATTAAAAATAAGTTTTATAATTTACATTTGCCTTTATTATTTATTTTACCCTTAAAAGCTCAGTTTGTTCCACATCACCCAAGAGGTATAGGGTAAGATGCATTATCCCCTTTATTTATACAAAGTAAGGCGGGATTCCACATGAAGCCTATTTTCCTTACTTTGGTGATTCGGTTTTTTATTGTCGACAGGCCAAAAACCGTATAGGTTTTTAATTTTCCCAAGGCCAAAAACCGTTGAAAAAGCGAATTGTAATTCGGTTTTTAATTTTTCTAAGGCCAAAAACCGTAGAAAAAGCAAATTGTAAATCGGTTCAAGCGATGAGAAAAATTGCAAATAACAAAGGACACAAAGCAGAGCCGGGAAAGTCGTGTTAAAACATACTAATTTGAACTGCATTCTTAAAAACTCCCATCTCTGTTAGTCTAGTGGTTAAGTTTTATATTTTACCGTATTTTAATATTTCTTTTGTCAATTTATTTCGTTGTTATGCATGCAACGCAAAATTAATTTAAAGTATCACAAAAAGAAAGAAACCACGTGATCAGCATTTCATAAATTAAATTATAAAAAATTAATATTTAAAAATTCACCAAAAATCAGAAAAGGTCGGTAAAGATTCGAAAAAGATTTCGTTTTAAAGGAATTTTTATGATCTTTCTCGTGATATAAATTTTATAACCCTCGGATTATCATTTTAAATGCAAACATAAAAAAATTAGAAAAACAGCTTAAAAATTTAGTTTTAAAAAATCAAAGAAGAATTTTTCAAAAATCTTTCTTAGTTCACCCCTACACTATAGACTCCGCTATAGAAGAATCGCCATGCAAAATTTCAGCTCTTTATGTCCAACGGTTTGGACTGTGCGTTATCTGTCAGTCAGTCAGTCAGTTAGGGGCAAGGCCAAAGATAATTACCATGAAGCTCTCCCTCCCCCCCACCCCCCGCCCCGCGCGGGGAAAGAGGGGTTGGTTATAACCGCGCGGGGGATAGGTTAAGATTTCACTGATAAGATGTTGTGGGGAACGACCTGTTTCCACAGGGGGTACTCTCACCTCTAGGGGCACAAAAAATCATAAAACAATTAATTTAAAAAAAACTAATTGAGCCCCAAACTTCGTTTTTGCTGATTTAAGTTTCTCTGGTCCTAAACATTATCTGTGCCGAATTTGGTCCCTGTGGGTTAAACAGTCTGTGATTCTATAGCGGACAAACAAACAGACAAGCCCTTTTACATATATAGATATATATGTAATCGTAAGATATTTTTATAGACAAAATAATGTAGAAGAAAATATACAAATTAAACACAACGGCCAATGTATGGAATTAATTTTTATGTTTAATATCCATAACACATACTATTTTGAGTTAAATTCTTTAAAAACTTCCATCTCAATGAGTCTAGAGGTTAAATTTTATCTTTTAACTTATTCTAATTTTTTTTTGTCAATTTATTTCCTTGTTATGCACGTGACGCAAAATTAATTTAAAGTATCACAAAAAGAAAAGAAACCACGTGATCAGCATTTAATAAATTAAATTCTAAAAATGAATCTTTAAAAATTCACCAAAAAATCAGAAAATGGAGGTAAAGATTCGAAAAAGATTTCATTTAAAAAAAAATTTTTAGGATCTTTCTCGTGATATACATTTTATAACCCCCAGATTATTATTTTAAATGCAAACTTTAAAAATTTGACGAAAGCAGTTTAAAAATTTTATTTAAAAAAATCTAAGAAAACATTTTCGAATTTTTTTCTTAGTGTACCCCTACACTGTAAGAAGAATCGCCATGCAATATTTCAGCCCTTTAAGTCCAGCGGTTTGGTCTGTGCGTTATTTGTCAGTCAGTTGCGGAACTATTTTATATACATAGATAAATCTGCTTGCATACATAATTATAATACTGTCACAATACATTATTGTTATGTTTGAGTATTATTTATGACCAGGAATTTCTAAATATCACTACCACTAATGTATGGTACACACCAACAAATCTATACACACACACATACATAAACATTTAAATTTTAGGTAAATATTCCAAGTTTATTTAACTTATATAAATATGGACTTATACGAAACAAAATACTTCCCTATACACTGTTGATTGTACTTCAAATTTTCCCAATCAAAAAATTATTTATGTTTAATAAACTTGTACAGAGAGTAAACCAATTTATAGTAATAAATGAAAAGTTCGATGATGAAAAGTGTGAACAGTGAAATGATAAATTATTAATTTCCTGCCGAGTAAACAGTCATAGAAATCATACTCTTTAAAACCAGGTCATAAATCATGGGTGTAGATAATTCTACAATTTTATTTTCTGTCATCTGCTACTTCACTGTAAAGAAAAATCAATATATTTAAATAAAGAGAGATTATTTCTCGATGTACCTGTGAGTGATAGATGGCGCCACTAGATAGATGATAACATGCGAAGCAAAGGTTTGCTTTTGACTAAAAGGTACAAAATGTATGTTCTCTGTATTTGATTTTTACAAGAATTTCCTTTAAATGTCTCATCAGGATACACATTTTCATTTAGGAACATCTTTGCAGCCTTAATTAACCGTTTACAAGCAATGGATGATTAGTACATTGGCACAACTGATTGAAATCATTTTTTCTCCTTCAAATATTAGTATTTATGCATCATATATGTATATATATATATATATATATATATATATATATATATATATATATATATATATATATATATATATACATATATGTGTGTGTGTGTGTGTGTGTATACTAGCTGAAAATCCATACTTCGCCACGGAATACATTCAAATTAAATACAACGGTCAATGTATGCAATTCATGCCAAATATATATATATATATATATATATATATATATATATATATATATATATATATATATATATATATATATATATATATATATATATTAT
>OU015497.1:12548356-12565856 GCA_907164885.2 Dolomedes plantarius | reverse complement strand
ATTTTTTGTCAAACTATAGGGCTTAATAAATTCTAGAGTGTGAAAATAAGGGTTTTTGCAAGTTTTCAATGTTATTTCCCAAAGTATGTATTTTGCCCAATTAATTCGTAAAACAAATAAACTCAGATATATTATTTCAATATTTAATACAGTTAAAAGTAACTTAATAACAGTGATAGACTAATTTAGAGCAGGCCTGCACAATGTATGGGCAGCGGGCCATATCAGGCCCTCCAGTATTCACTCTGTGGCCCGAAAAGCCTTTTGTGAAGACTTAAAATATTATACATCAGAAAAAGACTGTACATTATATTTAGATTTATAATATCACGAATAGAACGTAGAAGCAATGAATATTAATACGTATATACTAGCTGAAAACCCGTACTTCGCTACAGAGTACATTTAAATTAAATACAACGGTCAATGTATGCAATTAATGCCAAATATATATATATATATATATATATATATATATATATAAGAAAATCGTAAAGGATAATTTTATAGACAAAATAATGTAGAAGAAAATATTCAAATTAAATCTAATATAAAGAATACTAAAGAATATAGTACAGTTAATATATTACAGTTTGCAGAACATTTCTTTTACTGTATTTTAATATTTTTTTGGATAATGTCCAATCGTCTGCCGCATTAGCAAGGAAAAAAACATTTTTTGACTATTTAGTTGTTATACACGTGACGATAAATTTATTTAAAGTACCAGAAAAAGAAATCACGTGATCAGCATTTAATAAATTAAATTCTAAAATTTAATCTTTAAAAATTCACCAAAAATCAGGAAATGGAGGTAAAGATTCGAAAAAAATTTCATTTTAAAGGAATTTTTAGGATCTTTCTCGTGATATAAATTTTATAACCCTCAACGTATTATTTTAAATGTAAACTTAAAAGTTAAAAAACAGCTTAAAAATTTAATTTTAAAAAATCTCAGAAGAATTTTAGAAAAATCTTTCTTAGTGCACCCCTAGACTATAAGAAGAATCGCCATGCAAAATTTCAGCCCTTTAGGTCCAGCGGTTTGGTCTGTGCGTTGTATGTCAGTCAGTGAGTCAGTTACGGAACTGTTTTATATATATAGATAAAACTTTTAAAAGAATCAGTAATTTATATTTTTGTTAGATAACATATTTTTCGCTTTTCCAACTATGTTTATTTCTAGCGGCCCGCAGCAATTTTTCATAAAGTAATAGGGTCCTCGTCGCATTTCCAGTTGTGCAAGCCTGGTTTAGAATAAAATATTTGGTTCTCAACACATATTTAAAAACCAAATTTAAATACCAGTTTTTCCTCTAATTCTATCTTAAGTAAAAAGTTTCATGCTACTATTGATGCTTTAGTATCCGTTTTATAAATATTTCAATTTTAGACCAGTTTTTCCTTTAATTCTGTCTTAGGTAAAAAATTTCATGCGACTATTCATACTTTAGTTTCAATTTTATAAAGATTTCAATCTTAGAACCAGTTTTTTCTCTAATTCTGTCTTAGGTAAAAAGTTTCATGCGACTATTTATACTTTAGTTTCAGTTTTATAAATAGTTCAATTTTAGAACCAGTTTTTTTTCTCTACTTCTGTCTTAGGTAAAACGTTTCATGCGACTATTGATACTCAAGTTTCAGTTTTATAAACACTTCAATTTTAGTACCAGTTTTTCTCTAATTATGTCTTAGGTAAAAAGTTGCATGCAACTATTGATACTTTAGTTTCAGTTTTATGAAGATTTCAATTTTAGTACCAGTTTTTCCTCTAATTCTGTCCTAAGTAAAAAGTTTCATGCGACTATTGATACTTTAGTTTCATTTTTATAAAGATTTCAATTTTAGTACTAGTTTTTCCTGTAATTATGTCTTAGGTAAAAAGTTGCATGCAACTATTGATACTTTAGTTTCAGTTTTATGAAGATTTCAATTTTATTACCAGTTTTCCTCTCATTCTATCTTAGTTAAAAAGTTTCATGCTACTATTGATACTACTATACGAAATGAAAAGTTTAGAAAAAAAATTGTTTTACTTCCCCATTAAAATGAATGAAGAAAACGTCATTTCAGCAGACATTAAACGTGAGAAATTTAATATGTACTTAAGATTTACGAGGTCCTATCAGTCGATGCACGGCGGATGAATATTGGATTATGTAAATCTTATTTTTCGGATCGAAAAGGAAATTCATGTACCCACATACAAGAAGAAAAAAGTCGAGTATAAGCTTTAAAATGAACTACAAAAATAAATCATCGAGAGAAACACTTGAGAATCACAGTTCACAACTAGATTTTAAAACATGTCTGTGTAGAAATAGATGACCACTGCAATATCGAACCAATGGACCAAGTATGAAAATCGCGTTAATGAAAATTTAGATGATTATTACAAGGTTTTTAAAGAGAAATTGGATGAAAATAGAGGAGTTCCTTTAGATTCTAAATACTTAAACCAGTCCAAAAATTGTGAGTAAATTCTAATGACTTATCGTAGTTTTCTTTTTATCGAGAGAGTGTTCTTGTTCTTTTCAATCTTAAATAGGTTTCAAACATTTGTTTATCCAGTGATCTGAACGTCCCTGTTTCGATGCTCGTCGCTGCAAATCCACCACCATGTTCACTAATGGTGGCTGCAAAATAGTTAGTGGCTGCAATGTCCTCCAAGTTCTCAAATTTACCTCAGGAGGTGCGGTGTCAAGTGTTCCGGTCTTGTCACTTGACTCGGTTCAAAATTACGGGACCGATGTTCTTCGAGGTCAAGTCAGACTTCAGCCCTAGTGGTACCTCACCTTAAAGTGAAGTTGCTTACTACCCTTCGCCAAGAACCTAGGATTTGAGGACCTAGGTCCTTTGGACTTGATGTAGGCTTTCCAACACCAGGGGAATTGAAAATAATATATTTGTTTATAGAATATTATTGATTCTTAAATCTCTATTTAGCTTTCTTTTATAAATGAGATTAAAATTCGCAAAACCTTTTAACATATTTCTCGATTTATTTTCAAAATTATAACATTGTATTTTTTATCGTAAAGATCATTCCTTCGCGATGATTGTAAAGATAAATGTTCCTCTTTAGACGTGCTCATGTTCACATACCTCCAATCATAAGGTACTTAAAAGCGCCAACGCTCCTCATCCTCTTTGCATGCACGCCCTTACTGGGATGATCACGACCCTGGTTTGCTTGGCATTGCTTTCACATGGATTCTACACTATCCATATAATTTACAGAAAACACGAGGAAAACAGAGGATCACGCAGATTCTTCCGACTCACAATAAAAATAAATAAATAAAAATGTTCGCAACTAGTTTCGAACTAATGACTAGTTCCTCATTGTGGCACAGATGCATTGTGAATTCCATGGAGATAGTCACACCTAATGCTCCTCGGCCTGACGATGAACTGTTAATGAGTTCGAAACAAGTTGCCACCTTTTTATTTATTTTTTAGGTGTGGATATAAACCCTTTAAGGGGCGCCGTTTGCACGGTGTAAACGCCTAAATCTAGTCTTTTTTCACTTGCTTGTTAAATGGGCAGAAAAATGGTTAGTACTGCCATCTGTTATCAGTTTAAAGAAGCAAAAACATTTGGCAATCTGCAATTTGAAAATTTTTCAAGATTCTTTAGGTTAAAAAAATCGGGGAAAAAATCTGTGCCATGCAAACGGTAGAGGTTGCTGTCCCTAAAAGTGTTATGAAGATGAGTGTTCCTTCGTCTATCTATCTACGTTAACGAGGGATTCCGGTAATCCAGTATGTCACCATCCATCTAGAGCTAAGAGGACGAATCCATCTTTGTCTCGTCTCATTTGATGAGATGCCAGTTGAAAGTGCAATAGTGGGCACGTGATCGATCCTGTGAAAAGCGTTGTCCGTAATCCTTCAGTGAGGCCTCGTAATGAAGAGAGCGGCTGTGATAAACGACTCCATTATTGGTAGATTTGATGGACAATGGACTGCAATAGGTTCTCTTAAAAAATAACAATAGCAGGGACCGATCTTGAAAATTGTCTTTCTTATTTTTAAGGGGAAAAAATAAGATTCGATTGACTTTTATTTTGTCATATTTTGAGCGTAGGGCGTAGGAAAAAATTCACCTATATTTTCCTATATTTAGAACAACGAACTTTAAGTACACTTTAAATAAAGTACAGGGTGGTCCAAAATTATTGAGCGCATTTCATGTTCGTAAAAAAAGAACAAAAGGTAAGTACATAGGTAAGTACATAGGTAAGTAACATAGGTAAGTAACATAGGTAAGTACATAGGTAAGTAACAAAGGTAAGTACATAGTTATTGTTTTCTTAGAAAGACAGTTTAAAACAGTTTTGCACAGGAAAATTTCAAACATTAAAGAACTTCCACATAAACCGGTAGATGGCGCGACAACATTTCGCAAGAAAAATCTACTAATTGCGTCACTTTGCAAATGGTTGCCGTACAAGAAAAAGCAATGAGCGTTTTGTAGTTCCATGAATGCAAATTCCTTTTAACTCATTTTGTTCTTTTTTTTTCAAACATGAAATGCACTCAATAATTATGTACCACCCCAGGGTGGTCCAAATTTGAAAAGAAAAAGAACGAAATGAGTTACAAAGGATTTGCTTTCATGTAGCCACAAAACGCTCATTGCTTTTTCCTGTACGGTAACCATTTGCAGACTGACGCAATTAGTAAATTTTTCTTGCGAAATGATGTCGCGCCATCTATCGGCTTATGTGGAAGTTATTTAACGTTTAAAGTTTTGCTGTGTAAAACTGTTTTAAATTGTCTTTCTAAGAAACAATAAACATGTACTACCCCATTTTGTTCTTTTTCTTCAAACATGAATTGCGCAATAATTTTGGACCACCCTGTATTTTACGTTCGTTTTGTATGTTTACGAGTGTTTTTGTATTTGTTTTTATAAAATATTTCAAAATATCATATATTTATTAAAAATACCTATTACCGAAAAACAAAGGGGGGTTTTCAAATTATATCAAAATACACAAAGGAAATTTCCCAAATTAATTTATATCTTTTAATATATTACTTAATTATTACTCTTTTAATATATAACTTAATTTATATCTTTTAATACAGATTTTATAGGAAAGACAATATATTTTTCCTCGCTTTTTAATCCAAGGGCCTCTTTGGAAGGTTTTACAAGTTCCCACACATAGTTGTAGTCGGGCTTATATTTTGCAATAAGTAGAACTAAACTGACTAAATTCTAGATTTTAAATTCTGTTCTGAACGCCTAGCAGCATGCAATCAAAGGTCTCTCATTCAAAGACCAGAGTCTTAGCCATTTTAACATCAGCCGGCATAGTGATCATTTGGATTTGTTGCAGACTATCTAAAAAATTGAAACTAAAACCGGACATATGAAAGAAAACCATATTAAGATTACAAGTAAACCTAAGTTTTATTTTAACATTCTTTATTGACAATGTTGACACTATTATTAAACGAAGGATTCTCTCTGAAAGAAATTATCCTTGCTATGTACTAACCCCATTGGATTCGCTCACCTCAATGTTAACCTATGGAGAAAATTTGTCCACGGATTGCCGACTTGGAATCAAAGATTTTGTTAAAAAAATTGTACTTCGTCATAGAGAAAGAAATTTTACATTTGTGTACCTTTTTCGTTTTTTTTTAAAATGCAATTAATATTTTAAAATTTAAATTATATGGGAAAAAATCTGGTATAGTGTGTTTTAAACGCTCATAAATTCCTTCGGTGGACGAAATTTATAGAATGAATCCTGTAGCGCTTTGCAGAAAAGTTCAGGCTATCTGACAATACCAATTTTATTGGATTATCAGCATTTATGTACCTGTAAATAGGTGACAAAAATATATTTTAAATAAACAATTTGGGGGCAGCGCTTAACCCCCCCCCCCTATAGAGAGAGAACCATTACAATCCCTCAAAATGTCAATCCTAAAGGGGTGGAATTCTCGAACTGTCAACTGGACTCCTCCCACCACAAGAATCTGCAAGAAGAGGAAAAGGGAAATACGATTTTTTTCTTAGTACATAGCAGCCTTAAGAATAGACGTAACTTCCTACAGAAAAATTCTCTCAAAAAAATGGAGAAAACACAGGAACTTCAATCCGCTACTTTGTGGCTCGATACACCACGCGGCACAGAAGGTGAAAAAAGCTTTACTCACAACCGACGAAGCATGGAGCAAAAGTGAATGAAATATCGCGGTAATTCTTTAAAAAAACATCCAGGTTATTAAGACTTAAACACTAAAATAGAAACAAATATAATATTTCAATTTAGAGTTAATTTTTATTTTTCAATATCGTAACCTCCATTTACTCATCAAAGTTAATTTGATATGATTAGCTCGCAAGTTTTGCATATTCATTAAACTTTAGATATTCACCTTTAACTTGAAAAGCGCTGCATTTCGTTCCTTACCGCTTTGAAACATTTAAATTTAAAATCCACTACTATCATCTTTCCTTCTGGATAATGATAAATTGAAAAATATGAACAATAATTGAACATATCATTATTTACAGTGCCGTAACTAGTCATTTCTGTGCTGTGGGAAAGAATTTGCATTTGGGCCCCTTAAGTAAGTTACGGCCCTGATTATATATATATAAATATATATATATATATATATATATATATATATATATATATATATATATATATATATATCTTCGCTATCCTGCCACCTCTCTAAACGGCCATATTTTGTTCAGAACAGATTCAAGACTCCATAGAGTCAATGTTATGGAAGAAACCTCTTTTCAACGACCACCTCTCAAATCGACCACTATTTTTTTGGAACTATTACCGGCCGCCATAAAAGTTTTCAAAGTTTCCATATATACATATAAGTTTTGAAAATAATACAACCCATTTTCATCTACAATATTCTTTATTGTAGGTGGATTGGGCACAAATATATCCTGAAAAATTCAATAGTGTTCCTTTTCCTAATTATTTCTTTTATAAAAATAATAGCTTATTTGTTTTTTTCAATTGACAGTTTATCCTATTACGAATCCGTGAAAATAATCAAAGGCGAAGCCCTAGAACCAATACGGAAGTTTGATTCAAAAGCAATCAACGTATCAGAAAGCAATAACTTCATCTTCGATAAAAACAATAAGACGTATAGAATTGTGAGTGTTCTTTCACATAATCCAAACTTTAGGGCTCAGGTGGCGTAAAGAACCAGTTCCAGGAAAAGCATACTTGTAACTCGACCCTTTCTTTCTTTTCGAATAGAAATGTGGACGTGACATTACTTTTCATTCTACAAAAGAATTCGCTCAAAGATTCAGGGTTTGAATAAGGTATTCCGATGTAATGTGTTTGTCCCAAAACTTTGTCCAGGAGTCTTTGAGTGTTGATAGTATTTTATATAACACATGCTTAAACACGAGAGGTAAATGATGCTCAAAGAGAAAAAAATTATTAATATTGCCTAATTTATAAAACTGAATACATTATTATTGCATTACATGATGAATTCAGTCAAATTGGTTATTTTTCTGGCAATAAGAAAGATTGGGGATGAATAGGTAAATTATTAAAGGGAATTTTCATAATAAATTATTCCCACACACACACACACCCATGCATACATGCTACACACGTAATTTATATATATATATATATATATATATATATATATATATATATATATATATATATATATATATATATATATATATATATATATAGATATATATATATATATATACAGTGGACGCTCGTTAATTCGAACTCGAAGGTTCTCAGAAAAAAGTTCGAATTATCCGATGTTAAGAGAAAATATATAACTTTAAAAGTGTATCAGTGAAGAAGAAAAAACTCCTAGTATGTATAACCCCAGAAAATATATTTTACTATGTTATCTAAAATTAACATATTAAAAAGCAATACAGACTTGCCTTAATCATAAAATGAAGCAGAAGATATGCAGTAGGAAGTAAACTTTAATTAAAAATACGAATTATACTTTAGGAAAAAACTGAAAAGTGGGTGTTTGGTTTTGTTTATGATGCCGACATTGTTCAGCCAACTTCTCGATTTGAAGTAAACATTTCAATTAATTTTCAGAGGAAGGTTCCATCTGAATAAATGCTTTCAGAGTTTTAATAGAGTCCATTATGGCTTTGTCCTTTATGGCTGCATTAAAAATATCTTTCGGCAGGTAAGTAGAGAAAAGCCCTAGCAGTTTCCTACCGAAATTAGTGCATACGTCTTCGTTTACATCAGAGCTTTGACCACATACAGTTTGATAAGAAATATTTTGCCTTGACTTAAATCGAGAAAGCCACCCATCACTGCATTTAAAATCTTCAACACCCATTCGACTTGCCAATTCATCAGCCTTCGTCAGCACTAAGGGTCCATTTATCGGAAAATTTCGAGATCTAACATCCTGGAACCATAGCAGTAGAGCTTTTTCTAGATATTCTTGGGATGCATTTCTCATGCGTTTCCTTCCTCTAGCAAATATTGATTTTTCCCATGAATCTAAAATTGACTCCTTGTTTTTCAAATAAGTTGACAAGATTTTTTTTTAATTCCATAGTCAGCTGCTAACTTTGTTTTACATTCGCCATTCTCTACTCTCTTTAAAATTTCTACCTTTGTCTCCAAAATTAGGGTTTTGTACTTTCCACGCGTAGACATTCTGATTTTTTACACTTTCACATCACACACTGAGGAAGAAAAACTAGATCACATTAACTTGTCTGCACTGCAGGCATAACTGACGCAGCTCCCTAAAATCTGTAGTAAAAACTGGTTTTTCTGAAATTCTCAGAAAATCGCTTTATCCGTTAAGCACTGATAAGGACAATAGCCACTAACGTTTAGCAGAAATACAATAGTCTAGGAATGCGGGCATGTGCCTCTTTACATAGAAAAAAAATACAGGTTATTTTGACACACAAAATAATAAATACAGCGTGTATTTTCTCCGTTAATTGAGGAAAAAAAAATGTTTGACAAATTTTTAGTTCGAATTAATGAGATATTTTTAACACTAACTCCAATACAAGTTTTTGGGGGCCTTTGGATTAGTTCGAATTAACCGAAAGTTCGAATTAACCGAGTTCGAATTAACGAGCGTCTACTGTATATATATATATATATATATATATATATATATTTAAATGTCAAATGAAAATTGTCAAAATCGATGGCGGGGACTGCTTTCTAGCGGCGTCGTTCTGCTTCACGACAAAGCTCGACCTCACGTTGCGGCAAGAACAAAGACGCAACTGGACAATTTTCATTGGGAATTACTGGATCATCCACCATACAGCCCTGACTTAGCACCATCAGACTCTCATCTGTCTCCAAAACTGAAGGAATTTCTTGGTGGAAAGCTCTTGGAAAATGATGACATGTTGGAAGAAACTGTTTCTAACTGGTTTAACGTCAGGCGGAGAGTTCTTTGATGATGGGGTACAAAAGCCGGTGACACGACTTGACAAATGTTTAAATGTTGATGGTGACTATGTTTAAAAGTTAAAAAATGTTCATATTCTAGTTTGGGATACAATTTACGTTCATAACCAAAGTTTCTCTTACTCCATTACAAAACGGTTCTTATTTAAAAAAAATGACCCTAGTAAGTATATATATATATATATATATATATATATATATATCGTGGTTCTTAAAAACCGTATCCATCTCTCTACGAAACTATATCGTAGTCCTGAGAAATCCATCATTCATCCTCTCGACAGCTGCTGAGATCATGCTGGCTGAGGAAAAACTACTTTGCTTACAACAATCCTTTATCCAATTAAACTTAGAAACCTCTGTTCACAAGTCCTTAAAACGTGACAAATCACCACCCCGTTTTTACGGAGCCGACGAATTTATGGCCGCTCTGTCTAATCGAGTATCACAGTCTGTGATTTGTTCTTTTTCACGCTTATACAAAGGCGCGCCCGTCTGTCCGCGTTCTGTGACTGTTGATTCAGTCTCATGCTCTTTCGAACATTTGAGAATATGACGCAATCCTCTGCGATTCGCTCAAGGGTGCGCTCACCAAAACCGGAGAGATAGACAACGTAACACCATCTGTTGGCATTTTCGTTAATAACTAGAGAATTCCCTAACGCTAAATTACCGTTTAATGCTAATTATCTTAATTTTAACCCTAATTAATCTCGTTAATTATAGTTTATGTACCTAGCATTACACACACATACACACACGTACACACACACGCGCGCGCACACACACACACACACACACACACACACATATATATATATATATATATATATATATATATATATATATATATATATATGTGTGTGTGGGGGGGGGGTGCACTAACATTAATGTTTAAGTCATACAGCAAACTTTTCAAGCTTAAATTAAAAAAAAGCATGTTGTTTTCAAGACACATTCTATTAAAATATAGATTATTACACAGCAGTATGAAAATCAAAGAAACAAATAGAGAATAAACATAAAAGTATACTGCTCCAAGTAATAAAATTTCATTCTTTCATTTAAATAGTTATTTCTACAGTTAAACGTATTAGTCTTCTTTTTTGTGTGAAAAACTGAAATTCGGGTAGCAAATGAAACAAAAATGAAAAATTTATAAATTCAAATTCAAAATAAAAGGAGGGAAGCAATAGCATTTTAGGACGAAAATATTTAACTTAGTAAAGTTCAATTTCTGTGAATGCATGCAAAAAATATTTTTCATTACGAAGAAGAAAAAAGAAGACTTTATATTATGGAGAGGGAAGTTAATAAAAATACATCTAATATATGTATATAAATACTAGCTGAAAACCCGCGCTTCGCTACGGAGTACATTCAAATAAAATACAACCGTCAAATATATATATATATATATATATATATATATATATATATATATATATATATATATATATATATATATATATATATATATATTTCTATGATAAATGCGACGATCAATATATACAATTGATGTAGAAAAATATATATATATATATTTATAAAAAATATCGTAAGGAATATTTTTATAGACAAAATAATGTCCAATCGTCTGCCGCATTAGCAAGAAAAAGAAAATTTTTTTGTCTATTTAGTTTTCATGCACGTGACGATAAATTTATTTAAAGTACCAGAAAAAGAAAACACGTGATCAACATTTAATAAATTAAATTCTAAAAATTAATCTTTAAAAATTCACCAAATCTCAGAAAATAGAGGTAAAGATTCGAAAAAGATTTCATTTTAAAGGAATTTTTAGGATCTCTCTCGTTATATAAATTTTATAACCCTCAAATTATTCTTTTAAATGCAAACTTAAAAAAAGTTACTAAAACAGCTTAAAAATTTAATTTAAAAAAATCTAAGAAGAATTTTTCAAAAACCTTTCTTAGTGCACCCCTACACTATAAGCAGAATCGCCATGCAAAATATAAGCCCTTTAGGTCCAACGCTTTGGTCTGTGCGTTGCATGTCAATCAGTCAGTCAGAGAGTCAGTTACGGAACTGTTTTATATGTATAGATAATCACATTGTGGGTTAGCCAAGGTGACGCTAACAAACCTAGAAACTCGGGATCGTCCCCCTTATCTGGTTGACGACGAAATGTACCAAAGAATTTTTCTTTACTTTTCCCAATGGCTGGGAGCTAAGCGATACTCGTTTTCCCTTGGAGAAGCCAACAGAGTGTCACCACTTCGCAACATGCATTGCATGCGTTGCCACGAGTGCAACACAGGGGTGTAGGTCCACGCTACACCTTTTTTGAAAGGTCCCGTAGTTGTGAACCGAGTCAAGTGACGAGACCGGAAACACTTGACCGCGCACCTCCAGATGTAATGTTTGGGAACTTGGAGGCCATTGCAGCTATGCCAGATTTATTCGGTGCCCTAGCCGCCATTAGTGTACACGTCAGCGGTTTTGTGAGGGTCGGGTATCGAACCAGCAACTGACAGGTCACTGGATCGACGCCTTTGCCGACAGGGCCACCTCGTCCCTCCACCTAAGAATGTGTGTAGTTACGTTTGCTCATAATGTAGTTACTTCCTTTTTCAATTCCTACCATTAGTTCACACTCTCCCTATATATATTTATATATCTTGTTCAAAATTTCAATCGTTAATAAAATACTTTTTATTCACCCACTCAAGTTCAAATACATTTTTTTAAACTTGTAGTGGATGACACTTGATGTTAATACAGTTTTTTCAAATGTTAATTCATTAATTACATTTAATTAATTAATTTTAGTTTTATATGGGAGCCCTTTCAATAGGAAGAGACCTAGAGCGTCTCTTGCTCTTGAATGGTAATTTCCCTCTCCTTAATGTGTAAACGGTAGCACTGCGGTAGCGCGCGCTCATCCCGTGCTGTAGGTTGCGAGATCGAATCCCCAACCTGACAAACTTTTTCTCTCTCTTTCCCCCCCTCCTAATCTCCCACAGTAGGCAAGGTTCTGGCAGGCAATCCTTTTTTTCAATTCCTACAATTAGTTCACACTAAAATTTTTCTTTGTTGACCTAAGTAGGAATTGACTTTAACATTTTTTTTATATTATTTTCATAGAAGGCTACCTTTATCTATTTGTAATCTTTTTAAAAGGGGGCACACAACCTTTGACTACTGGGAAATGACCCTAAACATGATCAAATTCGAGCTACTGAAACTCCAATTATATTAATATATATATATATCATTTTTTTGTTTTATATCAAAATTACAAGTCTTCAGTTATATTTTATACAAAATTAGAACTTGTAAAAACATAAATAATTTTTAGATTTTATTTTTAAATGAGCACATTACTAAAAAGGGAAAAAAAATCATTGGATGTTTCGCGCATCATAAAATTAAGAAATATACATACAGAAACTCTTTTTTGGTCAAATTAAATTAATAATATACTCAAGTAAAACCAAAAAATATACAAAAAATATAGTTTAAATTGAAAAATTTACATAAAATTTTTAAAAAATTGAAATTTAGCAATTTTTTAAAACATTTTCCAGAGTAAAAAATATTTTTGCAAATTTCTTTTTCTTTTTCTGGTTCTAGTGTGTAAATAAGCTTATAATACAATTCTGATAAAAATTTTGTGTGTCTAGCACACATAGTTTGGGAGTAACAGTGCGCGTAATCCAAAATTCACATATTTGAGAAAACTGAAGTTAAAGTTGGAATATACACTGCTGGCCACCCAAATTGCAACACCAAGAAAGACAAGAGATATCACAACAAAATTTATTTTGTAGATAACATGTTGATCAAGTATCAAATGATTAAATTTATAGACTTCTGTGAAGTGTGGTTCCTGCCAAAATCAGTAGCCAGAGTAGCCGCCATTGTTGGAGATCACCGCTGCCACACGCCTCGACATTGATTCAAAGAGACTTTGGATGAGTTCTTGGGGTACAGCAGACCAAGCAGCTTCCACACGTTGCCAAAGTTGATCTGCTGTGGCAGCTGGGGATGGAATCTGGGTCAATCGTAGAGCAACCATGGACCACATGTTTTCTATCGGCGAAAGATCCGGAGAGCGAGGCGGCCAGGGAAGCAATTCAATCTGGCGATTGACGAAGAACCGTTGGACAATGCGTGCCACGTGTGGTCGCGCATTATCCTGTTGAAATATGGCTGTGGGCAAGCCCTGAAGGTAAGGAAGGACAACTGGCTCCAACACCTCGGAGATGTAGCGCTGGCTGTTTAAAGTACCGGCAATGCGTACTAGAGGTGTGCGAGAGTAATATCCAATACCGCCCCATACCATAATACCCGGTGCAGGACCAGTGTGGCGGTGCATAACGCAGCTGTTCAGCATCCTCTCTTCACGGTGTCTCCAGACTCGAATGCGACCATCGTGGTGTTGCAGACAGAAGCGTGACTCGTCAGTAAAGACAATTTCATTCCATTCTGCCGTCCACATCCTTCTGTCATCGCACCATTGGCGGCGGAGACGTCTATGGTTCTGCGTCAAGGATAGACAAAGCAATGGACGTCTTGCGGACAGACCACTCTGCTGTAAACGGCGTCGAATGGTACACGCAGACACTGGATGATGCGTTACAGACCGCATGTGCTGTGCTATGGTTCGTGATGTGACTGAGCGATCCGTCACTGCCATGCGCACAAGTTGCCTGTCATCACGTGAAGTGGTGCGCTGTGGTGGATGCGATCGAACACGCCGGTCCGTCGTACCCTCCTGCATCCAACGATCACATATACGCATTACAGTTGTTTGGTTTCGTCCAACACGACTACCGATTTCCCTGAAAGATAATCCACAATCTCGGTAGGCCACTATCCTTACTCTGTCGAACTCGGATACTTGATCAAAAGATGATCTCTGTTTTCGACGAGGCATAATTGATCGTTTTTTTTGAAAAACCACAAGAAAAACACAATTGCCGAACTTGAAATCGTCGAAATCTCCGAGCCTTAAATAGCGCTTTGAAGTGGCGCCATAGGCGCGCGTGATGTGCGTCTGCGCTGAAATTCTAATCATTTGCATATCTCACCTCAGCTAATGCGTGTTGTAAATTTCATGTTATTTGCATGTTTCCTTTATGGTGTTGCATTTACAGTGGCCAGCAGTGTACATGACCATGGCAACAGAGTGAGCTTTACATAAACTCTCAGAACTCGAGAAATAATGCAAAATTTTTATGGGGTTTTTTGTATATTGTTCAGTAATGTCCCAATTATCAGAATATAGCAAAAACCAAAAATCGGTTTTTTTTTGAAGTTTTAACGGTAAAAAACATTTCAATGCATCCAAAACAGATAACAATAAATACCGCGTACTACATTTATTGAATAATTTCTAAGGGGATAACGTTCAACTCTGCTTTAAATTCATCACATACTACCACCACCGTTCCAGGCTTTAGACCAGACTTGAACAAATATCTAAAATACTCTTCTTCATTTTTCCACAAAAATAGAAAAAGATAAAAAAAAAAACGAAACTGTAGGGAAAAAAGCCACATCATGACCCATCTCATATATATAAAAAAAAATCAGAAAAAAAGGGAGCAAACAAAAATAAAAATCAGCCAATATCATTTCCGCAGTGAAGAATGACAAGGAACCATTAGTTATATTGTCTCAGTTGATCTTGGTTTCAGGGCTCAGGTGGTGCCGGATATAAATCAAAAGTGGCTTTTTTATGGCACCGTCTTGAGCCTAATGTCCATGCGTTCTGGGGGGGCCATATTTCAATCCGTTTCGGAAACAGGGAGGGATAAAGAAAGGCAGGATTTCGAAAGTTCGGAAATCAAAGGAGTGTTGACTCTTTCCCTGAAGGATGGGAGATGGATCATATTTTCCGAAGAATGACTTAAGTATTTTTAGAGTGTGGTGGGGGAGAGACAATGGTGGATCATTTGCTCAAAACTTCTTTACCTGTCCGGCTAATTGTGTAGACACATGTTATTTATAATTATAAATAAATAAAAACTAATTATATATATATATATATGTATATATATATATATATATATATAAGTCAGAATAATAATTAAATAATTTACAGGGGGGCTTCATGATAATTTATTTCGAGGCATTAAACGTCACTGTTTTCATATTTCAAGACGCGCTACGGATGAAAAAGGGGGAATCCCGTTTTGAGAAATGTAACCTTGGCTCGCGCGAATGAAGTTCGACCGAGTTAATCTATTTTGAGAGCAAGTACGGGTTTTGCGCGGAGTAAAATTATAACGTAATCAGTTGGAAACCGCTGGAGCATTCAATGAGCGTCATAGAGCATGCGCGATAAGTTTTGCGCCTAAACGAAACAAATAGTATTAACAGAGCGTTTTCGGAATTCGGATTGTACGGTCGCGTGTCACGAGAATGAGAGATGAAAACTTGGCTTGGATTGAATCGAGTTAATTAATAATATATGAAATAAAGTGTTTAGATGTATTTTAATTGTATTTAATTACCACAGGCCTATGTTCATTAACTGCATAAATTTCAAGTAATTATTATGGGAACTAGTTCAGAGGGAGTGCGAGTACTAGGCACGTCATATATATATATATATATATATATATATATATATATATATTTACATACAGGGTGTTCCAAAATTCGACCGACAAATTCAGAGAGGTGATAGTAGGCATCAAGACGAGCAATAATCACATAGGAATGAAATATCGGAAACACAAACCTGACGCTGGAGGGCGCTGTTTACTTAATCGGACCGTATCTCTTACAAACCCCACTGATAGCCGGAAATATCGGATTTTTCTGGAGGAGGTAGAAAACTCAAAACCAAAAAGAGTCACATAGGAATGTATGACCGGAAACGCAAACCTTGTCAGCTAGAGGATAAACAAAGATGCAGAAATGTTGGCTTTGCATTTATTTCTGCATCTCTCTTTATCTTCTAGCTGACCAGGTTTGCGTTTAGGGTCATACATTGCTATGTGATAATTGCTCGTCTTAATGCCTACTATCATCCCTCCGAATTTGTTGGTCGAATTTTTGAACACCCTGTATGTATGTATATATATATATATATATATATATATATATATATATATATATATATATATATATATATATATTGAGAGAGATTACTAAAGAGGGGAAATTATATCATACCATACGACAGATGAAAAGTAAAATTAGAAGCAGACGGAAATGGATATTTAAGCAAATACTTCTATAAGAAGTTGCAATGACACTCCTATTCTAGCGATATAAATGTTTATCTGCTTAAGGAAAAGCAGTTTTGCACATTGCTGAGAATTACTGTTTCCACTTATAGGGGATAATTGTAAACACAGAAACATTTCGATATTTTCGTCCTTAATATACAGTGGCTACCAAAAGTGTTCGTACACTTACGATTTTCAGTGAAGTAGGAGTCTATCCATTAAACAAAATGAATATTTCAGAATGGGTATTTGATAATAAGATCTATAATCTATTTTTAACAAAACTACATGAAATATTTTGAAAACATAGTAAAACTTTATTTTTAAGAAACCAGTAATCAAAAAGTAACAAAAACTTTATCTCACAAAAGTCATCGTACACTGAAATATTTTCAGATAAATTCATAATTAAAATTATCGTCTGGCGCTTTATTTTTATTTTTGAATTGTGGTGGCATTTAAAATATCGTATGGCTTTAATTTTTGCTTGCCTACTCCGTAATATTCTATTAATTATTTAAAAATGGCTTGTAGTCGTAAAGAAACAACAAACAGCATTCGAAAATTTATTATTTTTCAGCATAGTAGTGGTGAATCAGTTCGGAATATTGCTAAATTATTAATTCATCTGATTCTACTGTGCAGTATGTGATAAAACGCTTTAAAGAAGAAAATTGGATCGAAAAGAAGGTAAGAAAAGGCCGTCTGACAAAGTTCACAAAACGAGATTTATAATTAGAAAATTTGTGAAAAATTCACGTTTGAGTGCTGTAAAAGTTTCTGCAGAATTCAATGAAACATTTTCTACTTCAATTTCCCCTGAAATTTTTT
>OU015497.1:12535856-12543356 GCA_907164885.2 Dolomedes plantarius | reverse complement strand
ATCAGGATTCGAACCCGCTTCGTGTAGTGTAGTAAATGAAAGCTCTTACGGAATGCGCCACAATAACATGCTGGTGTATTCTGTAAATAGGAGAATATTTGTACTAAAATTACTGGAAAGTTGCTATGGGTTGGTGAATATACATGTATTTATGGAGTAAGAGGAGTTTTAAGTTAGAAATAAGTTAGCAGGATAGAAGCTTAGTCTTTAACTCTTCAATAGACACAAAGACATAAGCGAGGGGGGTTGCAGTAGCGATTAAAAATGATCTTGTGACACTTAGCGTGGTTGATTCGAATTTTCCATCGCGTGTGATAGTGTCAATATGCCGTTGGATCCAATTTATTTTAGAGTATAAAATCTGACTTGAAAGATTATTATTTTCATTTATTATTCTGGCTTAATATGTAACTTGAAACTTTTTGATTTTATTTATTTTTATCTTTTCGCTCGCTGTTCGCTTCAGCTAACCCTAACGTGGACGCCATATTCAGAGGGGTGATTCCACAAAGTGTAACATCTTACATTTAGTTTCAAAATTTTTGGTTTTTTATTAATTAAAAATTAACGGTAATTAATTTCGATTTTTGAAGTTCTTCAGACCCTCGGCTGTTTTTAAAGACGCCTGTATGTAAAATTTCACGATCGTTCCTCCTAAACTGTGGATTTCTATACAATTACAGAGATACAAACATTCATTTTTATATATTAGATATATATATATTGGCATTAATTGCATACATTGACCGTTGTATTGAATTTGAATGTACTCCGTAGCGAAGCGCGGGTTTTCAGCTAGTATATATATATATATATATATATATATATATATATATATATATATATATATATATATATATATATATATATACATACACACACAATGAATTTTCTCAAGCCGGCCAAATCGCAAAACGGCCATTTTTTTCAGAACCATAACTATGACTGACCGCCATAAATAAGTTTCTCTATATACAAACAAAGGGTGTCCCATAAAAACTGAGAGTAAGATCGAAAAAAAATAGAGTTACAATAAAATATGTATCATTCTTTTTCAAAATATCTTGATATACAATGGTCCCATCATTCTGTCCACTTTTCAAAGCATCCGACGAGGGCACTTAGTGGAAGTTGTTTTAGTGAGCCATGTACAGCTGAAATGACGTCAGCATCTGCATTGAATTTTCTTCCGCCGAGCCTCTCCTGAAAATCGTCGAATCACCGAAACATCTGTCTTTGTAAGCTTGCTTCATTACATACTCAGTTTCTGGAATTGTGTTAGTCCAAACGATTGCAAAATGTTATCGCACAACGCATAACTCTTAAGCACTCTCCTTCTTTGCTATACTCAAAACCCAAATGTTTTGCGAACAACCGCTAGACCAGCGGTTCTCAATCTTTCAGGCTCTGTGCCCCCCCTTTGAACACTGAAGTGCGGTCACGCCTCCTCCACCACCATTACCATATGTGGTCAATACAAGTAGTACAATAGGAATTTGATACTGAAGCTGGTTATTAAAGGAAAATGTAGAGTAGATAATTTCATACACAAAAATTTAATAATACTACACATATCTTAATTTGGAACATATTATTATTAGAACATATGAAATCAAAGAATTAAATACAGATCAAATATATTTGAGGCGATCAAGGATCTAGGTGAGTCACAACATTAATGAGAGGACTGGCACTGTTTGTCCGTGACAAGTTTTTGAATATTAGGTTGTAACTGTGACAAAGCACACCGCAGGTCACTTTCAACGTCCAGACGTACGACAATTATCGTGTTTTTACGATTACAACAATTACTGTGTAAGACAAATATCGTGTTCGTATGTCGAAAATACATTACGGTTACATTGACTGCAAAACTGGGTACAGTAAATTACAGTCAGTTTCACTTTTTATTTTACTTTTTTTTAAACTCACGCCTCCCTTGAAATTCTTCTACGCCCCCCCACGGGGGCGCGCCTCCCAGGTTGAGAACCGCTGCGCTAGACGACGAAAACAGAATCATCTGCTACGTTTTAAAGGGTATGTCACAGGTTCTTTGATTCAAAAGTCGTCTGCAGTTTCATTTTCCACTTTTGCTTTGTTTACTTGCAGTTCTGACAGAACGGTTTTTTTTTCCTGTGAGTTTGTGTGTAGTCGTTTATATATATATATATATATATATATATATATATATATATATATATATATATATATATATATATATATATATATATATATATATATAGAGAGAGAGAGAGAGAGAGAGAGAGAATATATATATTTATATATATTATATAAAACAGTTCCGTACCTGACTGACTCACTGACTGACATACAACGCAAATTCTTCTTAGATTTTTTTAAATTAAATTTTTCAGCTGTTTTAGTGACTTTTTTTAACTTTGCATTTAAAATAATAATTTGAGGGTTATAAAATTTATATAACGAGAAAGATCCTAAAAATTCCTTTAAAATGAAATCTTTTTCGAATCCTTACCTCCATTTTCTAATTTTTGGTGAATTTTTAAAGATTAATTTTTAGAATCTAATTTATTAAATGCTGATCACGTGATTTCTTTTTCTGGTACTTTAAAGAAATTTATCGACACGTGATAACAACGAAATAGACAAAAAAACATTTTTTTCTTTCCAATGCAGCAGACGATTGGACATTATCCAAAAAAATATTAAAATACAGTAGAAGATACGTTCCTCAAACTGTACTATATTAACTGTACTATATTCTTCAGTATGTCCTTTTAGATTTAATTTGAATATTTTCATCTGCATTATTTTGTCTTTAAAAGTATCCCTTACGATTTTTTTATAAATATATATATATATATATATATATATATATATTTTAACATCAATTGTATACATTGATCGTCGTATGTAATTTGCATGCACTCCGAAGTGCGGGTTTTTAGCTAGTATATATATATGCTATACTTATTGCTATAACATAAGTGCGTCTCTATGCTTGTCATCTATATAGATACTTTATACTGAGACATATTTATATCCTGTCTAGACTAATCTAGTCCCGTCTTCAAATTTTTCTTTCATGCCCCATTCTAGAATTCATCGTGCAAGCGATCATTAAATGAGGTTTTCGTGCCCATTCTATTCAATTTCGTAACTTACTTTTTCAAGTAATAACTAAGCTTTCGGCCTCAATATGACATTCATCAGGATAACGTTCTTTATAGTTCGAAATGCATTATCGGAAATGCTTTTTTATTAATTTAAATTTTAAGATTTGTCGATTATGACTGTATCAGTAACGCAGTTAAACGAATTTGAAATTCAGAACAATTTTTATCCAGCATAAATTTCTCATCATTAAATGTTCTAATGATTATTTACGTTATAAAAAATCTCAATTTGGTCATATGTCCATTTTTATTTTTAGACGAGACAGTAATCTATCAATACCGGTTTTGTATACGACAGTCGTGTAAAATATTAATTTTTACACCTACTAATATTTTAAATGATGTCATCAATAATTCTTCGTCGCAAAAGCGAGTTCTTCTGCGAAGAATAACACATTGAGGGCAGAAACGCAACAATGACCATAACTTTGGGACATTTTATTTCTCTTCTGTTGGCGATACTATCTAGCGTAGTCACAAACATTGACTTATTTTTTTTCATTTTTTATCTCGGACTGGCGGAACGGTTTAGCTATGCTGGGAACTAGGCAACCAGAACAAAGCCACAAACGTTTAGACATTTTTTTTTTTCAACTCGCCCTTGTTAAAGTATTTAGCTACCACAGAAACAGGAAAGCTCAACTTCTTAACCCTTACTTCGGCTTATCTGTTTTTATACTGTTCCCCAGCTAATCGGACTCACAGACCGCCTAGCTATAAAATTAGGATATTTTCCTATTTTTATAAGTTTTTCGCAGTTATGAGTCATTAATGCAAAACTACTGCCACCTCTCATTCTTGAAACGGGTAAATAAAAAATAGATTATTCAACCAAAATTTCAGAATCCGATTCCTCAATCTGTGATAGTGCGAGAGATACAAAATGTCTGGTTCGTTGTGAAACAGGGGGAATTCTTCCAGCCATGCTAGCTACAGCAATAAAACAAAGATCTTGGAAATAGAATGCAAGCAGACTGACAGATAATTAATACGGTTCAAGGCTTATCGGTCATACAGACCGGCAAAAATTTAAAACAGTTAAAAGACTCATCGGTCCAAAAGACCGACTATGTTTTACAAAAATTAAATTTACCGGCAAAATACGAGCGGGCGAAAATCTCCGATCTGTTGTACTTGAAGGTCAGGACTCGACTGAACAACTCACAAACCCTCAACAGTCTGATCACCCCCACCCCCACCCCACCTTTCACAACAGGTGCAACAACAGTCTCCTAGACTGATGACGTAAGGGTTGAAAATCCCACAGCACAATTAAAGGGTTGGATACACATTTCGATCTAATAAAAAGTTCATCGACGGGCAGGGAAACGTTATCTTTGACTGTAACCGTGTAATATTCCCGAATGCGAGGATCACCAAAACTCGTTTATATAAATAGGGAAGATGTTTTCTGACCACCGGCCTACACGCGGTACGCACCCGTTGACAAAGCTAACAGACAATGCGGGGAATTTGAGGAGAAATAAAACCGAGGAGACAGATTAAAGAAAGGGATTAAGCATTTAAGGTATGCTATTAAATGATTAGAAAAAAGGATAAAAAGGAGTTGAGACTGAAATCAAAATACACCAATTATATGAAAATATATTTCTAAGAAGCAAATAAAGATTAAGTGGACAGGCCACTGATTAAATCAGAGAAATAATTATATCTAGCGAAATTATCAAGAAAATCTAATTCAGAAGCGGAGATAGTATAACGAAATACTATTACCGGATCTCTATCTATCTACATCAGTGGTTCCCAACCGGTGGTCCGCGAGAGCCTCGGTCCGGCCTCGGTCCGAGAGTGGTCCGGCACCAGATTAAAAAAGTTGCCAAATAAATGGGGATTTTGAAAGCAATGTTCATTGAACTAGATGGGCAGAATATATCCGATGACTATAAGATGTTGAATTAAAATTTCTTAAAAGTTTAACATAATTATTTTATTATTAGAATATGATACGTTAGAATGTGAGTACGTTAATTCTCTATCCCTTTTGCCTGAGGGATATTCTATATCCCATACCCCCCGAACGGTTCCCCTCCCTCAGGTCGATAAGGGGTGGTCCGCACATGGTTCAATTCCTGGCTCAGTGGTCCGCAGACTTCTACTGGTTGAGAATCACTGATCTATATACACACACCTATACGCAATATATATATATATTATTTTTAACATTCTTTCTGAAAACGTTTCTTTCTAAAGTAATGTTCCAATAGATTTAGCTGCAGATATTAAACATATGGAAACTTTCACCATTCTTTTTTTCTTCTCTTTCGTTCGGAAAATTACCCATCATTTTTTACTATCTTTCAAACCAAATCTAGTAGTAACACAGATTGAAAACATGCCAGGAACTTTATGAGAACAAGTTATACTCTGTGAAAAATTTGAGCTACATTTCTTTCCGCTCTGCCTTTGAAAACTCCAGCATACTTCAATATTCACAAGTCCTTATGATTCACTATAAATTATTCCAAATGCTTATTCGACAGTTTAATAATTACTGTCATATTCTTTTCAATATGAGTTTTTTTTTTATGCGTCAGTTCTACATAACTGACTTTAGTTCATAGAAATAAAGTGTTTTTATATGATTATAATATGAAATAGAGTTCTGAAGATTAAAATTTAAGTACAGATGAATGCTCCTGCTTACCAACGTTTCTTTTTTCTTGATCAAAAATAAAGAAATTTGATAATAAAGTATAAAAAAACACAAAGGAATTAGGGAAAAAAATATCTGTTCGTGAAAATCGAATTATCGTGTCGTATTCAAATTCATATGGCAAGCAGTCCTATTCCTGCTTTCATATCGATTGCAATTAATACGAATTTGATCTAGCCAATAATAACAATCCTCCAAAAATGTTACCCGGAGGTGACTGTTTTAGAGAATCATATGGTCCAATCTCTAGATCGACGCTTCTTAACAATAAAATAAGGAACATGACTGTTCCTTCAGATTATAACACATCAACTGTTAGACCTTTGTTGATAAAAGAATAGTCACGAAGTAATCCTAAAAACTGTATACAAATTCTCATTAGCAAGTGTTAATAATATACAGTCATTAATATAGAAGTGATATCATGCAAGTCATCACCTGCCTCATCCTGCTTAAACAGCTTTTATGCAACATCGATCAACAGAGGAACACTCTGTTATCTGTAGAATTATCCGTAGTCAAAACATCAAAGACTGTCTAGAGATGGACCATTGGCAGGTGAAATATTAATCGACTTACGGTTTCGATTAGACAACACTTTTGCTTAAGAAAAACTTTCACATTTTGGAGCGTCGATAAACATGTTCAGATGGATTTGGCAGCTGTAATCTAACAAAGAAGTTCACAAAATGAAAAAGGGTTAATTTCAATAATATTTTTCTTAAACTAAAGAACTTCCAATTAAAATATCAACTATTAACACTATCGTTATATCATATCTTAGGCTTTACTCATTCTTTTAAAACCCGTAAAAATTAAGCAAATTAAGGGGATGGGGGACATTACAAAGCAATTTTTGAAATTTTTACCTCAGAGATATGAAATTGGGCATAAATATTCATTAAAGTAAAACTATTTCAAACACCTTATAAAATTTTATAAATATTTAAAATTTTATTTTTTATATTTAAAAAATTGAAATTTTTATTATGTTTTTTAAAATGCTCCTTGCGATCCAATTTTTAACCTTATCCTTAATTTTGCATTTAGATTGCTTATACATTTTGATCAGAGTTATGTTTTGATTTGTGCTTTCGTTGAATAATTAATTTTTAGGAAATATTTTTATGCTTGTACTCTGAATTCTCGTGAAATTTTTGTACTTTTCCACGCTTAAGTTAAACTTTGATAATCTGAATGATGTCGAAACCTGAAATGGATACATAACTTTATTTTAATGTATAAGAGGAGTCTTTGTAATAAATTTTATAAAATTTCGTCAAAAATTGTGACGCAAGGAGCCTTTCAAAGACTTGCAAATCTGGAAATTACTCATTTAGAGTTTTTTTCCCTAACCAGACCTTCGAAGCTTATAATGTCTTGTAACAACATTTAATTCCTTTATCTTGTAAAATAGGTCTTTGTTCAGAGCTATTTTATTTTTGTGTTGTACTAATTTATTTTATTTTTAATTTATGGATTTTCAAGCATTTTACAAAAAATTTTCTGATTAAAAACAGGCAGTTTTTATCAAAAACCATAATTTTTTTTAAAATTACAAAAATGTGAATTCCCATTAATAATAAAAGACGTTGTTAATAAGGATTCCTAATGAAAAGAGGACATGAAACAAATGTTAATAGTTAGAGCGGCAAAGGTTTGCAGATGCTC
>OU015497.1:12410856-12530856 GCA_907164885.2 Dolomedes plantarius | reverse complement strand
TATATGTTTTTAGAGTATTCAGTATTTTTTTAACGTTATTTTCTTTCATAATTTTACAGTAAAAATTCTCAAGACATCCATCTGTTTACTGTCAAAGTTCATCCTCTTGACTTTTTGTAGTATGAAAAAGTGGTCTGAATCTATATTTGCTGTTCCGCGTGATCTAACCTCTAACAATTAAAGGGAAATTCCTGGCATGAATCAAGACATGTGTAAGGTTTACATAAGATTCGATTCACAATAATCGAATTTTTAAATGAATAAAGTTAAAGAAGCCGCTTAAGGTATGCTAATTGCGGCATACGGGGTTGGTGTAAGTACCAAGCAGCTAGATTAAAGAAACGAAGTGTTGAGGAAGGAGCTAGGAAGTGCGGACGTCGAAGTGTTGAGGAAGTGGGAGGAAGTGAAAGGAGGAGTAGTGCTGGCGAAACGAAGTATCGATCTGGAGCTAGGCTTAGAGTCTGGTTTAATAATAGTTGAGTTTTGCGAGCAGCCGCTGGAGGCATAGCTAGGTCTCTTCAAACCTACGAGAGTTCTTGTTAGGCCCAAAGTTTACGTGGCAGCACTGCTGGTCGGCTTTCAAAGTATCTGTGAGTATTGCAAAGTGTATTTTTCTTGAATGAGTAGTTATACAAGTGAATATATTGAATTGTATTTCCCTTGCATGAATGCTATATATATATATATATCGTACTAGTAGTACGTATGCTTTATGTTGAAAAGCAAATTTATATGGGCAATAAACATTGTTGTTATGTAAGCACCGTGTTTGAATGAAATTATTTAGAGTGCCACTTCAAGATATACATATCCAAAGTTAAGGTAGAAGTTCATATTCTCTATACATGATCAATATGATTAAACATGGCTCAGTCATGTAACCTAAGAGTGAATTATCCGGCGCCCAAACCTTGCACTTCCAACCATGTTATTTACGGTAGCAAAATTCTTCATACTGTAACTTTCATCATTGGTTTCCTCATGCAGATTATGTTTCCCGAAGGTGATTTTAGTTTCCGAATTTTCCACTACTAACTTGCTATTCTTGAAGAAAGTTATAGTAAACGTCGTTCAAAACCACGTAGAAATCGCCTCTTTGTTCTTTAGATGAATACGTAATGAAAGATCATTTAGAAAATCAATTGTTACTCGTTCATCCTGGGTTCCAAAATTATGCGAAACTTGTTTCATTCCATTTCTACTTTCGAAATATGGCGCTATTTGCACGATTTTTTTTTCTGCACTGAGTGACACGCGAAGAAAATTGAGGCTTTTTTTATACCAATGTCTTGATATTTATTTAAGGGATGATTTCATTGGACGAAAAAAAAACGTCAGACGGAGATTTGGGACCATTTCTTACATTAAGGGCTGTAAAGTGCTGTTGATATCACTTTGACAGATTTGCGTTTCTGCCTTTCCCATGTTCGCCAAATTCCTAATAAAACAAGTAATATAACAATTGCTTTGGCGAGGTAAAACAGAGGAAGAAAAAATAGGGAATTGAATCAAAAACACCCTGGTGGTAATTTAAAATCTCGAATCGAGTATTTATGGGATTTTTTCAATCCCCTCTACACTTTTCATTACATATAATTAGTTATTTCCAAAGAAAGTTGGAAGTTGCAACACTGATTAAAAAGTTTTAATCAACAGTTATAGAACCACTGAACATATTTGGAAGTCGTTGACCTAAATAATTCCAAAATTAATACTTTTAGACACTGCTCCATATCTTTTTTTTCCTGTAAATTGCATACCAGTTAATTTTGTTAGTGCTTCGAGGCGCTTGTTTTACAAACTGTTTGACTTTTAACTTCATCTGGCTAATTTTCTGGTAGGCTGAACACAAAATCTCATTTACTTCGAAACAGAAATCATTCTCTGGATTGTAATGTTATATTGTAAAGACAAACGAAATATTTTATAAGCATATTTAATTTATCCTTTTCAGCAGTTCGATAAAAAATAAATAAATAAAAATAAACTAACTGCTAAAAAAAGAGCCACAAAAAAAAAGAGAAATAAAAGAAAGAGAATACGAAAAAGTTTTCCACAGTTGGAAATTAGAATTTTCCTTCTCAAATTTCGCAAGCATCATGGCTTGAAAATTTAATTTGTTTTCGCTTGCAGTCTCGCAAAATCTTTTGTTCACCAGTTTTTGACGTACTTATCAGGTCGTTTTTTGCTCGTGGCATGTGTAAGGATCTTTGTGAAGAGTTTTTAACTTGGAAACGAATTTGTTTGGAAGCTTTCAATAAAGCACTTTAGTTAATATTTTTTTCTATTAAAAAAAAGATTTTTCTTTATTTTTAATTATCTTCCACAGAAACTGTAGTAAGACCTTTAAAGAAGTGATGTTTTTATTACTTTAAATTTATTACTAGCTTATTAAACACATATTTCCACTTTAATTTTTTATATAGAGAAAATTATGAACACTACATTCACCTCGCGTAAGCTACTTTGTTAACTCCGATAGTAAAAAAAATGAAGTATAATTTCTTTACCAAACGAATAAGATTCCATGGAAAACCCTTTATTTACCCATTCCAAAGATTATTTACCGTTAGATGGTTGCTTTAGAGTGCTACGGTCACTGTTTGCTAAACGATAGCTCATTAGATCGAGATTGTGAGTTTCGAGTCGATTCCGAACGGCCACAAACTTCCATGCCAACCGTGGGACTCGAAACCATGGGCTCTGCACCGAATACCAGCGCCCTAGACATTCGATCATTTATCGTAAGACATATATACTCTAATAAATGACGAATAAATAATCCAACAGAGATAGATAAAAATAATACGAATATAGACAAGAAACAAACAGAAATCAAGCACTCTGGGCATCCACGCACCAACGGCAAGATTCTGTATAAGTGCTGGAACTGAACCATAAAACAACAGAGGTAACCGACAGGTCTAGTCATCAGGGAGCCTAACCATATCAGTTACCTCAAGGGGAACTTTCTGAATAGGATGCAGGTAAGCCCAAAAAACATCCCAAGGCCCCGAGTCCCCCAAGGAAGCAATGTCAAAAAGAAAATGAAAAGACAAACACAACTTACAGTATGGGCTCAACGCACCATACATGCAAGAACACAAAATCCTAATGCAAAATAAAAGATGCGTACACACCCCAATTCCGTAAGTGACGGTTATGACGAAACAGCAGCAATTCTATCCTAAAAGTTACGTCAATAAATGACGATATATCTATTAGAGTATATATGTTTTACGATAAACCAGTTTAACCAGTCTTTCTCAGAGATAAACCAGTTTAACAATATATAAACTTAGAACAGCAAAAAAAATATAAAGATTGGGAGTGACACCAAATGAATTCAAAATTAAAGAAGCATGCATCTTGAACATATTCACGGAACAGTCATGGACAATCTTCGGTATGGTTTCGATAACTTCCAGCAAATATTGGACGGTGTCACAATTTCCTTCATGGAATAACTTTCGATTATTTCAGGAAATTGTCATGCAATCGTCGTGTTTATGCCTGGTTAAAGGTTAATGTTAGCTGTCACCGTCGTTCATTGGCTCCTACGATTTGGCGCCAACAGGTTTGTATTGCGCAGTTGAATTTCATCTCTCGCTCTAGTAGCAAGATTCATTCGGAAGCACCCCTAAAGAAATGAGCCATATCGTTGGCTAAGGTTAATAAATCTTTAATAACTGAAACTTGCCAATTTATCGAAATATAGACATACAGTCCAGATCGACCACGTCGTGTCGTTTTTTGCCGTTCTTTCACTCAATGAAGATGCAGAATGTCACAAGAAAGACGCTTATTTAACTTGACATACGACACAGAAAGCCAAAATAATCAAATTAATACACAGATGAAGCTTTATGACACTCTAGTCTACTCGCTGAGAATCTTCACAGGAAGCCGTTGAAACGTCTCTAGCCTAACTCCCCTTTTGTCCTGCGAGGATAAAACGCTCCTACTATTGTTCGCCAACTATCTCTGTATCTTAGTATCATGCACAACCTCTAGCTAAAACGGCCTGATACTACAAAACATCCGGTTGATCAGACTCTAGCAACATATTTTGCTATATATCTGTAACAGCGGTCGAAACCGGATTCTGAGCTTCCACATACTTTCATGCTATCCATGGGCCTACCTAGGAAGAAAAAGACGAACAGCAGAAGCAGAATTCTCGCCAGTTCACCTGAAAAAGCCCTTGTAATGACTTGATTATCCCCACGGGGAAATTCCAGGGGACACCTCTTTGTAAACTAAGTTGTTTCATCAGTGCCGAAAGGTGACCTTCCGTTTAGTGCCACAAAAGTCGCGACGTAGAGACTCTTCGATATACTTCTGGAAAGAGAAGATCTTTTGAAACGATTCCCTAGTTGACAATGGAGTCCAGATGAAAGGCTAGTGTCGGCTGGTCAGAGGCTTCGAGGCATGGAGCATCAAGCGATAGCGAAAGGCACATAACCTACAGACACCCCCCCCCCCCCAGAAGGAAATAATAAGCTGATGGACTCTGCAACCGGGCGGTAGGAGTCATGTTGTCGATTTTTCATTGGAGGTGTTAGACGACCTTCTGAGACGGACGCGTGCCTCGCCAGAGAACGCGAATCGAGCCGGTTCATCAAAAATGACATCACGAACCCAATTATCCTTGTAAATTTAATATAATTTTGTACGGTGTACATTTGTCGTATTTAGCCGAGAAAATTAATAAATATGTTATTTAATTTTTCTAAAAGGCTGTCAGTCTTGTTTTTAGGCGAAGTCCTTGTACCCTGTTAGCTGAGAAAGTTGAAAAGAAGAGACAGCTCCAGATTAAGAGGGAAAATAATTTTTCCAAAAGCTTGCTTCGGAAAAAACCAACACGCCGTAGTATTAAAGATGTTGATAGTACTTCTGATGAAGAAACTGAAATGGTGCTGGATGACTCTTCAAGTTATGAAGAGAATGAAGACAATTTTCAGTTTCCCAAAGTAGTGCCTCATGTTCATGTTGATGATTATGTTCTTGTGCGTTTCCCAAATGATGTGTTTGTTCTGCATTGGAAAAAATTTGTCCGACATGGACGAGGATAATGATTTTGAAGTCACTTATCTACACAAAAGTGAGAAATATAATGCCTTTGTGACGCCAAACATTCCAGATGTGGACTCTGTAAATAAACTGGATATTGTCATGGTTCTGCCTCAGCCAATGCCCATGAAAACAAAAAGATTGTCAGGGTATGTCCGTTTTGAAGTGCGGCTTGACCTTATAAATGTCCGGTGACTTTTCCAAGATTAACAATTGATTGCTTCATGAATACTTGTGTATAATGAAACATTGTTTATGTTTAGTATTGTGACAATATATTTTTTAAATAAATAAATTTGCAATGTCTCACTGTGTACGAGGTGTGGTACACAGTGAGACGAATGCTGATATTATTTTAACGTTAATTATTTGTGGTTTCTGTTTACATGTATTAATAAATTTTGAGTGAAAGATTGTGCTAATAAAACAGGTTTAAACATCCAATTGCTAAATTTCTTCAGTCGATGGTATTTAGCTTTTAATTAATGTTTTTTAAAAATTTGTGTCACCGTGTACTACTCTCCCCTAATCCATAAGTCAATCATTTTGAGTTTTCCTATTTACAAAAATTACAAAAATATGCAAGAAACGAAACTGAAATCTAAAACAAGGAACATGCCTTAAATTCTGTATTTTAGATTTAAAAAAAAACAAAAATCTTAAATTAATCAAGCATTTTCCATAAGCGTTAAATTAACAGAAATGAATGTAAGTTTTGAAGCTCTAAGTAAGTTAATGTAAGTTTTACTGTTCGTAGATTACGATAGAAGCATTTGATGGAATTATAAAATTTTTACTCTACTTAGCCTTTAATATAGAGGAAAATGAGAATGAATAATGAAAAGACCTACAAAATATAGTGGCTTAATAAAATGGAGCACAAATTAAACATGGTTGTGTAAACTACACACAGTTAAAAACGCTTGATCTTAAGATATAAACATATTTCAGTAAAACCAAATTATGCCAAAAGGCGTATCGGTAAAACATAATTACGAAACAACCTTTTATATAAACTGTATGTACGTCGAAAACTTAAATCCCAATGAACATTTAGCGGTAGTTAAGAACAGTTATGCGCGAAATAACACTTTTACCAGTGGCACAAGTATTCGTTAATTGTGTAATATGTATTATATATTCACATACAGTTGACTGTGAAGATAACACTTTCTTTTATTATGAAACTTCTGGGCATGATTTTGTATGCTGTTTGTCGTGTTCTGAACTATTACGCCATAAATAAAATATTCTTAAACATTTATTTGCAAGAATAAAAAATACTTCTCAGTTAAAAAAAATGAAGAAACAAAAGTAGAAGAAGACTGAATTCTTGAAGGCAAATATTTAACTTTTACTTAATTTAATAAAGTGCTCTTTATAAAACGGAAAATTTGAATAATTCGATCACTAAATTGATGCTTAATTTTGGGAAGCTAAGCTTTTCTCTTACATATAGTGGCGCCATCTATCAACTGTAGTTCAAACTTCAAATACAGAAAACTAAAATAAAACTAATAAAAGTAATTTTCGGCGGTACAACACAGTGGTACGCAAACTTTTGTCGACTGCGACCCATTTTCTTTAAATTAAAAATCACGCGACTCAAATGAAAATTGATTGACAACAGCGATTTAAATGCAGAGAAAAATTAGGAAAATGTTAGCAAAAGTATAAAAACGAAATAGACAAATTTTGCGAAAATATTTCAAAAAACAATGAACTGTCAGTCTTGGGTATATATTTACTTTGCAGAATAACAATTTTAAAAAAATGTCTTAATTATCATCTACACTTCTCTTTTTGCTAAATTTCATGGGACAAAAACCGCATATTTAAATATTAATACACATATGTATTTCATTAAGGGGAAAATTAGCAAAAGTTATAAAGTTCAAAAAGGAGAATGATTATAAAATGATAAGCCTCATATAAAAAAAAAAATGAAAATTTGAAACTTCATTTATCTATATAAAACTAAACTAGAAAAAATCAATGAGAAGGGTGATCTTGGACCTTATATAGTATTTTCTCCATATTTAGTGACATATTCGAGAATGCCAATCTAGTATGATCGTTGTTTGGTTTTATAGCAGCTCAGTTTGAAAACACAATCCCGCACACACAGGTAAACGCAAACGAAAGCAATGTAGCCTCGTAAGACTGTTTGAATCCTTATTTAACAATATCAAATATTTTTAACATATCAAAATTATAAATAAAAAATATCAAACATATGTAATTACTAGCTGAAAACCCGCACTTCGCTACGGAGTACATTCAGATTAAATACAACGGTCATTATAAGCAATTAATAACAAAATAAATAAAAAAATATATATATATATATATATATATATATATATATATATATATATATATATATATATATATATATATATATATATATATATATATACATACATATATATATATATATATATATATATATATATACATACATATATATATATCTATATATATATACATACATATATATATATATATACATACATATATATATATATACATACATATATATATATATATACACACACATATATATATATATATATATATATATATATATATATATATATATATATATATATATATATATATATATAATAAGTACGACGATCAATGTATACAATTGATGTAAAAAAATTATATATTTATAAAAAAATCGTGAGTGATATTTTTATAGGCAAAATAATGTAGAAGAAAATATTCAAATTAAATGTAATAGGACATACTAAAGAATATAGTACAGTTAATATAGTACAGTTCGAAGAACATATCTTTTACTGTATTTTAATATTTTTTTGGATAATGTCCAATCGTATTAGCGAGGAAAAAAAAATTTTTTTTGTCTATTACGTTGTTATGCACGTGACGATAAATTTATTTCAAGTACCAGAAAAAGAAATCACGTGATCAGCATTTAATAAATGAAATTCTAAAAATTAATCTTTAAAAATTCGCCAAAAATCAGAAAAGTTAGGTAAAGTTTCCAAAAATATTTCATTTTAGAGGAATTTTTAGGATCTGTCTCGTGATATAAATTTTATAACCCTCAGATTATTATTTTAAATGCAAACTTAAAAGAAGTTACTAAAACAGCTTAAAAATTTAATTTAATAAAATCTAAGAAGAATTTTTCAAAAATATTTCTTAGTACACCCCTACACTATAAGAAGAATCGCCATGCAAAATGTGAGCCCTTTAGGTCCAGCGGTTTGGTCTGTGTGTTGTATGTCAGTCAGTCAGTGAGTCAGTTAGTTACGGAACTGTGTTATATATGTATGTATACAGATAGAAACTTTAAAGAACGTTTTTAGATTAAATTATTCAGTATGTAAATTTACTTCAAAGTGTCCAGGACTACTGGTTTGCGCACCACTGGCATAACATATACACTCAGTATTATTCTATCCTTTTTCGAACATCTTTATTTTAAGGATGAAATATAATGTCACCTGTGCATTTTTCTGACTTATCATTTCCTGCTTCGTGGCAACTTCCCTTGAAAAGAAATCCTTCATTTTCAAAAGATACACGAGGTATCCCCTAATTTCGTTATCTTTCAAAGCAAACTGAGGGCTGTATAATGTAGTTACAGTCGGTTCCAGTTCAGCTACTTGCTTGGTGAGATTCTCTATTAGCTTCCTGTGAAAATGCCATGAATAGCACATTGAGAGAACATAAACTAGGATTATAACTAACCAATCTACTCTAATATATAAAGAGAGATAGCGGATTTTGTATGTGGAGGGTAATTTCAGGAACTACTGCACCTATTTGAAAAATTCTTTCACTATTTGAAAGGTACATTATTCCAGATGGACATAGGCTATATATTATGTATATCTGATCAGCAGAAAGAAAGTTAGGGGCCTAAATGTTGAGCTGATGCTTCACCTATACAACTTTTCCTTTGTCAACCATAGTCAAGTAACCATAGCAACACATCAAACGATATTTTCAGTCATTATCAGTAAGTAAAACATTTAACATTTGAATTTTCTTTGTCAACCATAGTAAACATAGCAACACATCAAACTACATTTTCATTTATTATCAGTAAAACATTTAATATTTTAAAGATTCAAGTGGAGGAGGTATTGATAAATATAAAAAAAAATATTTGAAATTGGCAACGTTTAAGGGTTTATTGAAGAAAATTACATTTGGAACTACGCTTTTTATTGGACATTTAAGGTAAAAAAAGATTTACAATTTATTCGCTATCAACTGGAAATTTATTGGTACAATATTACAGAAATTTATTTAACTTATAAGCTTTATGTTTTTGAATTTATGACTATTTTAAAAGAAAAATTTTAAAATGATTTAAAATTATTTTAAAACTATTTTATTACTATTTTAAAATTATTTTTTATTTTTAAGAAAAATTTAAAACTCATTTTTCTCAAAATGTAATTTTGCATCATTCCGCAACTGATATCTCAAAAACTATGAAACATAATTCCATGAAATTTTTATCACTGCATAATCATATTATTTTATTGCGTCTGAACTAGAATTATTGCAATCGCTGCACATTTTGTTATTTTTTCAGGGGTAAATTCATGCAAAAATTTAAGGAAATTTTAAGTATATTTTGAGCAGTTCTAAAAAATTGAAAAAATATTTTAATGTTGAATGTTTTATGTTCAATTGCACTTTGATTTACTTATTTTAAATATAAAACAGGAATTATACATTTAAGTGTAAAATTAATTTCATAGTTCTGCGCGCAAGCCAGTATACAATAAAAATACTTAAAAAACAAGGTATATCTAAAGTAGTTTTAAAAAAAATTATTTTAAATTATTTTGAGAGTTGAAAATTGTTTATTAAAATAAATATATCCATTTATCATATACATGAAATTTGGAAAAATTGGGAGTAAATTAAAATAGTTACAAAGAGTCAAAAAGTATGAAAATATGCCTTATTTCCTCTTATAACGAAAGTATTCACCTCAGAAGAAAAAAATGACTCCGCCGACAAATGATTTTAGAATTTATATAGATAGAGTTTATCTATATAGTTTTAATAGTTGTTGAAGACTGATTATTTTAAGTTATTTCATGTGATCAAAAACGAAAGAAAATATGCAAAGTAGAGCAGTTAGGAACGGAAGATGTACAAAAAGCTAAACCTGCTTTAAGGGAACAAGGAACCTTCAATTTCGAATTTTTAAATTTTCAATTTTTAACTCTCTATACAGAATGAGAATAATTAATAATCATTTTTTACTACATTGAAGACCCTTAGAATTCAAAATAAGAATTTTTTGGCAGAATAATGCCTGTTTATCAAAATTTTTTTCAAAAATGCTACTCCTTACAAAATGTTCCATGTGCAATCTATGTCATTTAAGAATTTCATTAATATTAAGTTTACCATATATGTATAAACATAATTGGGCATTGATTTTTTTTTTTTTTTTTTGTATGAATCTAAAGCCATAAATATATATTTTTTGATCTGAGTGATATTTTGTTTTATGATTTTGCATGTTTTTAATTTATTTCATGATCTATAAATTTGAAAAATATTTGTGTCTTCAAAGAAGGACGATCAGTTTTATGGCAAACTTTTCCATTAACGATCCTGAGAAATTTGGAAGAAATCAGAAGAAAATGAATGCGCTTGGAGCATTTTTAAAAAAATTCTAACATTTTTGAAGAATTTTTTGAAAATCATGCTTCATTCTTCCAGAAAATACTTAGTTGTGAATTCTAATCAATGTAGCAAAGAAGGATAGTATTTTTTTTTTCATTTTGTATACAGGGTAAAGTACTGAAAATTTGAAAAAAAGAAGAAAAATAAGTGGTTGAAAAGTCCTTTGTCTCCTTAAATTATAAATTTTAATTTTATTAAAATTTTTTTAACACATTTAAGCAAAAAAAAATTGCAAAATAAAGAAAATGAAATTTTGTGCCATGGACCTCTTTGAAATCAAAAAAAAAAAAAAAAGAATATATTATACGTCTGTGAAAGGGCAACAGAATAACAAGAGAAAAAGTTCAACGTCCTGCAATGAAGGACATCGAAGAAATACTTCATTAATATAAATTAAATTAAATTATAATTTAATTAAATTATAATTTTATTAAATAAAATTAAATTTTAATTTTAGTTAAATAATAATTAAATTAAATTAAATTAAAATTAATTAAATATTGCTAATAAAAAATTAAATTAAATAATTAAATTAAGTAAAATTATTAAAATTATTTAATTATTAAAATTTTTAAATTACTATAATTATTTAATTCGCCCTTTTAATTAAATTAAATTTTAATTTAATTTAATTGTAATTAAATTAAATTATAATTCCCTAAAATTTCACATGCGGGATAAATTACTCCAAATGCAATCTTGAAAATTTTAATCAATCTTAGCTGAGACATTCAACCGATAGAAAACTTGCGAGCATTATGCAGTATATAAACAAGGAACCCGCATAAGGTTGAAGCGAAAACATGTTATCACAACTAATTCATCGGTATTTATAAACACTTTCAGCGAGCATATAAGTATTGAATTCACTGCTATAATTCTTTGTGCTTCGGTGCACAAATCGTTCTTCAACAGCTGAGAACCTTAAAAGATAACATAGACGCCGTTTAAAATGTCAACAACCTTGTTCTATCATTATCGCCATTTAAAAGGCCCCGTAAATCGTTTGTGCGTTCATGAATCGTAGCATTCAACAAGCACCCCCACTGAGGGCTGGATGAATGGATGGATGGATGGCACTTCACTTTGAACAGAACTCTTTTTCAAACAACCAGCAAGCAAAATAGGAATAGAATTTCTCGAGACCGTCCGCACATACGCTTCGTAATGCTCTGCGTGTTTGTGTTACCTTTTATGCGTTCATTTTAATCCATTGCTACTTATTTTTCCCATTTCAGTGCAGTCTGCTTTAGCATGTGCTTGCCATGGGCTACTGGTGAAAGTGGCTATATTCTGACTTGCAAAATTCTTCTAATTGGATCATGGGAATGCCTTTTAACTTTTCCTTACGGGGTAGGATAGCATGCATCCCAAGAATGAATGTATATATATACATACATACATATATATATATATCTATCTATATATATAAAACAGTTCCGTAACTGACTCATTCATTCACTGACTGACTGACTGACTGACATACAACGCACAGACCAAACCGCTGGACCTAAAGGGCTGAAATTTTGCATGGCGATTCTTCTTATAGTGTAGGGGTGCACTAAGAAAGATTTTTCAAAAATTCTTCTTAGATTTTTTTTAAATTAAATTTTTAAGCTGTTTTTTAAACTTTTTTTACGTTTGCATTTAGAATAATACATTGAGGGTTATAAAATTTATATCACGAGAAAGATCATAAAAATTCCTTTAAAATGAAATTTTTTTCGAATCATTACCTCCATTTCCTGATTTTTGGTGAATTTTTAAAGATTAATTTTTAGAATTTAATTTATTAAATGCCGATCACGTGATTTCTTTTTCTGGTACTTTAAATAAATTTATCGTCACGTGCATAACAACTAAATAAACAAAAGATATTTTTTTCCTTGCTAATACGGCAGACGATTGGACATTATCCAAAAAAAATATTAAAATACAGTAAAAGAAATGTTCTACAAACTGTACTATATTAACTGTACTATATTCTTTAGTATTCTTTATATTAGATTTAATCTGAATATTTTCTGCTACATTATTTTGTCTATAAAATTATCCTTTACGATTTTCTTATATATATATATATATATATATATATATATATATATATATATATATTACATCAATTGTATACATTGATCGTCGTATTTATCATATAATATATATATATATATATATTTGACATGAATTGCATACATTGACAGTTGTATTTAATTTGAATGTACTCCGTAGCGAAGTACGGGTTTTCAGCTAGTATATATATATATATATATATATATATATATATATATATATATATGTGTGTGTGTGTGTGTGTGTGTGTGTAAGTAATAAATTAAATATTAGGCCCTCCATTCTATCATTTAAATTCCCTTTCCTAAATCCAATCCGCAGTAATCTCAATTCATCGCTTAAAAGCCCTTTGCAACAGAACTTCCCATTAATAGCAAGCATTGCATTCCTACACGTATATACTACGGATGCGACATCGATGTCGATGTTTTCAAAACATCGATGTTTTGATAAAAAAATCGATGTTTTAAACATCGATTTATTGAAGCCGATGTTTTTTTAACATCGATGTTTTGTGCTCGATGTTTTATGTTGTCTCGATGTTTTTTTTACTGAAAAAGTACCGTAATAAAAAAAATTTACCACGTAGCATAATTTTCACACTCAGTAAATGTAAGTCTGAATTCTGAAAAGGACGAATACAAAAGGGGGAATGATTGCTTAGCAAACAGACAAATGGCAATTAATAACCAATGAACCAATCAGAGCGCTTGGAATGTTCCTGACACTCCAGAACCTGCCATGGGGTTTTATTTTACAAATAGTGTATACACGAGTGCATCCATTTAAGTTTTTGTTTTGTTCTGGTTTTATATAAGTTGACGTTAATATTATTAGTAAGATGCCTCCCAAAAGTACCGTTTAAAAATATTTTTACAAAACCACTGACAAATTAGCAAAATGCAATATTTTCCTAAAGTACCTCAAAACTTCTGGCAATACCACGAATTTATCTGGACATTTGAAGGCAAAACATGGCGGTATTTACAACGAGAATTTTGAGTCATCAATGTAGCCCAGAGCAACCAAGTTTTTGTCATTTGTGCCTGCCCAATCAGAGAGTAAAATTAAATCACCCCCTCCCCCCACGACTAACGGAAGTAACATTAATGTTAGAGATTACTAAACCAGTTTTAAAAAATGGATGTTCTAAAACATCGATGTTTAAAAATATCGATGGTTTTTGGGCGATGTTTTTATTAGCATCGATGTTTTAATATTGAATATCGATGTTTCAAAACATCGATGTTTTATTATCGATGTCGCATCACTAGTGTATACGTCTGGAGAAAGGCGTTGGGTTTGCATCGCGAGCCCCGATTTTTCTGCTGACCGTACAAAATAACAGCCACATGTTTTCTTCGCCTCTCGCGCGTAAGGTTGAGAGGTGAATATTCACTACGTTCCGAGCCGCCGTCTGAGATGGACGGATGTTACTTTCGCTCCAATAAACTATTCGGTCAGACTGCATCAAAATTTTAATTCCTTTCAGGCTGAGTCTAGCTCCAGCCATGTAAATATGAACTAGATTTCCTTTTCAGGTTGCATCTTAAGGAAGAATGTAATGGATATATTATATATATATATATATATATATATATATATATATATATATATATAAATAAATACATACACACACACATATATATATATATATATATATATATATATATATACAGGGTGTCCATAATTAAAGTCCCACTTTCAAAAGGCTGCAAAAAAAGTACCACTGGTCAGAATGACTTCAAATTTGAACTGAATATACTGGAAGAAGGGGAAAACGATTTGGCATAAAAAAAGTTCCAAAATGTATCAATAGATGGCGCTGTAAGCGGTTGGAACTTTTTTTCTATTATGCCAAATCATTTCCCCCCTTCTTCCAGTATATTCAATTCAAATTTGAATTCATTCTGACCAGTGGTTCTTTTTTTGCAGCCTTTTGAAAGTGGGACTTTAATTATGGACACCCTGTATATATAAATGAATATATATACATTCATTCTTGGGCCCGTATTCTTGGGATGCATGCTATCCCACACCGTAAGAAAAAGGTTAAAAGGCATTTCCATGTTCCAATTAGAATGCAAGTAATTGATATACAGTCGAATCTCCATATATCGAACTTCCCTATATCGAAATTTTCTATATATCGAACTCTTAGCAAATCTCCATGTTCATTACATAGAAAAACTGTTTCTATATATCGAAAAATCTCTATATATCGAAATTTTTTTCATGACATATTGGGAAATTTTATTCCACTTTAGAATAAAATCTCCCAATTTTTGGCGTTTGAAACAATACTTCGTGGACCCCTGATAAAGTTTTTAATGGACTGAATAAATGCGAGCATTTCTTTGATGAACTTTCCGTAAAACTGGCTGTTCAGCTAAGATATTCGTAGTTTTTTTTTTTTTAAAGAATGTAACTGTGATCACTGTAACCACTGTCTGGATTATTGTTTTTTTAAAGGTATATAGTACTCAATAAATCTTTCACATTAATTCATTTTTTAGTTAACTTTCATTTAATGTGATTCGCATATAAATTGGAAATGGAGATTTGTATACGAAAATTAGCTTTAATTTTAATGTTTTAGGAGAATTATGATAAAACTAAGATCAATTCTATATATCGAAATTTCTATATATCGAATTTTTTTCCGGCATTTTGCTACTGCGATATATGGAGGTTCGACTGTATATATATATATATATATATATATATATATATATATATATATATATATATATATATATATATAACCTCTTAATGGTCATTCTTACAAAGGGGATATGGAATTTACAGTTCTACAGAGGGAATCGGAAAAATGGACCCCGTAAGCTAAAGGTTAATAAAATACTCATTCCTTTTCTTTCTTTTCTGGACAATATTTGTGCAGTTGTAGTTTTTTTATATGCCCCCTTGACGGAACACACTCCAGTTTAGGCCCATAGCATGCTGCAGGGCGGAGAGATGCGGCTGGGGTCTTTGGCACTCGGCCTTGAGACACTTCAAGGGCCGGAGTCCGATTTATCTGCGGTACCACCAAAAGTTTACCGAGTTCCCCCAGGGGCGACGTCTGGTGAGCTCTTGCCCTCCTGCAACCCCTACTACCACCACACGGAAGGACTTACCGGTCTACGAATGTAACGTGTACAAACCCGAAGTAGACGCGTTGGAATTCGGTGGCGCTTGTTGGGATTCGATACGATCCCCCTACCAATACCCCAGTCAAAATAGACCTGATTTTGACAAATGGCTAAAAAAAATATGAAAGTTTTGAAATTTGGTGGAGATGTTTGTTTAGGCATAAAGTTTGTTTAGACGTAAAGTTAATATTTCCCTAGTTATTTGGAAAAATACAAAAAATAACCTTCCCATTTAGTGTAAAACTAATTTGGCTAATTATGGTATGCACATGCGCGGGTATTCCCCCCCCCCCCCACACCGCGATGGGGAACCGCGCTTGCGCGTCCCAGGTGTGATAGTGCGCTCTTTTCAAAGTCAATTATCTTTGTTCCTGTTAGACATATAAAAAAATTTTATGAATGATTTTTGTTCATAATTTAATGCTCTTTAATTTTCGTATGTAATTATTTTTTATAAAATCAATATTTTTAAAGTTATTTCCAAAAAACCAAAAAAGTGTACACATTTTCCAAGATGGCGGCGAAAGCTCAAGTCTGATCGGTGGGGACTTTTAGTATATTCATTAGCATTCCTAAACAAACATCTCCACCAATTTTCAAAACTTTCATATTTTTTTTAGCCATAAAACCTATTTTGACTGGGCTACAAACTCTGATGTTCTAACAATAAGGCTAACGGATAACTTTTGTAGAATCTTTGAGAAGAAACACACCCCTTAAATCTCTTATTTGCTTGATGACTTAATAACAGTCTAGGATTAGGTGACCAGATTTTAACATTGGTAAAGCGGGACACATTTCAGGGGGGGGGGGGGGAGAGGGGGTTCTTGATAAAAAATTTGGTCTATATGGAACAACAAAACTTTTCATAGAATGCAAAAATAGTATTGTTATATATTTTTAAAAATTTCAACTTAAGTACAATTTACAAATATAATAAATAAAAAAAATTATGTATAGTATTATTTTATTCTTTGGCATATTTTTCATTTGAGTGAATTTTTTTTTAGTAGATTGCTGTCGTTGTTTGAAAGGTCATGAAATTTTTCACAAGAATTTTTTTTAATTAAATTTTGCACATAAAATGGCTTTCAAAGTCTCAATACTTAATTGTGATTTTTCTGGTGTCCACACTTTATTTTACCGTAGAAAAAACGCGTTCAGTCGCAACATTAGTTCCTGGTAAGGACAGCGCGTATTCCACAATTTTTAGTGCATTATTGTATGGAACATGGTTTGTTTCAAAATGGTGAAATATTTCTAACTATTTGTTCTCTATTGTGATTTTTGCGGATGCAAGATTTAACCTTTTCCTTATCAATATATTTTTTTACTAACGATACCTCATTAAAAAGATCATTTTCAGAAATATTACAATTATTTGTTATTATTAAAGCTTAACATTATAAAATTAACAAAAACAATATTAAACTCATATCCTGGCTAAATAGCCACATGGCTGCCGAAAACGTATATTCCTTTCCCGTTCTCCCACCATTCCCTAGCTAGTCGTGCATTCTTTCCAAAAATCCGGACTTTTTTAAAACGCCGCAGGACGCGGGACAAATTGCTAAAATTCGGGACTGTCCCGCCAAAAGCGGGACGTCTTGTCTCCTTAGTCTAGGATGATGTCATGGATTAAAAAAAAGGAAAGAAGATAATCAGTTAGCTTGTCTGCTTTGACGTCATTTTGAAAAGCCAATGAGCGAAGCCAGCGTTTAAATCCAATGACAAATTCTAACGATCCGTCTCGTTTGTAAAGTTGAAGTGAGCAAATGTGCTGAGCAGATTGTTTGTCGAGTACCTTCCAAACGTAGTCGATCATTTTACATTCCATTTTTATCGGCAAAGAGCCACAATACCCAGCAAAGCCATTTTTTTCTGAAAATCAATACTTTTGGCATGCATAAAAGATTTATTTATCAAACAAAATTTGGCAACGATAAAATTCGTAAGAAACCCACATTCCCATTAAATGTTGACACCGGGACATAAATTAGTAAACTATCGTCATTTTCGCACGGAGAAATTTTCGTATGCCCCTAGAATAACCCTCTATGAAATGTCATTCAAAACCGCTTTAATCACTATCGGCTAAGGGTTCATCTCCATGTATTATATGAAAACGATTTCTCTTAAAATGAGGCATACCCCAGACCTTATTTTTCTTTGAAAACTAATCAGTGGGTGACGTAGATTCATTGGCATTCGCAATATATATACAGTCGAACCTCCATCTATCGAACTTCCCCATATCGAAATTTTCTATATATCGAACTCTTAGCAAATCTCCATGTTCATTACATAGAAAAACTGTTTCAATATATCGAAAAAATCTCTATATATCGAAATTTTTTTTCACGACATATTGGGAGATTTTATTCCACTTCCATGGATAATAATAAAATCTCCCAATTTTTGGCGTTTGAAACAATACGTCGTGGACTTCAATTTGCGGATAATGTCCCTGGTGATGTTTATTGGACTGAAGATATGCGAGCATTTCTTTGATGAACTTTCCGCAAAACTGGCTGTTCAACAAGATATTCGTAGTTATTTTTATAAAACAATGTAACTGTGATCACTGTAACCACTGTCTGGATTGTTTATTTTTAAAGGTATATAGTACTAAATAAATCTTTCATATTAATTAATTTTTTAGTTATCAACTTTCATTTAATGGGATTCGCATATAAATTAGAAATGGAGTTTCGTATACGAAAATTAGCTTTCATTTTAATGTTTTAGGAGGATTATGATAAAACTAAGATCAACTCTATATATTGAAATTTCTGTATATCGAATTTTTTTCCGGCATTGTGATATAGAAAGAAAGCTGTGGCAACGGTGAGTGACGAATCAGAAGAGTTCCCGTCTGACAGAGAGATTCGGCGTTCTACGCGGAACACATGACGACAGAGAGAAAGACGCCGCGAAAGAAAGAGGTTATCAAAATATAACGTGGTAGCAGGCGGTTACCGTAAATACGTAAAATGGTGTATAATTTATGTTAATTGCAATTGTTTTTATGTCCTGTGACTCGTCGATAATAAATCAATGTTAATGTAAACAGATGTATTCGATATTCAACGAAGAACACCAATTCACACACACACACACACACACACACACACATATATATATATATATATATATATGTATATATATATATATATGACACGACCCTATCGCCGTGCACCCATCTAAATACACTAATTACTCCAATTGCAGTCATCAAACAGTAGGCCGGTGGAAGAACTAATACTTAATTAACTTTTAAACACCTCTTTATTAACTAACATTAATAAAATACCCAATTAATCCAGCTAAATCGCCATTTTCAATCATCTCACAGAGCTCCTGACAGACGCACGTCTTGATTCTATCAACGATTTCCCCGAACTGCGTTATTTCTTTCTCTTCGTTATATAAGCCACATAGGCATAGGGTCCTCTTCTAGAGTCCCACGAACATCCGATGGTTATGTAAGATACGCGCGTGTGAGCGAATGACCCTGAACTCTTTCACTGCGAAATACAGTCTACTTCCTGAATTTGAAAACACACTAGGACTTAATAGAATTTTACTGTTTAACGCTCATTAATATAATTAACTATAGCTTATGCTTTAATCATCACATATATATATATATATATATATATATATATATATATGTATATATATATATATACACTCAAGAGCCAAAACATTATGACCACCCCTACATTTTGCAATGAATTCGCCTGGATGACGTGGAAGGCACGTGATCAGGTGAAAGTGGTATTTAACTGCTGCTGGAGAGTCTGAAGAATCATTCTTTCACTTACTTCTGTGTGTGATGGGAAAGGCTGCGGATCTAAGCGACTTTGATAGAGGGCAGATTGTAATGGCTCGAAGGCTCGGAACAAGTATTTCCGAAACTGTACGACTCGTGGGTTATTCGCGACCTACAGTTGTTAGTACTTATGCAAAGTGGATGAATGACGGTGAAACCAGCAGTAGACGACATGGTGTTGGACGTCCACACGCTATCAAAGAAAAAGGTCGTCGGAGACTGTCTCGCATGGTGAAGCAAAACCGGAGCCAGACAGTGGCTCAGCTGACAGCCCAATACAATGCAGGGCCAAGTAGAATAGTATCGCAGCACACTGTTCAGCGGACACTGTTGGATATGGGGCTACGCAGCAAACGTCCCACTCGTGTGCCTTTGCTGACCGAGCGTCATCGCCAACTGCGCCTGCGCTGGGCCTGGGAACATCGCGACTGGTCCATGGATCAGTGGGAGAGAGTTGCCTGGTCAGATGAATCACGGTTTGTCATTCATCATGCCGATGGCCGTGTCAGGATACGCCGTCTTCCAGGCGAACTGTTGCTCCCTCAATGTACAGTAGGTCATACAAAGGCCGGTGGTGGCGGTATTATGCTTTGGGGGACGTTCTCTTGGGCGTCTCTGGGACCCGTGGTTGTGGTAGAGCAGACCATGAATGCTACAGGGTATCTGAACATCATTGCGGACCAGTTGCACACTTACATGGCCTCTGTTTTTCCAGCTGGAAATGGAATGTTCCAACAGGACAACGCCCCGTGTCACAAGGCTAAAATTGTGTTGGAGTGGTTCGAGGAACCACTTCCAGTTAATGTTCCAAATTCCAGTTAATGTCCTGGCCGCCTAATTCACCGGATCTCAATCCGATAGAACACATTTGGGATGTCATGGGACGGCAGCTCAGAGTTCAAAGACCACCAATTCGCAATATCTCGGATTTGCGTGACCGTTGCTTAAACATCTGGTACAATCTGTCTCCGGCCATCTACCAAGGACTTGTGGCATCCATGCCAAGGCGGGTTGAAGCTGTGTTGCGCGCCAAAGGTGGGCCAACTCGTTATTGACAGGTGGTCATAATGTTTTGGCTCTTGAGTGTATATATTTATATATAATATATATATATATATATATATATATATATATATATATATATATATATATTTATTTATATATATATTTATTTTTTTTTCAAGCATTCTTTTCTGACGAAACTACCGCGGGTTATTAACGTAGGATTACTTATCGTTTCTTACCTCTCTTTTTTCAACGCATTTTGGTACTTTTTTGCTTAACTGTTTACTGCCGCTGGGTTTGGCGCGCTGCCAAAATTATAACTCGCGACGGACTCTGAATTTTTTTCTTTCCTGGGGACCGTTATTGAGGAACGCAATCCTACGTTAAAAAAAAAATCTGTCTTTGTATTGGCCGTTGTTACTTACCTCTGAATGACGCTCAGTGCTAGATTATCCTGCTTCTTTCTCAGTCTTCTCACTTGATGCATATGGAGATTTCTCTTCAACGTTTTCGTCAGATCCGAGAGCTCTGCCTCCAGTATGCTGTAGTCCGTCGCCATGTCGCGTTGCAGTTACGATGAGATGTTCAATCCGGAATCTATAGAATTCAAAAAAGTTTTCATCTTTAAATTCAAACAAATTTTTCATTTTTTTCAAACAGATTGGACACCGAATAAGCAATTCAAAGAGTGCTGAAATTACTAAAAATGAAATTCAGATGGAAAGTTATCACAATGAATGATATTTTTTCACAGAAGAAAAAATGGTTCTTTTCCACTACAACCGTTTTGACACCATTTTGGCGCATTTTCAAAAATCGCCGCAACGAGAGAAAGGTAACGCGATATAATCACGCTAATAATAGGGCGATGTCTCGCAGCATGTCACATCTCAACTCTTGCAGATTTTACTTCTTGTCTGGCGAGGAGTGGCAAAAAATTGCATAATTTAACATGGCGTTCAATGAGCATTCTTACAGCTTGTTGAATAAAATGCTCTCAGATGACGCAAAGTCTTTAGATACGGTATCTAAACAAAGGTATATCACTAAATTAAACATTCAGGTACAGCCCGGAAAGGTTTATTCGGTATGTGACCCGTATTTATTGACAGAGGAAGACTGGAGTTACGATACAAGACACTGGCCTGAAGTAACTTATCCTGATATCTATACATATCTCAACATAATAATAATCATTCTCGACGAAAGAATGATTATATTCTCTTAAACCATGCGAAATATTAAAAAAAAGTGTTAAAATACCTGTTACATACAACTAATATGAGAAATTTTATAAATAAACTTAAATTATTTAACTCAAAATGAAGGTATCGTCCAAAAACACATGCAAACGTATAGGAACGGCTTCCGTTTTCTGCCACCCGATAATGACGTCATCTATAGCAGACGAAAACTGACTAAGCCAGTGACGTTGCAACGTTTCGCCTTATTGGAAAATTACAATATTAAAATATACAAATCGCGAGATTTACGGATCACGAGACGATATGAGGACGATTATTTTCGTGGTTATGGAGATAAATAAACGTCATGGAATGCCGTAATTAAATACGCCTTCTTTAGTTTGTAAGGAATTTAGAATCCGTCAGGAAATCGGACCGTATTTTTATGTAACGGATTTTAAAATATCGAACTTGCCTAAAGACGAGTAGGCAACGTTTGAGTAACATCCGGAGTTATTTTGAGTTAATTCATTCGCCAATACGATGTGTTGTATCTGTGCGCCGCCAAGATTAAAAATGCGCCAAGTGTAGTGCTTATAACGGAAAAGTGGCAAAAAATATTTATAGTTCATAATTAGGCAGTCAAAGTTTAAAATTAATTTACGTTTTTAAGAACTATAAACTTCAAACATCCTTTTCGACCTTTACACTAAAAAAATAATGAACGCATAAAATATCTGAAAGAGAACATTTAACTATCGGCTAATAGCAAAATCATGGGTACTTCCTTGTTAAAGCGGTCCCTGCTAAATTTCGCCAAGAGAGGTTGCAAACCATCGCCAAACTGCTTGCAGTACTGACTAACCTTGCTTCATTTGAAACTTACTTCGTGTTGATTACCATCGTATTTCTTTCCGAAAGACGTTAACGATAATGTTCAATTTGCACTGAAGTGAGAAAGATGCAGCATCGTTCTTTCGAGAGAAAGGCATTTTACCTCGTAATCGAATATGCGAAACTGCCCACGAAATGAAGCATTATGTTACCGATGAAAGCCTATCGAGATGCAACGTAAAAAGTTGTAAACAAAAGAAAGACATCCATGTTGAGAACTGGTTCAGTGGTTCAAGAATATATCGAACAGCGTTGAGATTTACTTACAGGTCGGCAGAAGAACTGACGTCCATTAAGTGGTGACAGGCAATCCACTATCCTCGGAAACGCAGCCATTGACTGGAATAGTTTATATGAGTGAGGTGTGTTCGCTGCATCTAATCCAATAACCAGAGGACAAACATGTGGTAAAGACAAAAATTTGGAAATTGACGAAACCCTGCTCGACCGGAGAAAAAAAACAACGTTAGCAGGGTTCTTCCACAACAGTGGACATTCGACGGGATATACCGAAGAACTGGCGAATGCTTCCTCTTTCAAGTGCCGAACACAGAGCCAAGCACATCCATGGCAAAGATCGTAGACCACGCCAAATAGGGATCGACGATATATTCAGACTGTTGCCGAGCGTACAAAACAGAGGAACTAGAAAATATAAGTTACGGTCATCGTCAGTGTGCACCATAAATACCGTTTTGTTGATACAGAAACGGATGCTCACCCACAAAATATTGAAAGAATGTGGGGGGCTCTGCTAAGCGGAGGAATGAAGAGAAACGAGGCACGGCTCGCCATCATCTCTGAGTAGTACCTTGTAGAATTCAAGTGGCGGAAGTATGTACAGTGGACGAGAAAATGCTTTTGATGACATATTACAAGAAGTTGCGGAAACATGGCAGCCAGGAACTGTAAGCAAGAAATAATGGGTACCTACGTATTAACGCCACCGCAGCTGAAGTTGCGCTAATTCGCCAATATATATGTATATATATATATATATATATATATATATATATATATATATATATATATATATATATATATATATATATATAACCGCCAAATCTGTAGCTGCGGTGGAGTTAATATGAAAGTACCAACTAAGGTAATGCAACTGGCGATGGTTTGCGACCTCTCTTGGAAAAATTTGTCGGGGGCCCTTTTAAAAAAGGAGATACTAAATTATGTCAAGTTGTATCCCGCATTTTAATTGCCAAAATTTCATGCAATACGCATTCATTTATCTAAAAAACCGCAACTAACATCAGGGAATTCATAGAAAAACCAAAAAAGTTTCCTTTTAGTTTCTATTTAACCTCAATGTGGTTTACATAAGTAATACAGAATTGGGTACTACTTTTTGATTAGCAGGGCGCCACTCGTAATTGTACGCCAAGTCGCCAAATGTGGTAACTCGTTTGGCATGAAACATAAATATTACCTCAAAAAAAATAAATATAGGAAAAGATTAATAAAATAAGAAAAATTAGAAAAACAAATGAAAAAATTACAAAATGGATTTTACCACCTTCATTTCATATTATACAGGAGGCATAAAGCTGCTGATTTCCTTTAATATTGCTGAAAAAATGTGCGTTTTGTTGAGCAATCGACGCCACATGAATTCATCTAAGTGAGAATCTAAGTTGTGGCCGGCAGTGCCGCGCTGACGTTTATTTCGTTATTTTGTACTGCCCCACAACTTTTCAACAGTGTGTGTATGGAATCTGGATCAATAAAGTTATATTTGATGAACGCGCAGGTGTTCTTATCACGAATCTTCTAATTCATCCGGTTTATAGGCCCTAGGCCCTCCAACAGTGAGAGTGGATTATGCTTTCTTTGGCCACGTTTTCTTGTATGGCTGCAATCAAAGTTTTCGCTGAACGGTCCGGTACAGTTGTTTTACATATCGCAGTTCCAGTACATTTGCATATTGCAGCATCTTTTTCCTTTCATGCGAATTTGATGTTTGTATCATATCTTCTTCATGGTGTTGCAATTTTAATGACCAGCAGTGTATTATATGGTTAATATGAAGAACATGGTACGGTTGCCAAACTGTGGCGTTATGGCGCCAATGTGGTATTACAATTGAAGAATTATGTGGGAAGAATTCCGTATCCTGTGCCGTTTGGCGCTATTTGGCGTGGTTTCTGAGTTTTCTGCGTTTGGCGGAAAACTCAGAATAATGCAACCTACCTAAGCGACGCCAATTTTTTCGGCGTCACTTAGGCTTAAGGAATCCGACTACCTTCGGAGCACTTTTTGAAAAGGAAACCGGTACTTACGTATTATCCTGTCGAACATTTTCGCCAAAACAAAAAATGTCGCCAAACGATATGATTGAGCGCCAATAAAGGTTAAATAGTGCTAAACATTAATGAGAATATTGTAAGAACGACTATCTGTGGCACTCCTGTGTGACGTCCATATATTCACTGTAGAAATAGCACAGCTATCGCGCGGTTTCGCGGTGCTTTTTATTTCGCCAATTGGCTCAACTCCACAGTCTTTCAATGTTTTGCATATGCGCTATTGAATAACTCTGAATTGTTCAAATCCTGCAGTACATTGGTTAAATATATTTCAATACTTTAACGCTTCCGCTTCCGGACTCCTATGTGAACAGGCCCTTAGACTAGCCCATTGGTCGGCATCACTACGTGTTGTGACGCCATGTTTATCCATTCTTTGCGATAAATCATATCGTTTGGCGACAGTTTTTGTTTGGTGAAAACGGTCGACGGGATAATACGTAAGTACCAGAAAACCATACTTGCGTCAATTTCTTTCTTATTTTTCGAAGGGGTATAACACCAAAGCACTAAAATAAGGAAAAAATAGACCATGACCAGGGCTCGATTATGAATGTTGAGGGCCCCTGGGCAGATGCTATTTGGGGGCCACCCCCCTCACGAACATTTATAAAAATAAGGACTATCCATGGGCTATATATACTATTAGAAGTACTAGGTGCATACACCAAGGGGGTTTGGGGGCCCCCTAGCATCAGTGGGCCCTGAGCAAAGTCCCGGTTTGCCCATGCGATAAAATGGCCCTGACCATAACTATGCAACTTTTAAGAAAATTTATGAATTTAAGTTGAAAGTTAGCAAATTTTTACAAAAACGACTCTAGCTCTAAAAAATTTATGCATACAACATTAATTTCTTTTTGTCATATGTACATAAGTACCTCCTGAGTGTAATGAACTAAAAGCTAATCGATATCGTGAAATCTAAAAAAAATATAGATCATTATATGCAATTACATAAAAATTTTAGGAATTTCTCGAGATTTTCTGAAAATGCAGCTATAAATCTACAAATAAAATACCCAAAACGAAATCTGCAGTTCACATTACATTCTAAATAGTAAGAAAAACATTTCATAGACATATCACAATATTTGTTTACATTTTTGATGAAAAATGAGTTCGTCAGAAAACATAATTATAGTTTTCAACTTCTATTGAAATTTATAGCTGCTGCTGACCTTAAAATAGCTCTCATTTCATTTCTAATGATCGTACAGAAAAAATACAAGCAGATATAGAAATAGAATTTTACAATCTTTAAGAAAAAGGATTAAAACACTTTCGGAATGTTTGTCAAAATCGACGTTTTAGAGGTAGTCGGATAAATTAAAACAAGACAAATAAAATTTTATAACTTACCGTAAAGCCACGTTTAGAAGAAACAATTATGGAAGGGATTTTGGGTAGTATCAATTGCATCTGCCATTTTTTTTTTAGAAAAAAGGATATCCCAAAAATGCAATACATAAAATTTCTTGTAGTGAAAATATCCGCAAGAACCATTTCCCTATTTTTAAATAATCACATTACTGTGATGAACTTTTAAAATTACTTTTAAAAATGAAAAAAATTATAAAGTAAGGGATACATAGAGAAAAAAAAACAGAAATTGGCCGAAGCAAAGAGATTTACCTGCAATCCCTCCATACGCGGTCGAAATGGCCGTTTGTCACCGTAATTATTTAATAGATAGTATTAGTGGTAGTATGATTAATTATAGAGTGATGCTCATATGTATAGATACAAATCAATTTATTAAACCTAATTATAATACATATACAAACAATACTATTCATTGCAGACTTCCGAATTCTCTATCTCATTAACACTATATATATGCATTTCAAATTATCCTTCTTCCTATATCATATCAATACATTAATTATTCTTCTTAATCTAATCTTCATTCTCATCAATACCAAAGACTCACATTCTTTATCTATTCCCTAACATTGTTTGATTATCCTACGCTCTTAATCGATACACATAAACACATTACAAAAATTATTACAACATACTAATCCAATTAATACGACATACACAATCAACATTCTATGATAGATATCTATGTATATATAGTACCATTTCACCTTAATCTGACCCCATCTACTTATCTGCGCTCTCTAGTACGTATTGGGCATTGTTAGGGAACAGATGTATTACACGCACCTCCCTTGGCGACAAAATATTTTTGACTTATCCTAACAATGGTACAGATGTGTTTCACGCACCTTTTTCAATTTGGCGATTTTTTTATGTTTGGCGATTTTTTTTTTATTTTTAGCGATTTTTTTGTTTGGTCTGGCAGCCATGCGATTTGGCGTGATGTTTGTTTTTTGTTGCAACCCTGAATAGGTGTTGTGGTATTGTGTAGTGTTTTTGGAAGTTTAATATACCGGTGTTAAAAATAAAAAAATCGCCAAACATAAAAAAAATCGCCAAATTGAAAAAGGTGCGTGAAACACATCTGTACCATTGTTAGGATAAGTCAAAATACTCTCCTACCTTATCTGAAGACACTCCGTCATCACAAGCCTGGGATAAGCTTTGTTCTACTGACCTCTACAGCCAGCGGAAGCTTTTTTTACTGTACTACAGCCAGCGGTACGTAGCGAAGCCAGCGGCTGGGAACTTTCTGTAATATTTTTGGACGGATGCGTAACGGAGCGTAGCGGAGTGAAGCAAGGGTATCTGAGCGAAGCGAAGATCCCGTGTGCGCCTACGAGTTTCATAAAGCCAGCAGTAAGTTTGGATTTCAATTTATTTGTTCTTTCTTGGTCGCCACATTTGTTTACATTTCGCAGTTTAAGCTTAACAAGTCTCCGAACGGGATTTTGGCGCCAACTTTTTGCCAAATTGGAGATGGGACCGTGTATTGGGAATTAACCAAAATGGCGGACTCAGAAGCGCAAATTTGGCGACTTTTCAAACAAGTCGCCAACCGCCCCAGCTTCTTCCGATTTACCAAACTTTTCTCTTAAATAAATATTTGCTGAAGACTCCGACTGTTTCGAGCATTTTGAAAACTATTTATTAGTCATTGCAAAATTAATTATCAATTGAAAAATTTACCTCAAAATACAACTTATTGTAGAAATTCTGATGACTTTAGGTCCTCTTATGTTAAAAGGAGGGATTTAGTACATGCTAATTTTTCGCAAGATCCTATTTGTCAGGCTAAATCAAACAGGCAAATTTCGGAGTTGACAGTAATACATAATGTAAAAATAAAAAGCATTTATGCACCGCGTGTTACACACACATGCAGCTTATTAATGTTTACAACTTTGAATTTCCTTAACATTTAAACCAGATATTTTAATAATGCAATAAAGCAGTTTCATGCAACAGCATTTATGCAAACACGTGAATAAAGAAAGGCAAAAAAAATGAATACCATACACAATACGCGTGGAGCTCCTGTATGCATTGCTCTATGAGTTTTAGCGATCCTCGAATTTAACGATAACCGTTTTTCCCTTCATTTATACCCGAGATGAGATGTGTGCAACTGTCTTAATGGATATGCCGAGGATCGTGTTTGCATTTTTATATATGTTTTATCGCGATGTATTGAAGTCGTAATTTGCCGTTGCCTACACTTAAACGGTTGAAAGCGTAACATTTTTATATTTCAAGAAGTAAAGCCGTGAATTAGACAAAGGCCCAGTGACTATATGGATGCGTGTAAATCAATAAACTCAAAGCATGGGTATTAGCTTTTCATAAGGACAGCATAACTAAAGATGCAGGAAAACTTTAATTAGGTATTTTAAATTTGCTATCGTTAATATATGCAATATTTCGCTTATTTATATAGTGCTCTTTTATACTCTAAATCTCAAAAAAATCTATGACTATCATTCTTTGAAATTTCGGCAGCTAAAATATGTTGGTCTTAAGAACTCCCATGGGATGTAAAAGTTAAAAGAAAAATGCATTATATATATATATATATATATATATATATATATATATATATATATATATATATATATACATTATATATATATATATATATATATAATACACACACACACGTATATATATATATATATTGGCTCCCAAAAGTGTTCGTACACTTACGATTTTCAATGAAATAGGGGTCTATCCACTAATTAAAATGAATATTTCAGAATGGGTATTTAATAATAAGATCTATAATCTATTCTTAAAAAAACTGCATGAAATATTTTGAAAACATAGTAAAACTTTATTTTTAAGAAACCAGTAATCAAAAAGTAGCAAAAACTGTATCTCACAAAAGTCATCGTACACTGAAATATTTTCGGATAAATTCACAATTAAAATTATCGTCTGGCGCTTTATTTTTATTTTTGAATTGTGGTGGCATTTAAAACATCGTTTGGCTTCAATTTTTGCTTGCCTACTCCGTAATATTCTATTTATTATTTCAAAATGGCTCGTAGTCGAAAAGAAACAACAAACAACATTCGAAAATAATGTGAGTGAGTCAGCTTTTGTGCTGAAGGCTAACACTTTATACAACAAACTATCACAGGTGATTATTTTTTAGTGTCAATACGTTGGTTTGATTGTGGAGCAATATAGCTTTTGTGTAGCGATATTTCCGAGGGATATGACAACATAACCTAAATATCGAAAAGTGACGGGGTTACTTTGTGACGCGTTGACACTGTCACAAAATAACCCACAAAGTCGGCCCACCTCCTCCAGCCGCTCGATGTTGCATTTTTCCGTCCTCTAAAATACCACTGAAGAGAAAGAAGTATTGACTATCTGGAAAAAAAACTACCCGAAGGAGCAGAATGTGCCGAAAGATGAATTTCCTCATCTTTTCGAAGAACTGATGGCTGCCCTGGGCACCCGAGGTCTGTTTGATGTCAAAGATATAGATAAAGCTACCCAATATTTGTAACAGGTATATATAATTGTGTATCAAGCTTTTGATAAGCGCTTTACTGTCTAATTTCGTGTCAAGTAATTTTTCCTCCTGGATTTCAAGGCAAAAACACAGATGTCACAAAGTTGGCCCACTCGGCGGGGCAACTTTGTGACACATTTTAACTTTAATTTCGCAAAGGTAATTAAAGATCCGGGTTAGCGTAACACATTACTACGTGAGGAAAGAACAGAGAATGAATATTCCCTAGAATTTACATAATTTATGTATATTCCTCATTTACATTTATGTATATTCATCAGAATTTACATAATGAATAATTCATCATCGATAAAATAAAAATGACAGTGATTGCTCGACGTACAAAGAGTTACAAAGCACTCTCCGACGTAACGTGCTCATAAAAGTCACTAAACCCATAATTGCAAGCGATGCAGGTAGAGCAATATCTATCACTTTGTGACCAATGTTAAGACCAATGTTTAAGACCAATGTTAAAAACCAGACTGACTTGGAAGTTGTAATGTTACATGTGGTCATTTATGGAGCACTATCACAATAAATAAAAAGGGCATTATACGTTAAGGTTTTTTTTTTTTTTTTTTTTTGGCTTCTCGCCCCAGCTTTTTCCTATTTTTTGTTATTCTTCGCCAGCTTAAGTAACCCTCCGTTTCCCTGCAACCGCGAACTGCCGATTAGTGCAATTCTAATTGTACAAATGCACTTTCACTCGGGCAGACACACACACACACACACACAAACAAACAAACAAACAAGAACACAAAAACGGCCTCTGACCCACATATCTGGTAATGTCTGAATGGTGCGCCACGCAGGAGAAAAAAAATGCCATTGTCCCGGGGAGTGAAGCGCGCACCGAGAGAGAATTCGACATCTTAACACCTTCTTTATTCCGAATCTTTTCCTTTTAGCCGGGTCTTCCCCACTTAGAAATGGGGCCAAGTCACGGATGGAACAGGGATGGCTCTATTTCGAATGTTCTTTTGTGTGGGATTTAAGAGAGAAGTGGCCACTTTCTTTTTTTCTTTCTGGTTGACGTTGGCGAGGAAGGGGGAACAATGCCGGATTGGAATGGTTGAACAGTCATGTTACAGAAAGTGTAACATGCTTGCCGAAAGCTGCTTGGTGTAAAGGTGCATAAACAAAATGCGAAGAACAATTAAGTGGACTCCGAGAATCAGCAAAACCCGACTCCGAAAAGCTGGGTGGGTAAATAGGAAGACAATGCGTTTGGGTGCCTCAGAATTTACATAATGAATAATTCATCATCGATAAAATAAAAAATGACAGTGATTGAACGACGTACAAAGAGTTACAAAGCTCTCTCCGACGTAACGTGCTCGTAAAAGTCACCAAATCCATAATTGCAAGCGATGCAGGTAGAGCAATATCTAAGACTTTAGCTGTACAGTGCATTACTTTTGTTCCCATTGTTCATTTAAGGCGGTCCGGGACCAAAAATTCATGTTATTAAAAACGGAAAATGGTAAAGTGATTCTTCAGTGGTTACGCGGCACATATTATATATAAAAAACAATTTCAGGTACTCTCTTCTAACGAAACTACCGCGGGTTATTAACGTAGGATTACTCATCATTGCTTATCTCTTTCGTATGTATATGTATGTATCTATATAAATGTACGTATGTATATATACAGAGGCTGTTCACACATTGCAGTGAAATAGTTGGAAAATGCAACAACAGAAAGTTTTATACTCGTTATAAGGCCATCGGGGAAACTCATTTATTAAAATGTAAAACTACGTTATTTGTTATATACAGAGGCTGCTCACACATTTTTTAGACGATGTATATTGTATTCACAAAACTAAATTACATAAAATTCTTGTGTTTTAAATGTTCTATTTGACATCCCTTATTCTGAACTATCGTTCGACACCGCAATTTCCAGGATAATAATGCCTTTTGAAGTGTCAGAAGAGGTATTCTATTCCATTCCTCCTGAACAGCTTTCCAGAGTCCTGTAAGGGTTTGGGTACGACGTTTGGATAATGCAGATTTTAAAAGTCCGAAAGCACAAAAATCCATAGGTGATACGTCGGAAGATTTAGTAGGGATATCAGTGAAGGGTATGGCCTTGATACCAGTTTTTTGTTCCATTTCTTTTAGGAAATTTACAGTGGATTTAGATGTGTGACTGCTAGCCTTGTCCTGATGGAGTCTCACAGATTGATGGCACTGTGGGTAGAGCGATGGTATTTCATTCAGAAAAATTGGCGATAAAATATGTTCCTGATAGTATTTGGAGTTAATCTTGACATTTTTTACCACTCTCTTTATTTTTAACTTGCCATCATAAGAAAAACCAGCAACAATCATGAATCCCTTAGAAAAACTTTCTTTCGATTCTTTGAACCATGTACTTAAATTTTTTTCTCCCCTTTTATGATAATAAATGGCTCTTTTTTTGTTGCAATCATTTAAATACACCCATGATTCATCTATTGTGACAATTGTTTTCCATTTTTCTTTGGATAAGTGTTTCTCATATAGAATTCTGCAGCGTATCCTGCGTTCAGCGATATGATTTGGAAGAAGACGATGCACATTGCGTTTTTTCGCTTTCTTAAGATTTAAATCAACGTTTATCATTTTGTTTACAATGGACACCGATAATTTTAATGATTTTGCAACTGTCCTTTGACTAGGGGGATTTTCTTTTAACATTAAACAACGTACCTTTGCAATAGTCGAAGATGTCCGTTTTTTCCTTGGATACTTGAGGCTCCTATTTGACGTTTTTTTCCTTTCTTGTTGACGATATTACCTATCGACGCTTTAGATATCACAAAACCATGACTCTCACATCGTTTTTTGATAACGGATATATGCATATTTCTCTTCGGAAAGAGCATAAATGTAGCCTTCGAACCACTGCTTTGTTATAAACACCATTTTGAATAAAAACAAAACTTTCAAGCCGCAGACGACAATTTTGACTTTTAAAAACATAGTACAATTGCAATTATTTCTTTTGCAGCAAACGATTTTTTATTACCGCTTACCAAAATCGTCTAAAAAATGTGCGAACAGCCTCTGTATACATATATGTCAAAATTTTGACGCATCTTGGTACTTTTCTGTTTAAAGCGACAATGGACCTTCAGATTGACAAAAATATGTCCCCAAAACGATTTTTTTTCCAGAAAATGATTCTGCAACTCATCAGCTTTAAATTAAAAAAAAAAGTTGATCCGATGATTATTAACCGAGTTGTAAGTATTTTTTTCAAACGTAAACAATGGAAATGTCAGTCAAATTAAAACTTTAAAAGCCATTTTCTCAAAACAAGCTTTCATGTAGTTTCGGTAAGTTCAAAATGTTCCATGCGTCATAATTTTTCTTGATTTTCATAAAATTTCATAAAATGATTATTTATATACGTTAGAATAAAACTTAGTAATCAATTCATTATACTATTTTAAAACAACTTAAAATTTTTACGATAAAAATTTTTTTTTGATAAAATTTTGCATAAAATGACCTATTTTTATCGATTTCTTTTTTAGTTTTTATAAATATGACTGTAAATCAAATATTGCTACTAACTTTTATTATAACTATGTAAAGCTAGCTTAAGAGATAAAATTAGATATCTGAGACAAAAATTAATGCGCATGGAGCGTTTTTAAATAGAGTAATTAACAAACTCATTTTAATTAATGTCTTAATTAATTACATTCTGATTTTTTTTATTTAGAATTTTCATCTCTAAACAACACTGTATAAGTATACAAAATTTCATAGCAATGGGTTGATAAATAAAAAAGAAACTTTTTCATGGTCCATTGTCGCCTTAACTTGTCCAAGCGAGAGACTTGGTTTGGCGCGCTGCCAAATTTATAACTCGCGAGGACGGATGGACGGATGGATTTAGCGTCTGAAATTTTCCTTTCGGGAGAACCTTTATGAAGGAAAGTAACCCTACGTTTAAAAGCACGTTTCACTTTTTTAGCTTTAAACATTACTGCTGGCATTTCAAAATCAAACATCACAAATCCCATTTCTAAGGTGGTTACATTGCCAGGTACAATAACTTTACTCTGTACTTTACATCTGTACACGTTCTCCTGAGAGCGATTCTTATAATTTTTTGGTACTAAATCTCGGACAAAATTTATATCTTCTGGAGCAGGTATTCCCAATGGGGTCCAGGTGGAAGCCTTGGGGGGGGGGGGGGGTCGATTGAAATTTAATAATTACAAGATAAAAAGACTTTTTATATACCATGTTTTAAAATTTTCTGTTGAATCATATAAACTTGACAATTCTATGTATTGATAAATGCTTTTTAAAATTTTTTTTAATGAATTATCCCATCAACTTGAAAGAGAATGAAGTTAATTGGAAGTTAACTTGCATTTGACGTTTAGTTCCCTTTCCGGTCTATAGATGGCTGCACCATTCTACAAAACAAAATTAACTGAAAGTAACTGAAAATTAAATTAATTCTCCTTAAAGATGGCTAAAAGTATTAAAATAATGCATTGTCATCGTGTTCTGAGCTATTCTAAAAGTTTCAAATGTCTAGCTTGTCGGGAAGTAAGTTAAAAATCGATTGCAAGATTTGTACTAGACAAAGAAACACACAAGAAAGCAAGTTAATAAAAACATGGTAAAAATGGTCTATAGTATACCAGGGGTTTATTGGGGGTCGAGGATAAATTTTTCTGTTTTAAAATGTAATTTAGTTTTTTAGGAATGTAATTATTAGATGATAATATCCGTTTTAATATGTATAAATACAGATTTGCGTACGGCTGGGTGATCCACCCATCTAAAGTCGAATGTCATGACGCTTTAATATATATTTCGAATGAAATTATATTATAATTACATAAAAGTCAGTAAAATTGTTTAGTTAAATATATATTTATATTCGTTATGTTAGTTATTGTGAGTATACGATGATAAGCAATTTCGGGCCAAACATTAAAAAAATTGTATCAATGCATCAAGCACAACCATCACATTAATTGAAATGGAAATTTAGTGCAATTACAATCTGTGTTTCTGAAATCTTGTTTATATTTGTGAAATAAAAAATTATAATAGCACAAAAGTAATAAAACATAAACATAATAAACCACTCTTTCTACTAATTTTTTGGTCATATTCTTAGTCAAATTGTTATCTTTAAGGTCAAGGTATGCAATTAATGCAAAAATAAATAAATATATATATTTATAATAAATACGTCGATCAATGTATACAATTGATGTAAAATAATATTATATATATATATATATATATATATATATATTTATAAAAAAATCGTAAGGGAAATTCTTTTGCTTTATTTTAATTTTTTTTTTGGATAATATCAAATCATCTGTTGCATTAGAAAGAAAAAAAAATACTTTTTTTTGTACATTTAGTTGTTATGCACGTGACGATAAATTTATTTAAAGTACCAGAAAAAGAAATCACGTGATCAGCATTTAATAAATTAAATTTTAAAAATTAATCTTTAAAAATTCACCAAAAATCAGAAAATCGAGGTAAAGGTTCGAAAAAGATTTCATTTTAAAGGAATTTTTATGATCTTTCTCGTGATATAAATTTTATAACCCTCAAATTATTATTTTAAATGCAAACTTAAAAAAAGTTACAAAAACAGCTTAAAAATTTAATTTAAAAAAATCTAAGAAGAATATTTGAAAACCTTTCATAGTGCACCCCTACACCATAAGAAGAATCGCCATGCAAAAATTTCAACCCTTTAGGTCCAGCGGTTTGGTCTGAGCGTTGTATGTCAGTCAGTGAATGAGTCAGTTACGGAACTGTTTTAGATATATAGATAGATTATTAGTATTGTAATTATGTTGTATGCTGCATATTATACAGAAAAATGTGAGGGGGGGGGGGTCGCTGAAGAAAATCATTCGTTTAAAAGGGGTCGATGTATGAAAAAGTTCGGGAACCCCTGATCTAGAGGTTTATAGTAAGGCTCTTTTAGGGCAATATTAAGAAAAAAATCAAAGTGGATAAAAAGGAAACATAATTATTTATTGCCATACAACTTGCTGAAAACGGGAATATCGCATTTAACAAAAATACAGTTAATAATTCTGTAAAATTAAACATTTCTACATGCTTGTTATTTCGAATGACACACATCTCTAATTAGCAATAATCCCTAGAAGTATAGTCGGGGATATAACGTTTCCTTGTTTTCAAATACTTCAGAAAATATATTCAACGCGGAAATAACGTTTCCCGCTACTCAGAAACTCTAAAATAAGAGACAATTGCTTTTTCATTTGAGGAAACTACAGTACAATATTCTAATGGACAGAAGCGAAAATCAGATTTCTGTGCCCCTAAAGGTGCTGCCATTAGATTTTAGAGGCCTTGTGAAATTTCCAGGTAACAAATAAAAGTTCCCTATTGCTGCAAGTTTATGCATGATTTATATCTGATGAAGTTATAGTTCAGTTTGCTTCGATTTTGACTTTATAGATTTCAAAATAAATGATCATGATTTTATGTCCCAAATTTAAAAAAAAAATTCTTTTTAAGGGCCAAAACACGATTATTAAGAGTATGTTTTGCATTAAAGAAAATATTTTAAGAATTTTTACTTTTAATCAAAAATCCCGTTCACACAATTTAAAGAACGTCCTAGAAATTTCATAAAGGTGCACTGCAAGTAATTTTAGGTGAACACATTCTTAAATGTTAACAGGGAAATATTCTACTGTGAGGTAGACTTAAAGTAGATATCTGAGGCAAAGTATTGATAGACAGTGCAGAATAAAAATGTTGCATCAGGCGATGTAATCATCATAGAAACAAGCGAGCTGTGTTATTATAGCATTGTATCATGTTTAAAGTAAGGAAAAAAAAGTGCGTGTTTCGAAAATTTTGTGTAGTGGATCCTTTATAAGTTGTGCTTTAAATTTTATTATTAACCTTTAGCTTACTGGGCCCATTTTTCAGATTCCCTCTTTTTTTTATTGTTTCATTTGAAAACTCCTCATGCACCACAAGGTGTAACACGAGGCTTACAGAAGTAAGTGAAAAACACAAAACAAGAAAAATTAAACATTTAAATTACAAACAAAATTTCGCAAGACAGCAAGACTTTCAACACTCTTAACGAGATCAGAAAGAACAGGAGGCCAACAAATGGGCAGACGTCTCAAATCCGCCTTTAATATAGCTCGGGCACTCGCATGTAATTTGCAGCGAAAAAGAAAATGGTTCAACATCTTCATCAGCATCACCGCAAGCACAAAGTCCACTAGTCACCAAATTAAAACGAAGCAAATAGCTCTTGAAATTTCCATGGCCAGTTAAAACTTGAGTCAAGTTAAAGTCAGTCGAAAAGTGCTTACACTTTAAACGCTGAAAAATAGTTGGAAAAAATCTTTTTGTCCACAATATGCCTTAGACGAAGCAAGAAATTCAGTGTTCCAGTATAAGACAGTTTTTTTTCCCTAGCGATACGCTTCCAGTGAGACTCCGGGACAGACATTACTAAATCAGAATCTCATGAAAAGTCGCTTCTTTCGCCAACTGGTCCGCTCTTTCATTGCCAAGATTACCACTATGGCCCCGATTATAAGAAAAATGAATCTCAACAACATTTTCAAGATCGTGCAAAATTGAGTGATTCCCTCTTTATCGTGCAGAAAAATTTCATACCCAATTTTTAAGAACGGCCATTAAGGGGGTTATATATATATATATATATATATATATATATATATATATATATATATACAGTCGAACCTCCATATATCGAAGTAGCAAAATGCCGGAAAAAAATTCGATATATAGAAATTTCGATATATAGAATTGATCTTTGATTTGTCATAATTCTCCTAAAACATTAAAATTAAATCTATTTTCGTATACGAATCTCCATTTCCAATTTATATGCGAATATATTCCCATTTCCAATATATATGCTAAAAAATTAATTAATGTGAAAGATTTATTGAGTACTATATACCTTTAAAAAAACAATAATCCAGACAGTGGTTACAGTGATCACAGTTACATTCTTTTAAAAAAAACTACGAATATCTTGTTGAACAGCCAGTTTTGCGGAAAGTTCGTCAAAGAAATGCTTGCATTTATTCAGACCATTAAAAACTTTATCAGGGGTCCACGAAGTATTGTTTCAAACGCCAAAAATTGGGAGATTTTATTCTATAGTGTAATAAAATCTCCCAATATGTCGTGAAAAAATTTCGATATATAGAGATTTTTTCGATATATAGAAACAGTTTTTCTATGTGTTGAACATGGAGATTTGCTAAGAGTTCGATATATAGAAAATTTCGATATAGGGAAGTTCGATATATGGAGGTTCGACTGTATATATATATATATACTAGCTGAAAACCCGCGCTTCGCTACGGAGTACATTCAAATTAAACACAACGGTCCATGTATGCAATTAATGCCAAAAAAATAAATATATATATTTATAATAAATGCGACAATCAATATATACAATTGATGTAGACAAGATATATATATTTATAAAAACATCGTAAGAGATATTTTTATAGACAAAATAATATCCAATCGTCTGCCGCATTAGCAAGAAAAAATGTTTTTTTGTCTATTTAGTAGTTATGCACGTGACGATAAATTTATTTAAAGTACCAGAAAAAGAAATCACGTGATCAGCATTTAATAAATTAAATTCTAAAAATGAATCTTTAAAAATTCACCAAAATTCAGAAAATAGAGGTAAAGATTCGAAAAAAGATTTCATTTTAAAGGAATTTTTAGGATCTTTCTCGCGATATAAATTTTATAACCCTCAATTTATTATTTTAAATGCAAACTTAAAAAAAATTACTAAAACAGCTAAAAAATTAAATTGAAAAAAATCTAAGAAGAATTTTTCAAAAATATCTCTTAGTGCACCCCTACACTATAAGAAGAATCGCTATGCAAAATTTCAGCCCTTTAGGTCCACCGGTTTGGTCTGTGCGTTGTATGTCAGTCAGTCAGTCAGTTACGGAACTGTTTTATATATATATATATATATGTATATATTTATATATATATATATATATATATATATATATATATATATATATATATATATATGTGTGTGTGTGTGTGTGTGTGTGTGTGTGTGTGTGTGTGTGTCTTCATTCTTAGACCCATATTATTGGGATACATTCTATCCCACTCCGTAAGGAAGAGGTTAACATATAATAGAAATGAATCAATGTGCTTCGAACACATATTTCATTCACTTTTTCTAAGCTGAAAGATAAGGAAGTGAAGTAATTAGATCGGACTCTATAAACGCATTTTCAAGTTCTCAATAGCTTTGTCATAAAAGAAAAAAAAAGATGCAAGAAAGAGGAAATGAAAACCTTGGTACTTCCACTAAGTTTCCTAAAATGAGAACTTGCCTTTTTAATGGAAAATAAAATCGGAGTGGAGGATGTTTTTGCAATAGACATTGTTTGACGGAATAGCAGGTCACATTGGCGAGAAATAGGATTGTGTAATTTGACGGACATTTCGGATACATTACATTTTTAACTTTAATTAATGTTCTGGAAATGGAAAGTACCATAAGCGAGACAAAAATTGTTTCAGCGAGAGGAAAACCCGTTTGACCTCTTTAATTGTAATTTTCAATTTCCGGCTAGAAAAACACAAGTGCGATTCTTGAAGATTTTACTAAGGAGTTAAACCAGTAATAAAAAGCTTCGCAGACTAAAAATAGCTAAACGGAAGACATAATACCCAAAACTGGGTAATTTAATCTTATTTATGTTCTGTATTTTATATCTATATATATAAAACAGTTCCGTAACTGACTGACTGCCTGACAGATAACGTACAGACCAAACCGCTGGACCTAAAGGGTTGAAATTTTGCATGGCGATTCTTCTTATAGTGAAGGGGTGCACTAAGAAAGACTTTTGAAAAATTCTTCGATTTTTTAACTTAAATTTTTAAGTTGTTTTGCAACATTCTTTGAAGTTTACATTTAAAATAATAATCTGAGGGTTATAAAATTTATATCAATAGAAAGATCCTAAAAATTCCTTTAAAATGAAATCTTTTTCGAATCTTTACCTCCATTTTCTGATTTTTGATGAATTTTAAAATATTCATTTTTAGAATTCAATTTATTAACTGCTGATCAAGTGGTTTCCTTTCTTTTTGTGATACTTTAGATTAATTTTGCATCACGTGCATACCAACGAAACAAATTGACAGCTTTGTTTTCTTTCTAATGCGGCAGACGATTGGACATTATCCAAAAAAAAAATTTAAATACGGCAAAAGAAATGTTCCTCAAACTGTACTATATTAACTGTACTGTATTCTTTAGCAAGTTCTATTAGATTTAATTTCAGCATTTTCTTCTACTTTATTTTGTCAATAAAATATTCGTTACGATTTTTTATAACTATAACTATAACTATATATATATATATATATATATATATATACTAGCGGTCCGTCCCGACTTTGTCCGGGTGAACAAAAGATTATACCAATAAATTTCCAGTTGATAGCCAATAAATTGTAAATATTTTTTTACCTTAATAATAACCTAAATAATACCTTAAATTAATTTTATGTTAGTTAATAATTAAAATAATTTTTTTAAATTAAAAGGCGTGTCTGAGAACGGCTAGGTTCGAACCGCTAGCGTCAGAACAGAAGCCCACCGCGATAGCACCACGCTAAGGATCGTTGAATACTTCGGCACAAAAAGCGGTATAGGACAGAAGCGGTAACAATGGAGATTGTTAGGATTAAGCTCCTAACTTAATTTCTACTGATTAGATATACATAATATATAGCCTATGACCATCTGGAATAATGTACCTTTCAAATAGTGAAAGAATTTTTCAAATAGGTACAGTGGTTCTGAAGATTACCCTCCACGTACAAAATCGCTCTCTCTATTTTTATATAAGTATAGATAGCACCACGCTAAGGATCGTTGAAGACTTCGGCACAAAAAGCGGTATAAGACAGTAGCGGAAAGAATGGAGATTGTTAGGATTAAGCCCCTAACTTTATTTCTACTGATCAGATATACATAATATATAGCCTATGTCTATCTGGAATAATGTACCTTTCAAACAGTGAAAGAATTTTTCAAATAGGTACAGTGGTTCTGAAGATTACCCTCCACGTACAAAATCGCTCTCTCTCTTTATATATAAGTATAGATTATATATATTATATATATATATATATATATATATATATATATATATATATATATATATATATATATATATATTGCCATTAACTGCATACATTGACCGTTGTATTTAATTTGAATGTACTCCGTAGCGAAGTATAGATATTCAGCTAGTCTGTTTTATAAACAGTGCGATGGTATCACAAATGATAATTTTTTCTTTTACATTCGTAGTAAATAAAATGTCCCCCAGAATATGAATTATTTACTATAATAGAAAGCTCTACAGTGGCTAAGTTATCTAGTGTCGAGAATATTGACGATGCATCTCTGATTTTAGAGACAGCAGATTCGAAAAACTGGGAAAAGCGCCAATAGCAGCTTAAATCTGTAGTAAACGTACTTAAGTCAATTTTTCACTTTTATTGCTATTGTATGGTTTTGTAGGTTAAAGAAAAAAGATTTTTAAATGCTTAATGATGATAGACACTCATTCATAAATTTCATTTCTTCTTCCTCTTCGGCAATGCAGTGTAATATTGCCTTACTGAGGTAATAAATCTGTCACTTAACCTCCTGTCAAAAGTGAGTACTAGATCGGAACGAGAATTTCGCAACTGAAAACAAACATTAAGAAAAACGAATAATACGAAAGAAAGAAAAGGTACTTTTGCTTCATTTCAAGCTACCAACCAAACACTTGAGTTTTATTGTACTTTTATGGAGCTTTCAGAGATCAGGCCCGTTACAGACGTTGGCGTGAAATCAGCTGCCACTTCGGAATCTTGCGCATATATGCAGCTTGCAGTTCCGACCAGTTACAGCTGTACGCTGATATTAGTTGCCACTCCGAAATACTATTGAACGTTAATGAAGCTTACATTTGAGGCTGGTTATAACTGTTTATACGGCATTAGTTGCCACTCAGAAATACTATTGAACGTTAATGAAGCTTACATTTGAGGCTGGTTGTAACTGTTTATACGGCATTAGTTGCCACTCAGAAATACTATAAAACGTTAATGAAGCTTACATTTGAGGCTGGTTGTAACTGTTTATACGGCATTAGTTGCCACTCCGAAATACTATTGAACGTTAATGAAGCTTACATTTGAAGCTGGTTGTAACTGTTTATACGGCATTAGTTGCCACTCAGAAATACTATTGAACGTTAATGAAGCTTACATTTGAGGCTGGTTGTAACTGTTTATACGGCATTAGTTGCCACTCAGAAATACTATTGAACGTTAATGAAGCTTACATTTGAGGCTGGTTGTAACTGTTTATACGGCATTAGTTGCCACTCCGAAATACTATTGAACGTTAATGAAGCTTACATTTGAGGCTGGTTGTAACTGTTTATACGGCATTAGTTGCCACTCAGAAATACTATTGAACGTTAATAAACCTTACATTTGAGGCTGGTTATAACTGTTTATACGGCACTAGCTGAAAACCCGCGCTTCGCTACGGAGTACATTGTAATTAAAAACAACGATCAATGTATGCAATTAATGCCAAAAAAAATAAATATATATATTTATAATAAATGAGACGATCAATGTATACAATTGATGTAATATATATATATATATATATACATATAATCGTAAGGGATATTTATTTTTTCCGATAATATCCAATCGTCTGCCGCATTAGAAAGAAAAAAAAATATTTTTTTGTCTATTTAGCTATTATGCACGTGACGATAAATTTATTTAAAGTACCAGAAAAAGAAATAACGTGATCAGATTTTAATGAATTAAATTCTAAAAATGAATCTTTAAAAATTCACCAAAAATCAGAAAATCGAGGTAAAGGTTCGAAAAAGATTTCATTTTAAAGGAAATTTTAGGATCTTTCTCGTGATATATATTTTATAACCCTCAAATTATTATTTTCAATGCAAACTTTAAAAAAGTTACTAAAACAGCTTAAAAATTTAATTTAAAAAAATCTAAGAAGAGTTTTTCAAAAATCTTTCTTAGTGCACCCCCCACACTATGAGAAGAATCGCCATGCAAAATTTCAGCCCTCTAGGTCCAGCGGTTTGGTCTGTGTGTTGTATGTCAGTGAGTCACTCAGTTACGGAACTGTTTTATATATATAGATTAGTTGCCATTCTGGAATACTTTTACACATATAGGGAGTTAATAACTCCGGCCGGTTTCAGTTGTTTGCATGGAATTAGTTACCACTCCTGAATATACATTGATGAAGCTTATAGTTCTGGGACTTGATCTGAAATACTTCCGGCCAGGGAGATTTCTGTATAAAATCAGTTGCCACTCCGAAATACTATTGCGCATTTATGAAGCTTTTATCTTCAACTTATTCGCATATTATAAGACTGCCTACAATATAGCACGTAAATAGTCAACGCAAACATTATCTACATTAAAGGCCTCTTCACATAATCTGGAACTTCAGAGTAAAAATTTTTAACCAATCAAATACCAATGAGCTCAAACGGAATCTTTAACGCTGACGGATTCTTATATGTGAACAGGTCATGTTGCAAATAGCTGTAACTACTTTGTGTGTCGTAAGACTCAATTTGATAAGGCGGTACAGTAAGGCACCAGCTGGCATTGGAGATCTTCCAAAGTTAAAAAAAAGGGGATAGTTTTCTGTCGATATTTTACAAATCACAGATTAGCAAATGTCTGCTTTAGAAATCAGTTTTCTGCAACTCAAAATATATTTTTCATAGCAAAGCCCGCAATTAAAAGATAATTTTAATTTTAATTTACGTTTAAAAATACCATTTTAAGAGTGTCGTAATAGACACAAATAATTTTATTAATATACAGTTTTATATTAACAATTAAAAAAATTGGATAGCTTAAAACCTGCCTGCTCTTTATTAAAACGCCTAACTTCATATTAAAAACATGCAACTAAAAATGTGTTTGAGAATTTGGATATCTTACAATCTACCTGCTCTTTATTAAAACGCCTAACTTCATATTAAAAAACGTATAATTAAAAATTTGATTGAAAAATTGGATAACTTAAAATATACCTTGATGTACCACCTTAAAAACTCTCAATTTGCAAAAGAGAACACTGGCGCACCCAAAAATAAACTCTCTCATTTCAACTGTTGTTTCAGGTATAGCTAAATATGAGAACTATGACAAAAAGGTAAAAAATAATGATTTGAAAGTCCCCTTAAATTAACGTTGAGATTGAAGATCCAACTGTTGTACTGATGTCGCCTTAAGTTCCCATTTAGCAAAAGAGGACCTTGGCACTCCCAAACCAATAAGCTAAGTCACTAATTTCATCTGTTATTTCAAATACTGCTGACTTGAGAAATATGAAAAACAAACTGCAAAAATAGTGACTGGAAAGATCTCCTTAGATCACCATTGGGTTTGAAGATCAAGGATTACAACTGATGTACCACCTTAAAAACTCTCAATTTGCAAAAGAGAACACTGGTGGACCCAAAAATAAATTTTCTTATTTCAACTGTTGTTTCAGGTACAGCTAAATCTGAGAACTATGAAAAAAGGTAAAAAATAATGATTTGAAAGTCCCCTTAAATTAACGTTGAGATTGAAGATCCAACTGATGTACTGATGTCACCTTAAGTTCCCATTTAGCAAAAGAGGACCTTGGCACTCCCAAAACCAACAAGCTAAGTCACTCATTTCATCTGTTATTTCAAGTACTGCTGACTTGAGAAATATGAAAAACAAACTGCAAAAATAGTAACTGGAAAGATCTCCTTAGATCACCATTGGGTTTGAAGATCAAGGATTACAACTGATGTACCACCTTAAAAACTCTCAATTTGCAAAAGAGAACACTGGTGGACCCAAAAATAAATTTTCTTATTTCAACTGTTGTTTCAGGTACAGCTAAATCTGAGAACTATGAAAAAAGGTAAAAAATAATGATTTGAAAGTCCCCTTAAATTAACGTTGAGATTGAAGATCCAACTGATGTACTGATGTCACCTTAAGTTCCCATTTAGCAAAAGAGGACCTTGGCACTCCCAAAACCAACAAGCTAAGTCACTCATTGCATCTGTTATTTCAAGTACTGCTGACTTGAGAAATATGAAAAACAAACTGCAAAAATAGTAACTGGAAAGATCTCCTTAGATCACCATTGGGTTTGAAGATCAGGGATTACAACTGATGCACCACCTTAAAAACTCTCAATTTGCAAAAAAGAACACAGGTGCACCCAAAAATAAATTTTCTCATTTCAACTGTTGTTTCAGGTACAGCTAAATCTGAGAACTATGAAAAAAGGTAAAAAATAATGATTTGAAAGTCCCCTTAAATTAACGTTGAGATTGAAGATCCAACTGATGTAATTATGTCGCCTTAAGTTCCCATTTAACAAAAGAGGACCATGGCACTCCCATACCAACAAGCTAAGTCACTAATTTCATCTGTTATTTCAAGTACTACTGACTTGAGAAATATGAAAAACAAACCGCAAAAATAGTGACTGGAAAGATCTCCCTAGATCACCATTGGGTTTGAAGGTCCGGAAGGAGAACTGATGTACCACTTTAAAAACTCTCAATTTGCAAATGAGAACACTGGCGCACCCAAAAATAAACTCTCTCATTTCAACTGTTGTTTCAGGTACACCTGAGAACTATGATAAAAAGTTACAAAAGAAAATCCAGTGCATGGAGTAAAATATAATTTATATTTTAACACTCCCGTTCAATTCGGTGATGAAAAAATGTGAAATTAAATAAATTTTAAACAGATATAATTTGTAATTGCTGTTAACAGACTATCTTATTGCATTCACGAAATCGTTTTGAATTACGAACTGATTCAAAACAGTTTATCGCCAACTAAAAAAGTCGAAACTGAATATTGAATAAGGAACATGAATATCAATATAATCCATGTCTAATGAATTCAATAGCATTAGTCTGAAGCGTGTTAACATGCACCCTTCAACAATACACCTAACTTGCCGATCAGATTTTTTATGTGTTACCTCTTAAGCAGGTCTGGACGTCTTTCACAAAAGAAACGCTGTCAGTTACTCGCCGCGTACTTTTCTAAAAGACCAAAGTGCCTCACGATTGTGTCTGACTGGAGGTAATGCATGTCTGGCATGCTTTTTTTATAGTTAAAGGAACATGCCTTTTATAAATAAAATACTCTTTTTATTCAGTTTTTTTTTCTTTTGCTAATAGAAGACGCCTTTGTCCGTCTGAAGACTTTCAAAGAGCGTGCAAAAAAGGAAGAGGAATATCCTTCAGAGCAACTTTTTTTTTTCACTTTCAAGCACGAACATCGATAAAGAGAGAGAAAATAAAATAATAGTGTTTAGGAAAGGAATTTAAACTAGAATTTTTCAGCACAAGTTTTTAGAGGATGCTGTTTATAAACCAATTATATTCAAGAAGTTCGCAATCGTGCCAAAATTTGAATTGGGTGATTTTTTTTCGCTTTATAGAAAGTCATTTGAGTACTCAAAATGTAAAACACATAACAGTGTAGATTGTTATTTCAACGTGTCTGAAATGCCTCAGAAACAGAAAAATTTAAGTCAGTTAATTATTTTTGCATTCATTTTTTTATCAACAAGAATAGAAATGTTTTATTGTGGTGAAATATCCTTCAGTTAATTAATTTTGCAGAATTCGGATTCTAGAATTGTGGAATTTTTTTATACTTTTGTATAGGGTCCTAAAATGTATAACAAGTCATTAGATATGCAGTGGCATTGCGGTTTGTAGAAATGTATATACAGTAACCACCGCTTATAGTGATCAGTGGTTATAGTCGTAATATCAGTGGAATATAGTCGTAAAATTCATCCTTTTCTTTGTTAGACATAACATAATATTTTCCCCTTAAACGCTTTAGCACAACACTGTCCTATTAGCTTGACCCAGGGCCATCTTTACCCGTCCTGGTCCGATTTCACTTTTCTACACTGGCAAGCAAAAATAGGGACTATTTTTTCCCTCCTCCTGGTTGCTGCTTCCTGGACCCTGAAACACATAAATCTTCGGCGAAGTTTCCACTATCACATAGGCAAACGTGACATTAGTAGATTCAGCATGCTATCAAACCGTGAAACGTAAGCTAGAAGGTGAATCTTCGTTTAAGACTATTAGTATTGAAAGAGGTATAAACAGCCTCCTGAAAACTTCATTACGTCAAACTACCATAGAAAACTTTTAAAGTAAATTAGAAAACTTTTAACGTAACGATAATTAACGTAAATTAAAGAGTATTTTATGGTAAATTATCTAATATATGTATATATAGGTGTGTGTGTGTGTGCCTGTCCAAAAACCTAAATTTCGGCTCTAAGAATCAACCGCTTATAAGAATCAAATCAGTCATAACAAACGTGATTCTTATAAGCGGAAATCACTGTACTTAATTTTATTTAACAAACAAAAGGTTAGGCGCAGGGTTGAAACAGTTATCTTGAACACAGAAGTGATAACAAGAGCGCAATACAATCGAGGAAGTTTGATGAAGAATTTTATGTGAAATATTTCATGATGAATGATGAAGGGGCATATGGTAAGATGACGATATTGTAGTTCGAAAAGGACATCTTAAATAATTCCAGTCGTTTCAGAAAGGGGTTTAACTAATAAGTTTGCAACTTAACGAAAGACCTTGCATTTGATTTTCTATCGTATCGTCTTTCATTGACTGGAAGAGAAATGAGAAATGGCTATACTTCAATCGTATTCCCTTAGAGGAAAAATTGTGTTTTAAAGTTGCTTTGGAATAGCTCAAGGAATTAATGTGGAATATGCGTTGACCTTTACAGTTTTTTAGGATAGTGATGTGTTTCTTTTTTAGAGTGGAGTGTTTGGAGGAGTGAGTAGTCAAATATTGTCGATTTCGAGTAACTAGTATGTTTCCGACTTGCGTAATTTTATTGAGTTGGGTTTAAATGTGTATTTTTTAATAGTTTGCTAGACGGGATACCCCGTACAAAAGAAGAGGTGATCTAGATTATGAGGTTTTCGCTGACTGTCCACTTACGCATGAAAACGAAAAATGTTCCTGTTTATTGCAGATGAGTATTTTGTTTGCACGAAGAAAATTGAGCAAGAAATATTTATTAATAGGGCTACTGGAGAAAAAAAGAACATTCGAAGCTTTGTAGCGTCTGTCCTCTCTTATCACGAGGATCTTGACAAGCTTTTGAAGTAGCAACACTCTTTCCATTAGTCACGGCCATATACCACGTTAGCAACCGCCTGAAGACTTCTTCCATTTAGTGTAGAGGAACTAGGTATCATCCTATACGACCTTAGGGTATAGAGAAACGAGTTTTCAGAGAGCCTTAGCTATTTACTGAAAATTAGGCTTTCCATATACACTTATGTATTGTTCTTAAGTATTGCTCCTAAATGACCCTTTAATTACATTTCTCCTGAAATAAGGCCCTCCCCTTAATAATTTTCTAGTTACATGACTGACAATATACATTGTATTTCTGATTGTATTTAAAGTGGGTGGGATGTACTCGCTGAATAACTTGCTGCCCGATTCAACAGGATAATTCTCTTTTCTCTCCAAGAGCAAAACAGCACCTTACTATGTTGGAATCAAGTGTTATGGGCCATAGCAAACAAAGTGTATGCTAATGCAGCTCGAACTGAAGTATAGAGAAAGAAAGACTACCTCATTACGGTAGGGACACTCAACGGTATAAATAGTATAGGTCAATATCTGATATTCTGTGCATGTATCAATCATGAGGTAACTTCTCTCGAGAAAACATATGCCTCAATACTAGGGATGTATCCGCACCTAAATTTTTTTTACAATCTCTCGCCAGATTAGATGACACCCAGCATCGCTGTTGAGGCTGAATCTACTTCATTCCGTAAAGACTACCTTATCCACGCCTTGTCCAGCCCTTATGTTTGTTACATAAAAGTAAACACCATATGACCAAGTTTTAATTGGGTACAGCCTCTAGGCGAACGGGAAAACAGTTTCAGATATATATAAAAAATCTGCTATATCCTGGGCAGTTTGTTTGCAATGTTTCTCGGTGTTTTCTGGTGATTCCTCTTAAGGGGACAGTAGACTTTCAAAATTGTGAAATTTGTCCAAAAATTCAATTTTTTGATTTTATTGAATTGTCAAACTGCGGACGAGTAGGAATGTGTTGCAAAAAGAATTTTTAATTTCTGTGATTACTTTCCTAGTTATAGGCATTTATATTTTTATATTATGTGGTTACTAATAGCAATACTTTAAATGTGTTTTTCTCAAAATAAAAATTTTTCATGTCATACGACTATTCAAACTGCTCCGGGCGCATTTCTAATTATCATATTGCTTTGAAATTTAAGTTTTATATACTTAACTGTATATCAAATAAACCTTATTGAAAAAATTATGCTTCGTAGCTCAGAATTTCTAAATTTTGTACTTGAAAAGATGACTTATAAGTATTTTGCATAATAAAAAGGGTCTTTTCACTATTATTATTTTTTTCTATTTATATTTTTGATGAATGCTTAAAATAAGCAATAAGTTTCGTTGTTAGTTCTGTAAGGTATCCTGTAAATGAAAATTACCATATTACATGCAAAAGAAATGCGCATGGAACATTTTTAATTAGGCCAATTTTTGATATAATTAATACTTCATCATTCATAAATTATTAATATTTCATCTTTAAATTTTAACCACTTTTACGTATCTATGGTACTAATCGCATATTCAAATTTCAAGCAAATCCATTCAAAACAAATAAAAGTTAGGTTTTGCAGGTCCACTGTCCACATTTGTAGGTCCACATTTGAAGGTCCACATTTGTAGATGTTGTAGATCTTGGTTAGCTGTCCTCCAAATAGCCCATTACGTTGTATGTCGTACACTACGATGAAATAAGTGGAAGATCGGCTTTAAAACGGCACACTGTGCAGTAACTCCGCTGAATAAAGATACTGTGATCCGTGTCTTGATGATGTACGAAATGACATTATTTAATAGTAATAAGTACACAATATTGACAATATATATTATTATGCAACAGTTGAAATTAACAAAAGGTTTGTCTGGAGAGAAATTATCACATTAAATAATACTTATTTAGTGAGTATGTATACTACAAGCAACGACTGAAGAAAATTTAAAATTTTAAAAATATTTGAGAGTAATAATATGAAAATATCATACTCAAAAACTAGAAAAAAAATTCAAATATGTCAAAAATATTTTTGGCGTTCTTGTACTTAATATTTTGTAATAAGTACACAATATTGACAATATAAATTATTATGCAACAGTTGAAATTAATAAAAGGTTTGTCTGGAGAGAAATTATCACATTAAATAATACTTATTTAGTGAGTATGTATACAAGCAACAACTCAGGAAAATTTAAAACGTTAAAAATATTTGAGGAGAATATTATGAAAATATCATACTCAAAAACTAGAAAAAAATTCAAATATGTCAAAAATATTATTGGCGTTCTTGTACTTAATATTTTGTAATAAGTACACAATATTGACAATATATATTATTATGCAACAGTTGAAATTAATTAAAGGTTTGTCTGGAGAGAAATTATCACATTAAATAATATCTATTTAGTGAGTATGTATACAAGCAACAACTGAAGAAAATTTAAAATGTTAAAAATATTTGAGAGTAATAATATGAAAATATACTCAAAAACTAGAAAAAAAAATTCAAATATGTCAAAAATATTTTTGACGTTCGTGTACTTAATATTTTGTAATAAGTACACAATATTGACAATATATATTATTATGCAACAGTTGAAATTAACAAAAGGTTTGTCTGGAGAGAAATTATCACATTAAATAATACTTATTTAGTGAGTATGTATACTACAAGCAACGACTGAAGAAAATTTAAAATGTTAAAATATTTGAGAGTAATAATATGAAAATATCATACTCAAAAACTAGAAAAAAAAATTCAAATATGTCAAAAATATTTTTGGCGTTCTTGTACTTAATATTTTGTAATAAGTACACAATATTGACAATATATATTATTATGCAACAGTTGAAATTAACAAAAGGTTTGTCTGGAGAGAAATTATCACATTAAATAATACTTATTTAGTGAGTATGTATACTACAAGCAACGACTGAAGAAAATTAAAAATGTTAAAAATATTTGAGAGTAATAATATGAAAATATCATACTCAAAAACTAGAAAAAAAATTCAAATATGTCAAAAATATTTTTGGCGTTCTTGTACTTAATATTTTGTAATAAGTACACAATATTGACAATATAAATTATTATGCAAAAGTTGAAATTAAAAAAAGGTTTGTCTGGAGAGAAATTATCACATTAAATAATACTTATTTAGTGAGTATGTATACTACAAGCAACTACTGAAGAAAATTTAAAATGTTAAAAATATTTGAGAGTAATAATATGAAAATATCATACTCCAAAACTAGAAAAAAAAATTCAAATATGTCAAAAATATTTTTGACGTTCGTGTACTTAATATTTTGTAATAAGTACACAATATTGACAATATATATTATTATGCAACAGTTGAAATTAATAAAAGGTTTGTCTGGAGAGAAATTATCACATTAAATAATACTTATTTAGTGAGTATGTATACAAAAAACAACTGAGGAAAATTTAAAATGTTAAAAATATTTGAGAAGAATAATATGAAAATATCATACTCAAAAGCTAGAAAAAAAAATTCAAATATGTCAAAAATATTTTTGGCGTTCTTTTACTTAATATTTTTAGCGTGGAAAAAAAATATTTAAGAACAAGAAATATGAAAGTTTTAATCTATTCCATTAAGTTTCCATTCACGTATAGCATATTTTCTTTCATTGCTTTAAAATGTTTTTTTTATAATCTAGAAACTTTCATTTTCGTTGTTGTAACATTTCGTTCGCTTTATCGTTTTCTTTTTCTAAATGCTTTGTAATGGATTAGTAAAGTGGAACAATCTGAAGAGTCGCTCTACTTCGCTGGATCACAAGGCCTAATCCTAATATAATGGAACTTGATTTTTTTTGCTGAATATCTTACACAAAACTTTCTCCTTTGATGCCAAAGCATCCTCAAATCTCATGGCTCTCAGATGAGAAATGTAACATACAGGAAACGCAATTTCAAGATTCCCCATTGTCTGATCAAAAGAAGAATTAGGCATTAAATGAAAATTTACATAAAATATTTAAATGAACCCAAAACCTGATTTGCTGTAAGACGAAAACGGTAAGAGGAAACTGCATTAAAGTACGTAATGCTAGGCTCGCTGAGTAATTTGCTGCGTGTATCCTCTCCATACTTTAGGATTTGGTCAAGAAATCATTTTTTTAAAAAATCATTTGCTCTGACTGCATTATCGTTGACTGACTTGGAATTTTTATCATTTTCATGTAATAGAAAGTGCGAACGAAGCTGAAATAGTTTCATGAAAATTATCTGAGAAAATAGACAAAGTTTAAGAAGCATTTGACTTTCACATGATACAATAATGCTGATAAAAAATATAATTATGGTGAAAACCAGCAAAAGGTATTTTAAGTCAGGAAAATGGATTTATAACTTTTGTGTGCATCATAGTCACCAGAAAAAAGTTTCAAATGTCTAGCTAGTCGGGAAGTTAGTTAAAAATCGATTGCAATATTTGTAAGGGACAAACACACACACAAACAAACAAGAAAGCAAGTTGATAAAAACATGGTAAAAAATGCAATCGTATATCTTTCAAAGCCACAATTAAATGATGGTATCACACTTGAGGCCTTTTTCCTGGAATCTAATTGTGGCACGAGGCAAAAACTTTGCAGTGGATATATCATTTTTCTTTTCGAACGGAATGGCAATGCTGAAAAATACACTGTAAGTGTCATTTCAGCTAATAGCGTGCAAAGATGGTGTCATAGTACAGTGTTCGCCTTTCTCATGGCGGCCTCATGATAAGACGCAAAGCGCATACTTCCAGGAAATACAGGAAGCGGAACGTTTAGCTGTCTAAAGAAAACAAGACGATACCGTGGAAGAGTATTTCACTCTTTGAGGTCCTAACCCATCAAAACATTTTTATATCCTAGTTTAGTACCATCCTGGTAGTGTACCAAAATATTTGCTTTTGAAACAATCGGCATAAACATGTCTAGGCAGCTTCAGCGTGTCTAGCGACACGCATCAGCAATTTTTCGATCTTTACCACGGTTATCGACGGTTAGGCGCATGGTTGAAACAGTTACCTTTAGCACAGCTAAGTGATAACAAGAGCACAGTACAATTGAGGAAGCTTGATGAAGAATTTTATGTGAAATATTTCATGATGGATGATGAAGGTGTGTATGGCAATAGTACTTATAATGATAGTGTAGTTGGAAAAAGGTTTAGTTCAATTAGAGTCATCAAGTGACAGCAAAAATAAATTGCAGAATAGCAGTTTTGCAGCTGTTCCTGCCTGTAGGCACTAAAACTTAATGAAACTACTATCTATCTATATATATAAAAAAGTTCCGTAACTGATTCACTGATATACAACGCACAGACCAAACCGCTGGACCTAAAGGGCTGACATTTTGCATGGCGATTCTTCTTATGGCTTAGGGGTGCACTAAGAAAGATTTTTCAAAAATTCTTCTGAGGTTTTATAAAATTAAATTTTTAAGCTGTTTTTGTAACTTTTTTTAAGTTTGCATTTAAAATAATAATTTGAGGGTTATAAAACTAATTTCTAAAGAAAGATCATAAAAATTTCTTTAAAATGAAATATTTTTTGTATCTTTACCTCGATTTTCTGATTTTTGGTGAATTTTTAAAGATTCAATTTTAGAATTTAATTTATTATATGCCGATCACGTGATTTCTTTTTCTGGTACTTTAAATAAATTTATCGTCACGTGCATAACAACTAAATAGACAAAAATTTTTTTTTCTTTCTAATGCGGCAGACGATTGGATATTATCCAAAAAAAATAAATATCCCTTACGTTTTTTTGTAAATATATATATATATATATATATATATATTTTACATTAATTGTATACATTGATCGTCGCATTTATTATAAATATATATATTTTTTGGCATTAATTGCATACATTGACCGTTGTATTTAATTTGAATGTACTCCGTAGCGAAGTACGGGTTTTCAGCTAGTAGACCATAAGTAAAAATGTCCCCAGTTTGATACCTTTCAGAAAGTATTGGAGCATTTTGGAATCGAATGCGGCAATAAAAAAATACCTTATTACAAAGAAATTTTAAATTAAAGGTCCATTTCAGCTTCTTCGGCTGTGGATATTTAGGATAACCATCCTTTTCGGATAATTTCCGCTTTAACGTTCCTTTCACTTATTCTCTTTGAAATACCCTAATTCTTGGACAATATTTACGACTTCCAGGTCAGGTAGAAAAGGTAAGTCTTGTTTTCCACATACGCGGGGTCGTTTCTAAGGTCTCCATAGAAATATCACTAACAACAATATGGCAACGACTGAATACATGCCGCTCTTATCTAGTTAAAAATATGTCCAAAAGATAAATGGCATAATATATAATTATTTTAAGTTTCCAAACCGCGTTGCTCGCACTAGCTCTTACGATTCGACCTTTGTCAAATTTCATCGTAAAACCTGACACGGCCTTCAACTGAGTGAGTGTTTGTAAAAGCAAACCAGGGTATGGACATTAGGAAAAATGAAGCAAACATACGACCGAGCAACTCAAAAACAAGATAACGGAGCGAGGCGAATACATTGGTATACCAACGCAATGCAGAGATTTCAGATTTTAAAAGCTGGCCTGAACTGGACCAAACATAAGTGAGTCGAATTTTTTTTCCTTTCGAAAGGGGGCAAATAATTGGACTTTATCGGCCGTGAACAGGCCTTCTGCGGAAATAACATCCTCGGGAGATTATATTTTATCATATTATATTATACTAGTAGGTAACCCGTCATTTTGACGTCATAATGGAAAAAGGATATGAAAATTAAAAAATATCCCGAATTATCTAAAATATTGCATTTAATCCACACCTTGTAAAAGCAAACCCTATCATTATTTTTTATTTATTTAATTTTTCATGCGATTGGAGTAGTAGACTGCCATCCAACCCGTCGTTTTGACGTCATAATACTAAAAATGACGTCATAATGGAAAAAGTATATGAAAGTTAAAAAATATCCCGAATTATCTAACAATATTACATTTAATCCACACCTTGTAAAAGCAAACCCTATCATTATTTTTTATTCATTTAGTTTTTCATGTGATTGGAGTAGTAGACTGCCATCCATTTTATTTACAGTTCACTACGTGATTCATTCACATTCAAGTTTGTTTACTTTCAGAATTCATCGCAAAAGTAAACAGAATTTTAAAAACTGTTAAATATACAGCTAAAAGCATCCAATTTTTTTTAGTTCTGAATGTTTTATAGAAAAATAGGCTGAACAAACGTGATTTGATGGAGAAGATATTTGTTTTTAGGTAAGAAAAAATTCTGATCCACATCTGAAATTGAAATTAAGCCTAACCGGCGGTTTGTTTACTGAGGGCTTCAATTGAAAGATGAGTACAACCCGGAAGTGTCATACAGAGACAACGGCTATTATATATAGGACTAGCCGCTGCGCGACCAGCATGGTCGCTTTTAGTTTTATATTTTCTTTTGCAAAACAACGTAACTGAAAGTAAGGAATGTTACCATTACCTGTCATCATAAATATACGTTGTTAAGGGGTATTCTTCATAAGGCTGATTCTAGAACATCGTGATCAAAAAAATGTGAATTTCCATTACTTCAGAACAGAGTTCAAGATAAGACTGAGAAACCCAACATCAATGATTTTAAAAATTACATTCCTCTTTGTATGTACTATTTTTCAAAATTAAGATATCAATACTTTATCATTACAAGAAATAAGAAATTGTTGGGGAAATATTTAAAATATAGTGTTGATTAAATCACTCTCTTTATGTATTACTGTTCACAATTCAGATATCTACACTTAATCATATCAAATAATAAATTGTTGAGAAAATTTCTTCACTTATTAAATGGAGTAAAAATTCGGCAAGTACTGAAAAAAGTGTAGAAAATTAACTATTACTGGTTTCTGATTCCCATGCCGGGGACGGTTAAGCGTAACCTCGCGATTATTTATGCTCTTTCTTTCACGCCTCTCTCTTAATGAATTATTTCTTCGCTTTCTTTCTTGAGACTGTTCCGAATTTTCACTTGATCGTGCAGCGCGCTTTCGAACATTCCTGATTTCAGTGCGTAAATCCATGTTGACACGCGGTTGCAAGTTGCGGACGGCAGCTAATGTTTACATCTGGTAGTGGCAGCCGTTGCCATTCTGAGTGTAGAAATATCGTCGATTTTTGTGCCGCATACCTACGTGTTTCATATATATAGATTTTTATCATATTATATTTTATCATATTATTTAAATATGTAAGTTATAGCACAGAAATTTGATGTTATCATAATTAAATCTAGCACAGCGAAAACACTGGCAACTCTTTATGAATGTTTCCTTAATTGGTGGTTAAAACTCATGGTTATCATTTGCAACCAGGGGACTAAAGTTTTTGAGACCTGCAGCTTTAAGCTGATCCCAAACGGCTTCAGACACCTAAGCCTACGGGGGAATTCGAATCCGCCGACTTTAGCGAAGAGCACGCCTGAGCCAATCGGCGATTGTCTGGCGGAATCATTTTGAGCTGGTCTTCTATCTTTAGACGAGTACGAAACTTTAATAAGATTTCATTCATAATCCGCAAAGTTGACTGCTTACATTTTCTCGTTAAGTTCTTTAAATTGCACGCGTAAACTATACATCTGTCTTTACATAATTATGCATAACTATTATGCCTTCGAATTTCAAACTACATGAGTTAAACATTTGAAACTTTATAATTAAATTTAGTATTCTTTCGAAAAGATTCCATTTTACACTTCTGTAAAATCGGAAAAGGATATATATATTATATATATATATATATATATATATATATATATATATATATATATAAATGTGAAGTATTAAAGCTTAGATGTTTTCTATCAATTTTGGTTAGTGGAAGTAGTCAACATATGGTTCAGTGGTTAAAAGTTTCTAAATCGAAACGACAGAAGAAACGAAAGTCAACAGAATTAATATTAAGAATAACATTTAATGAATATAGAATGTGCTCTTCACAGTAAGAATCACCTTTTCGAAGTGTCACAAACATTTACTTAAAGCGGGAATCGAAATGTTGTGAAAATCAATGCGCATGCGCGCTATACAGGAAGTGATCTATTTATAGAAATCTTGCGCTACAATTCACTACAGCAGCTGTTAGTTTAATAACATTGGGAACAGTTTATGATAAAAAAATTTAAAAAGTTAATATAATCGAAAAAGGAAAAGTCCGGAGATGATTAGACTGGAACAGTTAGCATTAATAATATTTCTTCCTGCTGCACCAAGTCTAAATGTTAACCTATGGAGAAAAAATTTCCACCAAATGGATTTAAAGATTTTTTTAACTCTACTCCGTAATAGAGAATTTTTTTTTACTCTCCTATCCTATTTATTTTAGAAATTTCGCTTGCCGAACGTTGGTTGGTTAAAGTTTAATGCCTCAAGTTCCACAAAGGACAAACACATCGAGAGCGGAAACAAAGCGCTCATATAAAATTATTAAGTGGACATAGAAGATAACAGATATAAATGGTGATAAGAACCAAGAAGGTAAAAACAGCCAAATTTTAAAAAGCAGACAAAAACTGTAATGTATAAAACATGACAAAAAATGGTAATATATATATAAAGATAATAGAAACGGTAAAGTGTAAAAGTTGATGAAAACAGAGGTTAAAAGCAGTGATATGTAAAATGTAATACAAGTCATACATAATAAAAGGTGAAAAACACAGTCGAGTATAAAGCGTGATAAAAACAACACACAGGCAGAGCCAGATTTTCCTATAGGCTAACTAGGCTTCAGCCTACGGCCTCAAGATCAAGAGGGGCCTACATTCAAATTGGTTTAGTTTAAGACTTAAAATTCATAATAATTCATACTTAAACTTTAAATGCGAATTATTATGAAATAAATTTATCTGAATTGAATTTGGTTTAATCTTCAATTTATAGAATATATATGTTAGTACCAATAACTACATGTTCCATTTAATATATTGATATATATATCACAGTAATGATGTATTTTATTATCTCTCATGTAATTTACAAATCTAAAAATGAGAGGTGAAAGGGCCTCATAAGTGGAATAGCCTATTGCCTCTTTTCATCTAAATCCGGCCCTGCACACAGGACAAATCAAAAATCAACATCAAAGATGATAAAACAGGCCACTGAGACAAAGAAAGTCAAAAAGTGAAGGATTGGGGCCACATGCTTACCGAAGGAAATTATGTGCGTTTAAAATGGAGTATATTAAAATTTCCCTCCGAATTATTACAATTTTAAAATACTAGGTATCCCGTACGAAATTTTCGCATGCGATCTTATTTTTTTCATCGACTTTCACATCCTTTGTTTTGATTTAAGACCTTTATTCTGATTATCCTTTAATTATGAGACAGATTAGCTTTCCCTTGATAGCTTGGTAGAAGTTTTGTCACATGCAATTCAATTGTGTACATAGGATTGAATAAATATAATTAAACTCTAAAACGGCCTATCAGAGAAAAATATCACTCATAAGATGTTCTTCAGGGAGAAAGAAAATAGATTTTAGTCCAAACAAACTGTTTTTACATGCAAAAAGAATAATATAAACCTACGCGGATGTTGCCAAAAAGAAACATATTAATTAATTCACAGAATGATAGTGAAAGCAGACGATTTTAAAAGTTGAAATTTCAGTGATCGTGCGCACGCCATCTAGCGGAAGAAAATATGTTTATAATGTTTATGCTTCTATTTTCCAACAAATAATACACTGGTTATCAAAAATTAAGGAAAAGTCACAAAAATAGCGATTACTCAAAAAGTTACGCGTAGAATTTAATGAAACTTATACACATTATACAACACGTAGGTAGGTATAAAATAGCATAAAAAGAAATCGCCAGACAATTATGGTGTTATAGAAACTAGCATATGTATACAATGAAAAAATCGGATGTGTCAGTTTGGTATAGGAAAAGTACCTTTAATATGGCGAATGATTCCCCCGAGAAGCAATACAGCACATACAGCGATGTGTGATGCTGTCAATTATGCGGTCTACCAGTTCGGTAGGAAGTGAGAGCCATTGCTCTTGCAAAGCAGTTGAAAGCGTGGCTAGGGTCCTAGGAGGAGGATTGAGAGCAGCTATACGTCGTCCTAAAGCGTCCCAAACAGGCTCGATAGGATTTAGGTCCGGTGATCGAGCTGGCTACTCGATGCGCTGAATTGTTTCCTGCTCAAGATAACCATCCACGATGTGAGCCCTGTGCGGTCTCGCGTTATCGTCCTGTAGCACGAAAGCATCACCTATTGCCCCGGCATAAGGACGCCCATAAGCATCAAGGATGTCATCTCTATAGGTGTGAGCATTCATATTTCCACGGTGAAAGACATGGAGGTCTGTTCGTCCACCCAAAGACATACCATCCCAAACACAGACACTGCCTGATTCGCATGCATCTCTTTCAATGATGTGTGATGGATGAAAACGAATTCCACGCTCTCTCCAAATCAAAATACGCCTACTATCGCTTTGGAGGCTAAACCTGGACTCATCCGTAAAGAGAACAGCCCTCCATTCATCGCGCGTCCAGTGGACATGTTGACGTGCCCACTGCAAACGTTCCCGCCTATGGCGTGACGTGAGCGGGACGCAAATGGTTGGTCGTCTCGCAAAAAGACCACCTTAGTGAAGCCTTCTACGCACAGTTGAGGTTGATACCAACCTTCCGAAGCTTGCAGCGAGGGAGGATCTGAGTTCAGACTGAGTAGCGGTTCTAAAGCTTCGTGCGCATAATGACAGATATTGGTCATCGGCACTCGTCGTAGCGTATGGCCGTCCTTGGCTGAACCTCCTGGATGCCGAATCCGTGGTTAGAAATTGTTGCCAAAAGACGGACCCACATTTAGCCATCTGGCCACTTCTGTCTGACTTTGTCCTGCCTCTAGTCTCCCAATAGCTCGCCATCGCAGTTCTTTGGTCAAATGATGTCTGGATGTCACTGTTACAATTTGGCTATGCCAGATGTCTAATCTCAGCTTCGAGGCGACAATTGCCGCCTTGCTCTGAGACATGCAATTTTATGCTACACGCAAATGACGCATTCCGACTGCAGCACCTCTATTTTGCGTAATTTTGTATTGTAGTCAATTTCGTGTGCGAATTCTTCCACGTATTCAGCAGAGTACAGTGGAATGTTCAAAGAATGACAACGTTCTTGATTTAAAAAAAAAAATTATTCACTCGAACTGCATGAAAACTAAACAACAAGAACGAACCAACAAAAGATCAAATTAACAAATTAACGATCAAATGAGCAAACATAGAAAGCTTCGTTACTCTCTTCTAACAAAGTCAGTTCGGCACGTCAATCGTGACGGCGGTGCTCCACGTTTCTTCCGAAATTTGCATTGCCGCTTCCCAACAAGTATTGTTCAGCACTTTTACTTAACAACATATTCAAATTTTAAACAGATTGGCCTAGTTTTGAATGTGTTATCCCTCTTTCTGTCATTTTTCCTTAATTTTTGATAACTAGTGTACAATGTGTAATTCCCAATTAACAATTCGCACGTAGCGGAGATCTTAATCTTTAAGGGGACTCACGACCCTTAAGTCGAGGAAATAAGGCATATTTTCATACTTTTTGTAACTATTTCAGTTTACTCCCAATTTTTCCAAATTTTATGTATATAGAGAAATTGATATATTTATTTTAATAAACAAATTTTCAGCTCTAAAATACTATTTTAGAGCTGAAAATTTAATTAATCCTTAATTTTCAGCTCTAATTTGACCTACGACCCTTAAGTCGAGGAAATAAGGCATATTTTCATACTTTTTGTAACTATTTCAGTTTACTCCCAATTTTTCCAAATTTTATGTATATAGAGAAATTGATATATTTATTTTAATAAACAAATTTTCAGCTCTAAAATACTATTTTAGAGCTGAAAATTTAATTAATCCTTAATTTTCAGCTCTAATTTGACCTACGACCCTTAAGTCGAGGAAATAAGGCATATTTTCATACTTTTTGTAACTATTTCAGTTTACTCCCAATTTTTCCAAATTTTATGTATATAGAGAAATTGATATATTTATTTTAATAAACAAGTTTTCAGCTCTAAAATACTATTTTAGAGCTGAAAATTTGATTAATCCTTAATTTTCAGCTCTAATTTGACCTACGACCCTTAAGTCGAGGAAATAAGGCATATTTTCATACTTTTTGTAACTATTTCAGTTTACTCCCAATTTTTCCAAATTTTATGTATATAGAGAAATTGATATATTTATTTTAATAAACAAATTTTCAGCTCTAAAATACTATTTTAGAGCTGAAAATTTAATTAATCCTTAATTTTCAGCTCTAATTTGACCTACGACCCTTAAGTCGAGGAAATAAGGCATATTTTCATACTTTTTGTAACTATTTCAGTTTACTCCCAATTTTTCCAAATTTTATGTATATAGAGAAATTGATGTATTTATTTTAATAAACAAATTTTCAGCTCTAAAATACTATTTTAGAGCTGAAAATTTGATTAATCCTTAATTTTCAGCTCTAATTTGACCTACGACCCTTAAGTCGAGGAAATAAGGCATATTTTCATACTTTTTGACTCTTTGTAACTATTTCAGTTTACTCCCAATTTTTTCAAATTTTATGTATATAGAGAAATTGATATATTTATTTTAATAAACAAATTTTCAGCTCTAAATATAATTTAAAATAATTTTTTTTAAATGCTTTAGATATACCTTGGTTTTTTAAGTATTTTTATTGTATACTGGCTTGCGCGCAGAACTGTGAAATTAATTTTACACTTAAATGTATAATTCCTGGTTCATATTTAAAATAAATAATTCAAAATACAATTGAACATAAAACATTCAACATTAAAATATTTTTTCAATTTTTTTTAAAACTACTCAAAATATACTTAAAATTTCCTTAAATTTTTGCATTAATTTACCCCTGAAAAAAATTACAAAATGTGCAATAATTCTAGTTCAGACGCAATAAAATAACATGATTATGCAGTGATAAAAAAATCATGGAATTATGTTTCATAGTTTTTGAGATATCAGTTGCGGAATGATGCAAAATTACATTTTGAGAAAAATGAGTCTAAAATTTTTCTTACCATTAACATGATCAGTAATTAAATATTTAGAATATCAATATCTCCGGAACTAAGCGGAATATTTTCATGCGGTTTGCTTTATTTTGTTCAGAAATGATCAGGCTTTAACATATATATTTTTCAAAAAATCGAATGTTTTAAAGATTTAAGAGTAGTGAGTCCCCTTAAAATGGTACCTCATTTATCGATTTTGGTTATATATGAAGGGGGAAAAAGGGATAAATTGCCTTCTAGAAATAATATATATAGATAATTTGGGTTCCTTTTTAAAGAATGAAAAAGGTACCGAAATTTTTTTCTCTATCATGGGGTACAATTAAAAAAAAACTTTCAATTCAATACGACAATCACTCGAAACATTTTCTCCCTGGATTAACACTGAGCTGGGCGAATGAATCTAATAGGGGTACTATCCTGCAGCCTTAAGATATCCGGTATACCTTTGAAACGGCATTTTCGATCTAAAAATAGATTTTCCACTTATAGAATAATATCAAAGACTAATCTTTTATCTTTAATTCTGTTTGAATCATGTTAACCGAGAGCCGAGTAACATTATTTTAACAACAGTTGTCAAAACAACCGGAAGTAGTTTTTTTTCTTTCTCAAAATCAATTTTTCCGCCATTTCTCTTGACTACAATAAAGAGTAACGCATGAAATGCATTAAAATTTTGAAGAGTTGATATTCAAATGCTTCTAATATTTTTTCTACAGACTACGCTCATCGTTGTAGATTCATCAGTTACCAGGGCCTTTTTATCGCATGGGCAAATCGGGACTTTGCCCAGGGCCCCCTGATGCTATGGGGCCCCAAAACCCCCTTGGTGTATGCACCTAGTACTTCTAATAGTATGTATTTTTATAAATGTCCATAAAGGGGGGCCCCCAGCGTTCATAATCGGGCCCTGTCATTACATTAGTATGAATAAATTGCAAACGACAAAGAATTTTAAACCATTTTTCTGCGCATCTCTACTTAAACTGTTACAGCTTCTTAGATACAATGAATATTGTCTCGAGAATGCCGTATTCCCTACAGAGAGTTATTATCTTCATTCTCCAATTTCTAAAATAGTATATTTGTTTATGTATACTGCACCGTAATAAGACAGCTAGTTAACAGGAAAAACAAACTTTATTTTATATTGACGAGACCAGGGGCAACACAACACAAAAATTGGCGTGGAACTCATCACATTATAACAGTAGCATTATATCTCAGCTACTCAACAGAATCAAAAATAGACGAGAGATATCACCTCAAAAGCTGGCGTGGAACACACTCAGAACAACCGTTCTTATTCTTCTCTTCTCGTTCGAACTTTTTTTTCACTTCAGTTCGCTGGCATCGGTGAGTCATCACAATACACACACACACACACACACACACACACACATATATATATATATATATATATATATATATATATATATATGAAGAAATCGTAACGGATATTTTTACAGACAAAATAATGGAGAAGAAAATATTCAAATTAAATACAATCGTCAATGTATGCAATTATTTTGCATGTTTAATATCTATATAACATACTCATTTGAATTAAATTCTTAAAAAGATTCCATCTCAATGGGTCTAGTGGTTAAATTTTATCTTTTGCAGTATTTTAATATTTTTTCTTGTCAATTTATTTCGTTGTTATGCACGTGACGCAAGATTTACAGTGTCACAAAAAGAAAAGAAACCACGTGATCAGCATTTAATAAATTAAATTCTAAATATAAATCTTTAAAAATTTACCAAAAATCAGAAAAGGGAGGTAAAAATTCGAAAAAGATTTCGTTTTAAAGGAATTTTTATGATCTTTCTCGAAATATAAATTTTCTAACCCTCAGATTATTATTATTACCATGTTTTTATTAACTCGCTTTCTTGTTTGTTTGTGTGTGTTTGTGTTTGTCCAGTCCAAATCTTGCAATCGATTTTTAACTAACTTCCCGACTAGCTAGGTATTTGAAACTTTTAGAATAGCATAGAACACGATAGCAGTGCATTATTTTAATACTTTTAGCCATCTTTAAGCAGTATTGAATTCAATTTCAGTTAATTTTGTTTTGTACACTGGTGCAGCCATCTATCGACCGGGACGGGAACGAAAAGTTAAACGCAAGTTAACTTCCAATTAACTTCATTTTATTCAAGTTGATGGGATATTTCATCAAAAAAATTTTTAAAAAGTATTTATTAATACATCGAATTGTCAAGTTTATATGATTGAACAGAAAATTTAAAAACATGGTATATAAAAAGTTCTTTTTATCTTGTAATTATTTTAAATGCAAACTTTAAAGAATGTTACAAAAACAGCTTAAAAAATTAATTTTGAAAATCTAAGAAGATTTTTTCAAAAATCTTCCTTAGTGCACCCCTACACTATAAGAAAAATCGCCATGCAAAATGTCAGCCCTTTTGGTCCAGCGGTTTGGTCTGTGGATTATCTGTCAGTCAGTCACGTTACTGTTATATATATATATATATATATATATATATGTGTATATATATATATATACACATATATATATATATACACACATATACAGTGGACGCTCGTTAATTCGAACTCGAAGGTTCTCAGAAAAAAGTTCGAATTATCCGATGTTAAGAGAAAATATATAACTTTAAATGTGTATCACTGAAGAAGAAACTCTCCTAGTATGTATAACCTCAGAAAATATATTATACCATGTTATCTAAAGTTAAACATATTAAAAAGCAATACAGACTTACATTAATCATAAAATGAAGCAAAAGATATGCAGTATAAAGGAAACTTTTATTAAAAATATGAATTACACTTTGGGGAAAAACTGTAAAATGGATGTTTGGTTCTGTTTATGATGCCTACATTTTTCAGCCAGCTTCTCGATTTGAAGTAAACATTTCAATTCATTTTCAGAGGAAGGTTCCATCTGAATAAATGCTTTCAGAGTTTTAATAAAGTCCATTATGGCTTTGTCCATTATGGCCGCATTAGAAATATCTTTCGGCAGGTAAGTAGAGAAAAGCCCTGGAGGTTTCCTACCGAAATTAGTGCATACGTCTTCGATTACATCAGAGCTTTGGCCACATACAGAGATAAGAAATATTGTGCCTTGACTTAATCGAGAAAGCCATCCATCACTGCATTTAAAATCTTCAATATCCATTCAAATTGCCAATTCATCAGCCTTCGTCAGCAAAGACATTTTGACACACAAAATAATAAATACAGTGTGTATTTTCTCCATTAAACGAGGAAAAATAATTTTTTTTGTCAAATTCTTAGTTCGAATTTACCGAAGTGATAAAAATTTAGTCCGAATTAATGAGATATTTTTAACATTAACTCCAATACAAGTTTTTTTGGGGCCTTTGGATTAGTGCGAATTAACCGAAAGTTCGAATTAACCGAGTTCGAATTAACGAGCGTCCACTGTATATATATAGATATATATATATATATATATATATATATATATATATATATATATATATATATATATATATATATATATATATATATATTGATTGCGGATTTTCCCCTTGAAAAATTTATTTTAATGGAACAGCTCCATTTTTTTTATTACATTTTTCCAAGTTTGATATGAACATCTCATTAAAATAAATATATAAAAAGACAAAATATTTTTTTTTCTCGGAAATCACCTCCGGAGGTCTACCAAGTCATCGGTATTCAAAAGCTCTTCTTCCCATTTGTTACAACTAAATTTACTACGTGAACGGCATGTTTCATTGAAAAGGGGAGAAAGGAACACTTTCATCAGAATTCTTCTAAACGGTCGTTTAGGTCAGGGAAAAGCAGGTTTTAAAATTTTGAAAGCATTTGCATGTCTCTCTTGTACTTGGAGACAATATAAATTTCCGTGCATGTTGAAGCTCTCTTCTGTCATGGAATTGCTATCTCAGAAGGTTATCAAACTTCCCTTGGCAATGTTTTTTTTAAACGTTTCCGCGGAGTAACATAGCGAACTCTAGCAGGAAACAATTGATCATCGTTACTCATATCTTTCTTGAAGGTGACCTTTCAAGCAGTCATGAATGTAAAGTAACTTCAGGACCATAATCCAGTTAAGAAGATGTTACTGAACTTGTGTCGAATGGTAGGGGTTATAAAACTTCAAAATGGTGAATATAGGACTACATCTGGCCTTTTTTTTTAACCTATGTCTTTATTTGGAAAATTAATCCATATTTACAGGCAACAGAAACAGCAAAGAACTAAGCATTGAACAGATGCATAAAGCACAACAGTGAACAAAGTCAGATAAAAGGTGTTAAAAGTTCATCATATCTCTAGCGTCCCAGTATAATTTGGTAAAGTTCCCACTTTTTTGGGCTTCCGGATCAAGTCCTGGGCATGTAAGTAAATGATCTGCATTCATATTGCCAGCCCTGCAGACCTGGCATTCACTTTTGGTTAGGATGCCAATGCGGTTTAAATGTTCTGCTAGACAGTCGTGGCCTGTTTTCAGTCTGAAATGTGCCACTGCTTCTGTACCGGATTTATGACTATAGTCTTTCCAGCTGTCCTGGATCTCTTCCCAACGTTTCCCTTTAGATAGCAAGTTCTGCTCTGTCTTAAGTTTTAAAGAGATTTTGTTGTAGATGTTTTTCTTTATTGAGTCTGTAGAGATTGGATGAGTTATCTGTTGTTCTAGGATTCCCTTCTCTGCTAACGAGTCGGCTCCTTTGTTACCTTCAATGCAAACGTGCGATGCAAGCGTGCGTTTTTTCATATTTAATGTTTACATATATACGTGTTTGATATCGTATCGCAACCCGCTAAGAAAAGTGTCTCAAGTCAAGAAAGGGCAATTTTGAGGTTATATTATGAAATATATGTATGAAGTGCCCCATCGTGCTCGAAAAGCGACACATATTTCTCTCTCGCAATTTGTCCACCTGGGGACATTTGTATTCAAAGCACTGTGGTAACACTTACAAGTATCTGTGACTTTTAAGGGGACTCACGACCCTTAAGTCGAGGAAATAAGGCATATTTTCATACTTTTTGACTTTTGTAACTATTTCAATTGACTCCCAATTTTTCCAAATTTTATGTGTATTATAAATTGATATATTTATTTTAATAAACAAATTTTCAACTCTCAAAATAATTTTAAATAATTTTTTTTAAAAATGCTTTAGATATACATTGTTTTTTAACTAGGAAATTAATTTTACACCTAAATGTATAATTCTTGTTTTATATTTAAAATAAATAATTCAAAACACAATTGAACATAAAGCATTCAACATTAAAATATTTTTTTCAATTTTTTAAAACTGCTCAAAATATACTTAAAATTTCCTTAAATTTTTGCATTAATTTACCCCTGAAAAAATAACAAAATGTGCAGTGATTGCAATAACTCTAGTTCAGACGCAATAAAATAACATGATTATGCAGTGAGGAAAATTTCATGGAATAATGCTTCATAGTTTTTGAGATATCAGTTGCGGAATGATGCAAAATTACATTTTGAGAAAAATGAGTTTAAAATTGTTCTTACCATAAACTTGATCAGTAATTGAATATTTAGAATATCAATATCTCCGGAACTAAGCGGAATATTTTCATGCGATTTGCTTTATTTTGTTCAGAAATGATCAGGCTTTAACATATATTTTTTTTTCAAAAAATCGAATGTTTTAAAGATTTAAGGGTAGTGAGTCCCCTTAAAATTGTAAAATTCAAATACATCCCTGCAATAAATTTAATGATACTAACAAGGGATCACAATCCAAACGACTTTAGACCTAAGCTGCCCTTTTTGTTTTGTCTGATTTATTGCTAAGAAACATTTGTTACCCTTTGAGTACATAAACCCACTCAACTGAGGCATAAAAACTTGCCATGAATTTGGTATGGACAGAAACACATGTTAGAAAGCAACTAAACTCTAGACAAACACCTTGAGACAGTTAAGTACAAACTTACAACGTGGTGATGCCATTATGGGTACTTATGGGCGATGCCATTTAAGACGATACTCATGCCTATTCCTCCCTTTTCTGGATATCTAAAGCTGAATTTTTGTCATGAGGACAACAGTAAAATTGTATTTGGTTGCTCGATGGTTTAACAGCAGTTTATTACTGTATTTTGAACTACAAAAGTAACTAAAGAAAATAATCAGTTTGCTTTTCTACTTTGGCTTCATTTCGAAAATCCAATTAGAGAATGAGAGTTTCATGCCAATGGCAGATTATAGCGTCCATCTCATTTTTAACCTTCAAGTAAGCGTAGATAATCTGCACAAATTATTTATTTACAGTTCTGTCCATACCTTATGGATGTACAGAAAAGAAAAAATTTTGGGGATAAAGGCCTTCTAATTTTGTATGCATGCAATGCAATTGAATAAGTTAAAAGAGCAGTTATTTATTTAATAATCAATACGACGAGCAATTTCCTTTTCTTGTCTAAGTCACATGTGAAGAATTTAGCAGATAAAAATTTGCCTAAAATATAAATTTAGGAATATTTTAAGCTTTTGTTACTGTTTTCAACAACAGCAGAACAAAAAAATAATCTTAAAGGTGCAATTAAGTGCAAAATATCATTGTGATTTTTCCAAATCGAAAATATTACTAGAAGCTGTTTATTGTGTTCTAACCCATGATACTTGAACTAAAATCGTTGTTCAGCATCGACGATAGCTGAGTTCCAGTGGCGTAGCGAGGGGGGGGGGAAGGGGTCTATCATGCCCCGGGCGCCACTCGCAGAGGGGCGCCAATATAAGATCTATATATTATATTACTATATGTTTTTCGGAGGAGTGTCAATATAAGGTCTATATATTATATTACTGTATGTTTTTCGGGGGGGGGTCGCCAATAGAAGGTCTACATATTATATCACTATACGTTTTTCGGGGGGGGGGGCGCCGCAAAGGTATCATGCCCCGGGCGCCAATTATTCTCGCTACGCCACTGCTGAGTTCTGTATAATAATGCTCTTTATTTACATTAATTTACACATTTTAAACATTTTAGAGAACTGTAGAACATTAACTACATCGAGTCGACTGTTCTTCCGAAAATAAAAACATTTCCGCCTTTACAGTCGTTGCCAAAACCGCTGCCTAAAACTTTGTCGTTGCCATGGTAACGCAGAACGAAAAGAACTCCTCACAAAAACCGCTTACGTCACAATCATTAATATCCGTTCTAACGTAAAAATTTTATCAACTAATAGCAACGGTTTTGAAACAATTTTGAGGAAGAGAGTTAAAAGGGAACATTTGGAGTTTTTAAAATCACAAATAAAAATGTCGATTTTTCAAAACCACCTGTTTCATTCTGAAAACGTTATTTGGAGGTGTTTTTTTTTTTTGATGTTTTGAATGTGTATAGAAGAGAACTATTTCTCGTTCGTCGAAGTTAGGTAGAATAGCTGATTTTAACAAAGTGTGTTCAGGACTTGGCAGCCTTTCGGAAGAAAAATGAATAATTGATTACATAAATAGTTTCAATTTTACAGTTTCATTTGTTTTTCAAATTTAAAGGGTTACTTTGGGTTTTTTAAACATTTCGTTTCAGCTTGCAAGCTGAAAAGCAGAATCGGAAGGCAATTACTGAGATTTGAGAAAATAGACAATGGAACTTCAAAGATATGAAAAATAAAAGATAAGATCACTTTGAAAATATATCATAGTTTTTTTTTTAAATTACTTACGGAGTTCTCAATCAAATAATGTAGTTGTGAAAACAAAATATTTTCCCTTTTATTATTTTCATCGCACATTTAAAATGCTGAAGAAGATCGATTTATTCAAATCATTGTTGATTATATCCCTATTATGGTTTAATTATTGGTCGATCGGTGTCGTGTCCACTCTGGAGTCCCACGGGCCGCCAAGAAAGCTAAATCGTTCTTCATCATCGACAATAGTTGAGTTCTGTATAATAACGCCCTTTATTTACATTAATTTACACATTTTAGACATTTTAGAGGAGAACTGTAGAAAATTAACTTGCATTTTGTCGACTGTTTTTCCGAAACTAAAAGCATTTCCGCCTTTACAACCGTTGCCAAAACCTTTGCCTAAAACTTTGGCAATGCCATGGTAACGCAGAGCGAAAATGACCAACGGTTTCTTTATTTTCTATATTTTAATTCGGTGTCATTCCTAAAGTAAAAATTAATAATATGAATGTTTATTTTCGGAATGACGCTAAATTAGGTCTGTTACGATTGATATTTATTTATGTTTGTTGCTGACCGAAAAATTAGATTTTCTTTTTATGAAGATTTTAAAATTTTACTGTTGAAATTATCCAAAGAAATAATAAGATTGAGAATTGTAAAATGTTTGAAAATATATCCATAAAGGTTATCATTATATATTTTCTAATGAAATTAAGATGACGTACTATTGTTATTACTACTGAATATCAACGTTCAAATGGATCATAATATCAACATTCAATTAGGATTTTAAGTATGAAATTCAGCAAATAATAAAATCGATTTTTTTTAAACCATAATCTCAAATGCATCACTTTTATACGGCAGAGTCTTAATTATTTTTTTTTTTACTACGATCACTTCGGATCTAAATTATCCAATTATTTATTGAGATGAAAATCGAATACCCAGTGACGTAGCGAGCATAACTGGCGCCCGGGGCACGATACCTTTTTGGCACCCCCCCCTTTCTGAAAAACATATAGTAATAGAAACATATATTCCGAAAAACATATAGTAATGTATATAGAATTAATGAAAAGGACCATTTGGCGCCCCTGTTCGAGTGGCGCCCGGGGCATGATAGACCCCATTGACCACCCCACGCTACGCCACTTCGAATACCCGAACCTCCCTTGGGAGAAATAGGCTAGCTGCACAGTGAATGTTCCATAGATTTAAGCGACTTCTGCAAAACCAGAAAGTTCTTTTTGTGCAAGTTCTTAAAACTTTTCAGGTTTAGAAAATTTGGATTCCAGTTGTGAGCTGGCTTCATATCACTTTCTGGTATTATGGGTTTGGTTTCACAGACTCTGGTACCGAATGCCACTCGGTCATCGTCCGCTTCTAATATTACAAACATTTTACAACAACAACAAAAAGCACTAATTTTGCTTTATAAAATTTGTTTTATTGGTGTGTAACACTATAGCTACACTTTAACATTGTCTTCTTTGTTTGCAATTCCAAATCCATCTTGAAAATATGTGCAAAATTCAAAAGTGATTTTGACCTCTCTTTGACGTGAGCTGTCTAGATTTTGCTCGACACTTCATTCCCCAAACTGAATAATAAGTAAATCTATATATATAAAACGCGTAGGTATGCGGCACAAAAATCGACGATATTTCTACACTCCGAATGGCAACGGCTACAACTACCGGATGTAAACATTAGCGGCCGTGCGCGGGTGTGTGTAGTGGCTAGACGACAGCACGTAATTTGGTACAATTTAATTGCTGTATTTTACTCGTGAATAATTTTAATTTATTCACGAAATAATTTTAATTTATTCATTTGATATGATTAAGTGGAGATTTCTGAATTGCGAACAATAGTACATACAATAGTACATACAGAGAGTGATGTAATCTATACTATATTTTAGTACTTGCTGAAATTTTACTCCTTTTTATAAGTGAAGAAATTTTTCCAACAATTTATTATTTGATTTAATGATAAAGTGTATGTATCTTCATTTTGAAAAATAGTACACACAGAGAGGGATGTAATTTTTAAAATCATTGGTGTTGGGTTTCTCAGTCTTATCTTTAACTCTGTTCCGAAGTAATGGAAATTCGCCTTTTTTAATCACGATGTTTTAGAATCAGCCTTATAGTGAATTTAGCAACGATTTTAAATCTTTTGGCTAAACTTCCACTAACCCTTAACAACGTAAATTCATGTTGACAGGTAATGGTAACATTCCTTACATATGTTACTTTCAGTTGAATTGTTGCAAAAGAAAATATATAACTAAAAGCGACCATGCGTAATGCACATATTAAAATTTTAATTTAAATTTCCTGGAGTACTTTAGAGCACTGGTGTCAAACTCGCGGCCCGGCCAATATATTGGCATACAATAATATATAATAAAGTAACCGACGCAGAATTATAATAAGATAGGAAGAATTAGCTAAATGTTTTTTGATGATACTCTTTTTTTGCTATTATTAAACAATATGCATATATTTATGTTGAATATACTGTAATTAGGTAAATAAACCTACGTTTCTATTAATATGGATTTTTTTTTGCGGCCCACCTATAGTTAAACCTTGTTTGTTTGACCCAAGGTAGCCTTTGAGTTTGACAACCCTGCTTTAGAGCAAGGGGAGCGTGTTTTACCTTAGGCCATAAATATTTTTTTCAGAATAATCTAAATGTGTTATTTAAAATTACCAAATAAAGTTTTAAGACTTTATTTTTGAAAAATTAAAGAATCACTCTCTACGTGCTTTCACGAAAGATTGTCTCACAAATGCGTGAATATCAAAACATTTCTTCTTTACAAATTCTTTAATAAGGTCTAAAAATTTTAAACAGAATGCCTATGGAAGATTCAAATTCATTTCATTGCATTATATACTTCGCGCCATGTTTAATACTTAATATCAGTTCTGTGATGTTGTTTTGAAAACTAAGCAGATCATGCAGTTACATCGCAGCATTAAACCAACTCAATTAATTGACCAAGACTAACAGATACTAAACGAAAACTTGTCTGGAGCCCTCAGGTAAGCTGGGAGAGTTCGTGAGCTGTTTGTCAATAACTATACTTAGCAGGAAGTGTAGTTTGCTGACATTAATTCTGAGAAAAACTTGAGTTCTTCGTAAATGAAATTTACCAATACACGCGAGTCCCTTCCGCACACATCTGCGGGTAACGTAATTAGCAGACGATTTTTATATTCACTGGCTTGCGATTCTTCTGTTTCGAAAATTTATTATGTTTCGTTTTTCCTTTGCCTACCATTTTTTTTGTTGTTTACGTTTCAAATGTCACTTTGTGTGTACCTGGGCATTACTCAAACATTAGCCATGATTAGAATGCACAACACTAGTACTTCAAGTTCTTTGCAAGTGACTGACCCTGCAGCCAAATACCAAACAATTCATAACAGGTATTATATTTTTTTGTTTTACCCATCATCTGTAAAGTTGAATAACCGCTGCTGAAATGCTCCTGATGTGATTATAGTGTTTGAGGCAGCTAGTCAGATTACCGCTTCACACTGGAAATTCCGAGGTATGATATTTTTTTTTCAGTTCCTAGAGATTAGGAACTTCACCAGTTCGCTACACAGTAAAAAGCTATGTTTAGAGTTTATCTGTCTGCAGTCAGTTAAAAGAAACTGGAAGCATGACTTGCCTAACAATAATTATTTCAGAATCGTAAGAGGAACTCACATCACCGCAAAATCCACAGTAAAAGAAAGAGTGGCAACTGGTTTTGAAATCAATTAATACAGAGCTTCATAGGTACGGAACTATATGGGCCATGCCCAGTTGTGAACGTGGTGAAGAAATAGAGTTGGTTTTGGCTCGAAGCTAGTTGCCTTTCTAAAATTTGTTTGTTCATTTTAAGAAGCTGTGTGTTGAAAGTTATTCGTATTCCACAAGTTGCATGTAAGTAATAGTTTATAACCGTTTTAAATAACAGTTAGTTAAAACATTTTAAATAATATGATTGAAGAAGATAAAACATTTTTGATCGAAAGTCCAAAATGCTTCCATAGTAACATATGTAATTCCAACTCCGATTTTATCAGTCATTCAAATAATTAAAAGAGCTCATTAGAGTTAATTTGTTTCAACTCCTTTACATAAGTAGAAGGAGATTAAAGAAGTTTCCTAAAATTCCAGCCTCGAGCTACTAAGTCGTATATAATTTTTACGCTGCAGATATACATAAATATGTATGTATATATGTATGCATATACACTGATATATATATATATATATATATATATATATATATATATATATATATATATATATATATATATATATATATATATATATATATATATATATATATGTATTCACGATTAGTTACCATTTAGTTATTTTTTAAGGTTTGTCCAATATTAAGATGGTATTTATGGATAGTCCTTAAAAATATTTTCTAAGTTTTCAGTTTTATCGGGAAATCATTCAAATATTAATATAAGCATAAATGGTACTCACTTTTACATACATTCCAAAGTGTCATAGTTATGTTTAGACAAAAGACTCGGTCATTAATAACCATTGATGACAACTTGGAAAATTAAAAGAGGAGTGTTACACTACTAAAAGAGGTAAAGAAGATCAAAGGAGATTCTTTTCAACTTCAAATATTTCTACTTCACACATTTCTTGTAATACGAATTTTTAGATAGATACCGTACAGTAAAAAAAAAATCATGTATCTTACCGAAACAGATGATTTTCGTAATGAATACTTTTATTTCCGATTCAGTTGTAAGTACAACTGAATATATCAGGTAAAATGTTAAGAAACCTCGCCTCCTTGAATGCGATTATTGTTAGTTACTCTGTATGAAAGCCCATCAGAAATTCTGTAACCGACGGTAAATCTTCATCTAATTTCATAAGTTTTGCAAATAATTTTGAAATTGTTTTATTATACAAGTAGACCGGGCTAAAGGTATCCCAAATTTGTTAATTATTTTTACGGAACTACCCATTAAAATTGAAAAAAATACATTTAAATAGAAAGAACATCTCGCCAAGTTTTAATATCAATCATAGATTTCGATATATGCACCTTTTGTAGCACGAGTAACGTTTAAATGGTAATCCAATTCTCTCCAAGTGTTTCGTAGCATATCAGGAGTTATTAGACTTTTTTTGCTTGGGGGATTCATTAAATCCGTTGTGTATAAACACAAAATTGAAACTGTGGATGAGTTGAAGAAGCGTATCATTCAAGCAATTCGAGTAATAACCCTTGATAAACTACGAAACACTTGGAGAGAACTGGAGTACCATTTAGACGTTTGTCGTGCTACAAAAGGTGCACACTTCGAAATCTATAATACTATGATCGAAGTCTATGATTGATATTTAAACTTGGTGAGAAGTTCTTTGTATTTAAATAATATTTAAATATTTTTTTTAAAATTCTAATAGGTAGTTCCGTAAAAATAAGCCATAACTTTTGGATACTCTTAACCCTGACACCCTGTATCATAAAAAATAGCATAAAATAGATTTTTGTAAGTTCGTGTAAGCAAAACAGATATGCCTTACAACAACAAAAAGACAATTAAAATATTAATATGTATGGAGTTAATTTTTTTACAAAATACTCGTTTTATAAACTGGAATATTAAAGGTAATAAACTAAATCTGATCATTTCATAACAAAAAGACTACCTCATGATAAATAATAGAAGGAACTGTCTAATACTGTTAGATTGATGATTAATTAATTTATTTTAGCTTTGAGAGACGTTGTGACTCAAAGCTATTGATTTTTATTCGCTTAATCCCAATTTTTTAATATATTGTATTTTTAAAAAATGTTACGTTTATTGTTGTATGTGGGGATAAACGAATTTACTAAACGAAGCCATGGGGATTTTAAACTTGGAATAAAAAGATTACGGTGAAAGAGGTGGGCGGAGTCTGTAAGCTGGAAATCCGCAAAGACATGGGTTGGTTGAAAGCTATATGGCCATTTTTGACCACACCAGGGCTGATATAACAGGGCCACTACTTAAAGCCGATTCTGAACGGTTAGAAACATCCGTGCAATTGTGGGTCGCAAACCCGCATACTAATACCGAATGACATCTCCTTAGCCAATCGGCCATCGTCCGGTCATAGGTATGGGAGTTTTAACTGCTCAGAATGGGCTTTGAGCGATAAGTTCCACTAGTTTAGTGCTTAAATTGCAAAGAATTAAGAAAGCACTTTAGCCTTTTCCTTACGGGGTGGTATAGCATGTATCCCAGGAATACGAGCCTAAGAACGAATGAATATATATATATATATATATATATACAGTCGAACCCCGTTATAACGAACCTGGTATATAACGAACTCCCGGATATAACGAACGAAAATGTTGGTCCCGCCGTTTTCCTATTGTATTTAATGTTAATTTATCCTTTTATAGCGAACCTCCCAAATCTTAAGAATCGGCTATAACGAACATTTTTTTCTGTCGACAACTGAATTTTTTAAAATTTTTAAACTTTTTAAGAATGTTGAGGATGCAACGAATGTTGAAGAAGCAAAGAATGTTGAAGAAAAAGATGATGAAGATTTACCTATCGCAATGTGGATAGAAAAGCACAAAATTTCATTATTCTCAGATTGTGGCGTGCAATTGTGATGATGAAGTCATGACATGTGAAAATCTGACTGATGAAGATATTGTGGAAGAAATTGAAATGAATCATTCTAAAATCGAAGACTCTGCTTCTGATGCTGATGAAGAGGATCACATAAATGACGAAATCTCCACCATCTCAGATGCTACAGCAGCGATGAGTGTCGTTAATGAGTTTTTGTCAACACAAACAGTGGAAGAAAGAGTGTTGGAGTCATTTGATGTATTGGACAAAGAAATTCATAAAATGTTTTCGAAATCGGCATCACGTCAGCAGAAGATTACCGATTATATTCTGTATCAAAACAGTGAGCAACTATTAAAGATAAAATCAATTTATTTGCATTTGTCTTCATTTTTAGTTCACTTAATTCGTATTGTGTCAGTTTAATGATATCGATTTTAGTCAATTTAATTCATTAATGATCATTTTTAATAGATTTTATCATTCTTTCAATACATCATTATTGAATATACATAGCAACTAATGTGTTACACATTTTTTAAACTCTAACATTTTTCTTAATGGTTTGGATATAGCGAACCACCGGATATAGCGAACAAAACTTTTGGTCCCTTGAAGTTCGTTATAACGGGGTTTGACTGTATATATATATATATATATATATATATATATATATATATATATATATATATATATATATATATAAACATCCTTACTGGCCACTCTTATAAAGGGGGTAGGAAATTTCCCTTTCTAAAGACGGATTCGGAAAAATGGCCCCCGTAAGCTAAAGGTTAAACTAACCAATCAACAAAATGTGATACAATGGTCTTCACGCGATACGGTGCTTCTAAGGGGACATAGGACTTTAATCTCGAATTTTTCAATTTTCAGTTTTTAAATCTCAATAGAGATTGAGAATACTTAATATTCTTTTTGACTACATTGAAGACCTTTAGAATTTAAAATGAGCATTTTTTGGCAGAATAATGCTTGTTTCTCAAAATAAATTTTTTAAAAAGCCAGCATTTTTTGAAAAGCTGCATACGCATTCCATATCATTTAAAAATCTTAAATTTTTTAATAGAAGTTTACCATATATAGCCGGGGTGGGCATTAAGTCGATCGCGATCGACCGGTGGACCACCAAGACATTTTGGGGTGACCGCCTTTACTAAGACCTACGACGCGCATACTAAAAGAAACATATTTATGGAACATCGACGCGATTTGCTTTAAACGCGGTTTTAAAAGAGTAAGTTTTTTTTTTCTTGTAGTTACGTAGGTAAGTACATATTTCGTATTTATTATTAAGTTATAATAAATATTATAGACCGTTTTTTTTAGCTCACCACACCTACGTCACTGGGTGGACCGCAACACCTTGAAAAAATTAGAAGTAGCCCGTACCCTGGAAAAGTCTTCCCACCCCTGATATATACTAGGATGGGCCGAAAGTTCGTAAAAAATTCAGAAAAAAAGGAAGAAATTATGATAAAGAAGTGCGGTATACAAGAAATGGCTCACAAGGAAGTCGGATATTTTATAGCAGCCAAAAAAAAATTCAAAATTTTTTTTAAAGTTTTTAAAAAGTTAAAAAGTTTAAATAGGTACCGGTAGATGGCGCTGACATGCTAGAGATTCAGCAGAATTATGCAAATCAATCTTGCAATAAAAGACCGTGATACACGAGGATTTGGAGGATCAACCCCAAAGTGGAAGACCCTCGTTCACGGAGGGCCGCATTACTACGGTGGAAACCGTTATGAATGATATGACGGCGGAATCGTCCACGGGGAGTAGCAGTGCTCGCAAAGCTGGACCAGTGACTCTACCAGTGACTTTTTAAAATTTTTATTTTGCTGCTAAAAAAAATCCGACTTCCTTGTGAGACCTTTCTTACAAACTGCATTTCTCTAGCATAATTTCTTCCTTTTTTATGATTTCTTAAAGTTTTTTTACAAACTTTTGGCTCACCTGGTATATATAAACACTAGCTGAAAACCCGCGCTTCGCTACGGAGTACATTCAAATTAAATACAACGGTCAACGTATGCAATTTATGCCAAAAAATAAATATATATATTTATAATAAATGCGATGATCAATGTATACAATTGATGTAAAATATATATCTATCTATATATATATATTTATAAAAAAATCGTAAGGGATATGCATTTTTTTTTTTGGATAATATCCAATCGTCTGCTGCATTAGAAAGAGAAAAAAATATTTTTTTTGTCTATTTAGTTGTTACGCACGTGACGATAAATTTATTGAAAGTACCAGAAAAAGAAATCACGTGATCGGCATTTAATAAATTAAATTCTGAAAATGAATCTTTAAAAATTCACCAAAAATCAGGAAATGGAGGTAAAAATTCGAAAAAAATTTCATTTTGAAGGAATTTTTATGATCTTTCTCGTGATATAAATTTTATAACCCTCAATGTATTATTTTAAATGCAAACGTAAAAAATGTTTAAAAAACAGCTTAAAAATTTAATTTTAAAAAATCTAAGAAGAATTTTTGAAAAATTTTTCTTAGTGCACCCTTACACTATTAGAAAAATCGCCATGCAAAATTTCAGCCCTTTAGGTCCAGCGGTTTGGTCTGTGCGTTGTATGTCAGTCAGTTAGTGAATGAATGAGTCAGTTACGAAACTGTTTTATACAGAGGCTGTTCGCACATTTTTTAGACGATTTTGGTAAGCGGTAATAAAAAAGCTTTTGCTGCAAAAGAAATAATTGCAATTGTACTATGTTTTTAAAACTCAAAATTATCATCTGCGGCTTGAAAGTTTTGTTTTTATTCAAAATGACGTTTTTAACAAAGCAGTGGTTCGAAGGCTACATTTATGCTCTTTCCGAAGAGAAATATGCATACTCCGTTATCCAAAAACGATGTGAGAGTCATGGTTTTGTGATATCTAAAGCGTCAATAGGTAATATCGTCAACAAGAAAGACAAAAAACGTCAAATTGGAGCCTCAAGTGGGACAAAAATTCCAAACAAGTATCCAAGGAAAAAACGGACATCTTCGACTATTGCAAAGGTACGTTGTTTAATGTTAAAAGAAAATCCCCCTAGTCAAAGGACAGCTGCAAAATCATTAAAATTCTCGGTGTCTACTGTAAACAAAATGATAAACGTTGATTTAAATCTTAAGAAAGCGAAAAAAACGCAATGTGCATCGTCTTCTTCCAAATCATATCGCTGAACGCAGGACACGCTGCAGAATTCTATATGAGAAACACTTATCCAAAGAAAAATGGAAAACAATTGTCACAATAGATGAATCATGGGTGTATTTAAATGATTGCAACAAAAAAGAGCCATTTATTATCATAAAAGGGGAGAAAAAATTTTTAGTACATGGTTCAAAGAATCGAAAGAAAGTTTTTCTAAGGGATTCGTGATTGTTGCTGGTTTTTCTTATAATGGCAAGTTAAAAATAAAGAGAGTGGAAAAAAATGTCAAGATTAACTCCAAATACTATCAGGAACATATTTTATCTCCACTTTTTCTGAATGAAATGCCATCGCTTTACCCATAGTGCCATCTATCTGTGAGACTCCATCAGGACAAGGCTAGCAGTCACACATCAAAATCCACTGTAAATTTCCTAAAAGAAATGGAACAAAAAACTGGTATCAAGGCCATACCCTTCACTGATATCCTTACTAAATCTCCCGATGGATTTTTGTGCTTTCGGACTTTTAAAATCTGCATTATCCAAACGTCGTCCCAAAACCCTTACAGGACTCTGGAAAGCTGTTGAGGAGGAATGGGATAGAATACCTCTTCTGACACTTCAAAAGGCATTATTATCCTGGAAATTTCGGTGTCGAAAGATAGGTCAGAATAAGGGATGTCAAATAGAACATTTAAAACACAAGAATTTTATGTAATTTAGTTTTGTGAATACAATATACATCGTCTAAAAAATGTGTGAACAGCCTCTGTATATATAGATAATTGTGAAAGGAATTTTTTTTCGTATGAATCTAAAGTCATAAATATATATTTTTATTAATCTACCTGCTATTCTTTTATGTTTTTGAGTGCTTTTACTTTATTTCACGGTCTGTGAATTAGAAAAATATTTTTGGTTTCAAACATTGATGCACATTTTTTTCACAAACACGTCAATTAACAATCCCGAGAAATTTGGAAAAAATCAGAAGAAAATTAATGAACATAAAGAATATGAAATTTTTTTTTATCTTTTGAGGAATTTTTTTAAAACAGTCCTATCTATATATATATTGATCGTATCATTTATTATAAATATATATATTTATTTTTTTGGCATTAATTGCATACATTTACCGTTGTATTTAATTTGAATGTACTCCGTAGCGAAGCGCGGGTTTTAAGCTAGTTCTTCCATAAAATACTTCTTTGCAATTTCTAAGTGTCTTTAATGTAGTGAAAAAGAATATTTCTTATTCTCATTTTGTACATAGAGTAAAATATTCAGAATAAAAAAAAACGAGGTTGTATGTGCCTTGTCCCCTTAAGATAAAGAAAAACTATCAAAAATAAAAATTACTAAGGGGTTTTGATGCTGTGTTCGTAGGAGGATAAGATACAGGGTGTTCGTGCCAAAGGTATCCAAAAGTTATTTCTTATTTTTACGGAACTACCCATTAAAAATATTTATTTAAATAGAAAGAACATCTCGCCAAGTTTTAATATCAATCGTAGATTTCGATCATAGTATCATAGATTTCGATGCGAGCACCTTTTGTAGCACGACTAACGTCTAAACGGTAATACAGTTCTCTCCAAGTGTTTCGTAGCATATCAGGAGTTTTTAGTGTACAAACAAAAAATTGGAACAGTGGATGTGTTGAAGAAGCGTATCGTTCAAGTAATTCATCTAATAACTTGGAGAGTAATTCGTCACTTGGAGAGAACTGAATTACCGTTTAGATGTTTGTCGTGCTACAAAAGGTGCACACATCGAAAGCTATGATACTATGATCGAAATACATGATTGATATTAAAACTTGGTGAGATGTTCTTTTTATTTAAATAATTTTTTTTAATGCTAATGGGTAGTTCCGTAAAAATAAGCCTTAACTTTTGGATACCTTTGCCTCGAACAGCCTGCATTATTTCAGGGGAATAAGGTATCCTATAGATCTCTCTCTCTAAATATTAATCCTGAAGATTTGAAAAATATCATGGTTTGTAAAAACTAAATGAATTCCACATTTTTCAGATAGATTACAGAGCAGATAAGCGATTTCCATTCGGTCGCATATTTGATTCCGATATATTTTAGTTTTATTACTATACAGTGTATCATTAGTAAACTTTGTATGTGGAAGAAAAAGCAATATCTTTATAGGATGCTCAATTTTGGAGAAGCCTGCAACTTTGAATGGACGTATGTAATTCGAAAATGTTATGGTAAAACTTACTCATATTTGCATATTGACTCTATTTTGCTTCTCACAGATGCATAATTGCATTTTAATTTTTTTAATTAAATACATATTGTACCGTTTTGACAATATTCGTATTTCTGTTACATCTTTATCTTAACATAGTTCTTTATGCCTTATTGTCCAGTATTTACAGAACTTTACTGGACCCCCATTATAAATATATTATTTTAACTTTTCGCGAAAGCGTAACAATAGTTTTAAGATACACTGGCATTTTTTAAATATTTATATTTTTTGGCGTTATGTAGCATTTAACTCTAGATAGCATTTTTGCAATGTATAATTGTTTAAATCTTGTTCCCATATATAACTCTGATAATTATTCAATTATATTTTGCATACTATTGTACACAACTTTATAAAAATACAGTTGGACCTCTATTTAAGGAAGTCGCTAAATACCAAAAAAATGTTCGTTACATAGAAAATTCGTTAAATAGAGATTCACCTGTTAAAATACTTTAAACTACAGAAAACAGATTTTAAATTCCTAAACACTAAATATTATTAATAAAAGTAATTGATCACACTTTTATTTTGTAAATTAATGTCTATTTGTTTTATATATCTTACCCATCAAACAGAAATCTTCAAGGAAAACAAGAATAAAACAAAACATTTTCCGGGAATACACTATTTTTTCAATTAAAAAAAATCATATTAAAATTAATGAATTTCAATGACATTATAGCATTTATTATAACAAGTAATTTTAAGTACATTACCAATACATTCAGAAAAAATTAAATCTGTTAATTTTTTCTGAGTTTTTTGTTTGAAAAAGTGTTTTCTCTCAAAATACGTTTCTAATCTTTGCAATGCAGCAAAAACACCTTCAGGAGTATTTTCTTCAAACTGCAACCCGCGTCAGAATGTGTTAAAAGAAAGTTTTTATGTTAAATGTGTTAAAAAAAAGAATAAGTTTGAAATGTTAAGAAATATTTTGAGAAATATGGAGAAAAAGAAATATTGGATCACAAGTAAAAGTTCGTTAACCTTTACCTTACGGCGTGGGATAGCATGTATCCCAAGAATACGGGCCCAAGAATGAATATATATATATATATATATATATATATATATATATATATATATATTATATATTTTATATATATATATATATATACAGTGATTTCCGCTTATAAGAATCACGTTTGTCATTACTGTTTTTGATTCTTATAAGCGGTTGATTCTTATAACCGAAATTTAGGTTTTTGGACAGGAACACACACACACCTATATATACATATATTAGATAATTTACCATAAAATACTCTTTAATTTACATTAACTATCTTTTATTAAAATTATTTTTTATAGTTTTAAAAATAAAACTTAATTTTTAGACCTATAAGTAGATTCAAATGATTATAGTAAGAGGAGAAAAAAATGCAATATTTGTTACAAGTTACAACATACCTGCTTAAGAGTTTTAACATTTCAACTACAGGAAGGGAGCAAGAAAAAGTTTTCTACGGTAGTTTGACGTAATGAAGTTTTCAGAAGGCTGTTTATACCTCTTTCAATACTTATAGTCTCAGACGAAGATTTACTCGGACGGGTAAAGTTGCCCCCGGGTCAAGCTAATAGGACAGTGTGGTGGTAAAGCGTTTAAGGGGAAACTATTATGTTATGTCTAATAAAGGAAGGGGTGAATTTTACGACTATATTCCATCCCATCTTATCAATCTTTCTTTTAAAAAAAAAGAAAGAACTTCGTGCCTTTTGAGGGTTTAAGTAGCTTTTTTGGAAAAATGAAAGGAAAGCGAAGAGTGTAAACTGATTCTTAAAACCGGTGGATTGATTCTTTAAAGCGAAAATTTTAACATGGAAATAATTCATTTGTTTTTGTTTTCGCGATATTGATTCTTATAAACGGTTGATTCTTATAACCAGTGATCACTATAAGCGGTGGTTACTGTATATATATATATGTATATATTACCCCTTTAATGGTCGTTCTTAGAAAGGGGGAAGAAAATTTCCCGTTCTAAAGAGAGAATCTGAAAAATGGGCCCCGTAAGCTAAAGGTTAAATAGAGATTGCACTTCGCTATTTGGAGGTTATTTTACGAAGAAATTCACAAAATGTTCTTGGTTCCAAGGAAAAGTTCGCAAAATAGAGAGATTCACAAAATAGGGGTTCGTTAAATAGAGGTCCGACTGTAATACATTCACACGTACATATAAAAGTTAATGCGCATTTCATAAGTATAACTAATTATTGGTAACTGAAGAAAATATCCATCCTATCCTGAAAATTATTCATACACTAAACTTAGATATCAAAACACAATTAGAGGCTCCGTGAATATTATGCAATTTCCGTATACATTATGAAAATTTTAAATTCATATTTTCCGTCTTTGCCTATAAGTGCAATGCATATGAGACATTTGCCTTTTGTTACATTTTATCGTCAAACTTTGATAAACTTAACATTCCCAACGAACTTTCTCCGCACGCAGCATTCTCTGTGTTATTCTCTATGTGGCGAAGTACTTTCAAGAGTAATTGCTGCCGTGGGATAAAGAAGATCGCGTTTCTCTAGCCATAGAATCTGATCGCATAATGAAGACATTCTTAATGACATTTTCTTGCTATTCTAATCACGTGTATCCATTGAACGGGAGGCCAAATATCATTATCATCATTCATGTTTTTACGATCCGAGCGGAAGGGGAATACGAGAACAATTATTTGCATAGAAAATACGTGAATATTGTAAGAATGTAACATTATAACTTTATCCTAAATAATGATTCTTGAAATTCCTAAATTTACACCCGCAAACTCAGAGAATGGGAGATTTATATGGTATCTACTTTTCTCCGATATTTAGAGTGCTATCTAAATATTATATATATATATATATATATATATATATATATATATATATATATATATATATATATATATATATATATATATATATATATATATACAGTAGAATCTCGATCGATCGTTCTCGGATCCATCGTTTTTCCGTATGTGTCGTTCATTTTATCCAGTCCCAACGATCATATTGCTTTGTTATGTTTCCGCAGCTATCGTTTTCCCGCATTTATCGTTCATTTCAATCGGTCCCTTCGAAAACGATAGATCGAGATTCCACTATATATATATATATATATATATATATATATATATATATATATATATATATATTACACACGTATATACTTATGTGTATGCAAGTTCGTGCCTAAATCTATCTTCGCTTTTTCTGTATCTCTTTTTCTCTGTATATATATATACATACATATACAGATGCGTATATATATATATATATATATATATATATATTACACACGTATATACTTATGTGTATGCAAGTTCGTGCCTAAATCTATCTTCGCTTTTTCTGTATCTCTTTTTCTCTGTATATATATATACATACATATACAGATGCGTATATATATATATATATATATATATATATATATATCCAGTCGGACCTCTATTTAACAAAGTCAGTAAATCCCGAAAAAAAGTTTTATGGAAAATTCGTTAAATAGAGATTCACCTTTTAAAATACTTTAAACTACACAAAACAGATTTTTAAATTCATAAACACTAAATATTATTAAAAAAGTAATTAATCACACCTTTGTTTTGTAAATTAATATCTATTTGTTCTATATATCTTACCCATCAAAAAGAAATCTGTAAGGAATTCAAGAAAAAACAATGTCCCTGAATAAACTGTATTTTCAATATAAAAAAATAATTTATATTAAAATTAATGAATTTTAATGACATTATTGCATTTATTATAGCAAGTAATTTTAAGCATACATTACCACCTGCGTCCTTAAATTTAATTACTGATAAAGTATGTTAATTATATCTGAGTTTTCTTGTTTGAAAAAGTGTTTTCTCTCATAATACGTCTCCAAAAACCACCAAAATACACCAAAAACCCCGCCAGGCGTATTTTCTTCAAATTGTAATCCGCGTCGGATTGTTTCAAATGATTTTAGCATTTCATCATAGGAAGGTTTGTTCATTTCTGCATCATGATAATTTACATCTTCATCATCTTCGTCTTCATCGTAATTCATTGCTGTAATGTTTTTATTTTTCACACTTTCCAAACTACCCAATTCAGTTAGTGTTTCCGAGGTTTCAGCTTCAGAATCAAGTGAAAGGAAATCACCAATCAGCACATCATCGTTAATTTATTCTTTTTCCTCTTAGCTGTATCCACATTTTTTTAGTTCCTCTAAAAGAATATCGTCTTCGGCCTCCGTACTTGCCGACTTCTCATTGCTGACAAAGAATCCAGCTTTGGCAAAACTGTTGTGAATAGTACGACGTGTGCCATCATAGTTCCATGCTTTGGAAATTTCTGATATGCTTTCCCGTACTAAGTTGGATATTTGGCATGGATTGATTGTTCTCAAGCGCAGCGATAACTTTTCGCACTATTCTCTTGCGATGGTGTATTTTGAAATTCTTTTCACCCCTTGATTCATTGGCTGCAGTTTTAATGTAGCGTTTAGTGGCAAGTAAGAAACTGCAACATTTTTCAATTTTTGGTTTATTTCTTCCGAATGGGCGGCACAATTTTCAAACACGAGAGCAATTTTGCGACACTCTGCAATCATACGTTAGTCCAACTTTTGAACCCATTTTTCACAAATTTCTGACGTCATCCAAGATTTTTTTTGTTAAAGTCATAATCAACCTCCAAAGATTTTGCACCTCTTAAAAATCTTGGATTTTTGCTTCTTCCGATAACAAATAGTTTCAATTTCCGATATCCAGTCATATTTGCACCTAACATGACAGTTAATCTTTCTTTGCTTTGTTTTCCTCCAAAGCGTTTTTCCTTTTTAAATGTTAATGTCTTTTGAGGTAAACATTAAAAAAATAAAGCAGTCTCATCCGTATTAAAGATGTTTTCTGGCTTATAGTCTTTTAAAATTTTAATCAGTGTCTCATTTTTCCAATTTTCCCTTTCATTATCATCAACGTCTTTACTTTCACCAGATATTACTTTTGCTATAATTCCGTGTTTTCTCTTAAATTTTTCAAGCCATTCATTGCTTCCTCGAAATTAGTCGTATCCCAATGCCTCTCAAATTGAAAATCTTTCTCAATTATGAAAGGCCCAGAGATGAGAAAATTTTTTATCTCGCATTGTGTATATCCTCTTCAAAACTACCTCATCCATATTTTCATTGACACATGTTTTTAAACGCTTTCAACAAGAATTCAATGAATCATAATTTTGTATCTTATCACGATTTTTTATTGTGGTTGATAAGCTGTTTGGAGGAACACCAATTTTTAAAGCAATATCATTTTTCTTCACGCCTTCATCCACCTCATGAAGAATTAAAAACTTTTCTCTGATGCTCAAGCGCTTCCGCTTTGACATTTTCTAGCTACAAGAACCGAAATTACCAGCACGACTCTGATCAACAATCTAGAAAACACAAGACTAGTTCAAGGACACGAGACAACTCCATTGAGGGTGAAAGGGGGATATTGAAAGTATTTCTAGTGAAGTGGACAGTGAGGGGGGGATAAAGGTTGCACTTCCTGGATGAAATACAAACAATGGCAGCGATTTTACAGCTCTCAGTGAGTTAGTCGACTGGTAAAACCAGTTCAAGGTCATCGATCCCCATAAAATGTGTTAAATGAAAGAACAAGTCTGAAATGTTCAGAAATATTTTGAGAAATATGGAGGAAAAAAATATTGGATCACAAGAAAAAGTTCGTTAAATATAGAATGCACTTCGCTATTTAGAGGTTATTTCACGAAGAAATTCGCCAAATGTTCCTGGTTCCAAGGAAAAATTTGCAAAATAGAGGTTTGTTAAACAGAGGTCCGACTGTATATACACAGTGCGTCAAATAAGTTTTAAGACGAAGAAATTCGCCAAATGTTCCTGGTTCCAAGGAAAAATTTGCAAAATAGAGGTTTGTTAAACAGAGGTCCGACTGTATATACACAGTGCGTCAAATAAGTTTTAAGACTGGGTCTGTAAAAAGAAATGGAAACAAGAAATTAATACCTGTTTTGGTTTTTTATTCAAAATAGGATCCTCCGGCTTCAATGCACTTTTTACAGCGATTTATTAATGAATCGAACGCCTGTTGTAAATCACTTTGTGGAATGGCCTGCAAAGCACGCGTCGAAGCTTCTTGTATGGTCGAAATATCCTCAAAATAACACCCTTTTAATTTCATTTTAAGTTTTGAGAATAAGGGGTAGTCACAGGTTGCTAAATCAGGTGAATACGGTGGATGGTTCAACACACAGATATTATTTTTTTTCCAAAAATCGATGAACAATAAGGGAGGTGTGACTTGGTGCATTATCGTGTAACAAACACCAACTGCTTTCAGTCCTATAGTCTGGACGAATGCGACGAATTCTGTCCATCAAACGCTTTAAAACCGCTAAGTAGTGTTGACCTGTAATTGTTTGTCCAAGTGGAACAAATTCTTTGTGGATAATACCTTTACTATCGAAGAATGTAATGAGCATTGTTTTGATTTTGGATGGAACTTTTCTTGTTTTTTTGGCTTGCGGTGAAATTGGTGACTTCCATTCCCCACATTTTCGCTTTGTTTCAGAATCATATTGGAAACACCAGGTTTCATCACCTGTAACAATGGACTTCAAGAAGTTTGGATCGTTTTCAGCGGCTGAAATAATGTCTCCGCGATGTGCACTTCTCATTGCTTTTTGTTCAGGGGCTAAAGTGTGTGGAACAAAGTTAGCACACACTTTTGTTTTGCCCAAATCTTCATGCAGGATGGTTTGAATTGTATCTTTGATGATATTTAAAGAGTCTTCCTTCATTCTCAGTGATGCACAGCGATCGTTTGTTACGAAATTTCTTACTTTCTCAATAACTTGAGGTGTCCTAGATGAAATTGGTCTTCCACTACGCTGATCATCTTCTACCGTATCTCTTCCGTCCAAAAAACGTTTGTACCACACAAAAACATTCGATCTACTTAAACAACAGTCCCCGTAAACTTGTTTCATGAGTTGGTATGTTTCCGAAGCACTTTTACCAAGTTTTGCGTTAAATTTAATTTCAGCTCTTTGCTCCATCTCAAAAAATCAACATGAAAAAAATTCACTTCTGCAATAAACGCTCGACTTCTCTCAACTACTTAACGAAATGCGCACAACTTGTTAGCAGCGTCCCAGTAGACGATGGACGTTATGACGCATGCGGATTTACACTAACAGCGCCTTTACAACCTGCGCTCTGGGACGAGTCTTAAAACTTATTTGACGCACTGTGTATATACGCATACATAAATATACTCACATACACATACACACTCACATATATGTATGGGTGTGTGTAAAACATGCCGGGGGGCGCCTTTTCATGATGAAAAATAAACTTTTTGTTCGCTAAATGTGACCTTTTCGTCGTAATTTCACTATTCAAATAATCCAGGGAAAGCACACAGTAATCTCCCGTGATCGTTTATCTGTTTTCCAAGTTATCAATGATAATTCCATAGACTTTTTCCAAAAAACAGTGGCCATAACCTTTCTTTGTAGTTTCCCCGGCTTAACTCACTGTTTGGCTTGTTCATGCTTTGCCAGGACGCCGTAACTGAAACACTGAAACATAACCGTGAAAGATACATAGAAAGATAACCCAGCAACGTGTCACATTTTTCATGGATCCCAAGATATTTTCAAAGCGGCCGATGCCCTGGCTAAGGAGGGAACTACAATGGATTTGACCTGTAACGCTTGAACTTTTTTAGAGACCTGCTCAAGAGTTAAATCTGCCATCGCCCTTTCATGGTGATCTCCTCCAGTACATGACCAGTATTGTGGCATATAGCCGGGAGAAGAAGCTATGGCTTTTGTGGGCAATCATGCTCAGAAGACTGCTTTGTCAAGACTCCTAAGTGGTCACCTGAAGTGCCTTAAATTTGATCAAGGTAATGAGATCTTCCCCATTTGTGGAAAACGTAACACCAATCATTCCACCCCTGACCATCTTCTTTCTTGCTTGGGGTTTGAACAGGTGGATTTGACTCAAGAGTCCCCTCCTCGTCTTGGATTTTCTAAATGTTTTCGGTCTCGTCTAGCCTATCGGCAGGATCAGATAGGATCAGTAAGGGGGCGTCCATTAATTACGTGAGGCTTTTAGGGGGGGGGGGGGGGGGTCGAGCCGAATCTCACCCAGTCTCACGTGGGGGAGAGGGGGGGGGGTCTCGGCAAATATCACGTAATTTTTTTTCCGCAAGAACCAGTGTAAAATTGCGAGAAAACTGGGTTACATTAATAAAAACATGTTTCTCCACTAAAATATGGTTAAATCCTACACAATAATATTTATCGCGGTTATGCGAACGCCACAAAGTAGCAAAATAGCCCCTCGATTGTTTAGCCACCACCGGCCAATAAAGTATTTTATTGTTCGATTTTCTCCCTGTGATTCTAGACTACGTTCTTAGTAGTCTTAAATAAAAATACTAGTCTTAACTAGTCTTAAATAAAAATAATTAAGCAAATTATGTTTTTTAAAAATAAATCCAACGCAATCAAGAACAGATTAAAGTATTTACACTAAAAATACGCATTTTGAAAAATCTCTCGTGAGATTAGGGGGGGGGAGGGGGTCGAACCAAATCTCACGACATCTCACCAGGGAGGGGGGGGGTCGTCGAAAAATCGCCAAAATCGCCTCACGTAATTAATGGATGCCCCCTAACAACAGCAGATATTGTCACATATAAATCACAGACGCATAGAAGAACGAGATGTTTATTCGTTGACTACGACTCATCGAATGGAACACCAATATGTATGCAGTTCATTGCATCTTCATCTAGTACCACTTCATCGCATTCTTTTACTCACCGATTTCATTTTTTAAAATTATTTAATTTAACGATTCTTAAGTATTTAATTTAACAATTTAATTTTTAATATTCGCAAACAGTGCCTTTTTTTAGGAGTAACCGGCGCTTCCACCAAGCTGTCACATATAAATCACAGACACATAGAAGAACGCGATGTTTATTCTTTGACTACAACTCGTAGACTGACTCCCAACACATGGGGAATTCAATTTATACTCTGTTGACAAGAAATGATCAATAACGTGATTTCCGGTCAGAACCTTCTAGAATCCTCTAGAAATGACTGGAATAAAGTATAAACTAAACAAATAAAATCGACGTGGCTGGATTCGAACTCGCCACGTTCTGGCTGGTAGGCTGATGCCTTATCTGTTATGCCACCAAGTCACTGCGGCAATATTTTCATCGAATAGAACACCAATATGTATGCTAATGGCTAAAATCTACAAATTTTACCCGGGATAAGAGACAAAACGGAGGCTTTGATTCAGGAACATCGAGATGAGGTCATCGTTCGCAACACATTCCTTTTCCTGGTCAAACCAAAAAATGTAGATGAACCCAATATGAATGTTAATAACTTTATACAGAGGCTGTTCGCACATTTTTTAGACGATTTTGGTAAGCAGTAATAAAAAATCGTTCCAATCTGTGAGGATCTGTGTTCCAATCGTTCCAATGTGTAAAAAATCACCACCAATCTGTGAGACTCCATCAGGACAAAGCTAGCAGTCACACATCAAAATCCACTGTAAATTTCCTAAAAGAAATGGAACAAAAAACTGGTATCAAGGCCATACCCTTCACTGATATCCCTACTAAATCTCTCGATGTATCACCTATGGATTTTTGTGCTTTCGGACTTTTAAAATCTGCATTATCCAAACGTCGTACCCAAACCCTTACAGGACTCTGGAAAGCTGTTCAGGAGGAATGGGATAGAATACCTCTTCTGACACTTCAAAAGGCATTATTATCCTGGAAATTGCGGTGTCGAACGATAGTTCAGAATAAGGGATGTCAAATAGAACATTTAAAACACAAGAATTTTATGTAATTTAGTTTTGTGAATACAATATATATCGTCTAAAAAATGTGTGAGCAGCCTCTGTATATAACAAATAACGTAGTTTTACATTTTAATAAATGAGTTTCCCCGATGGCCTTATAACGAGTATAAAACTTTCTGTTGTTGCATTTTCCAACTATTTCAGTGCAATATGGTCAACGTTTCCGCGCTTTTATTTTGTCGGCCTGTAATAAGGGCAAACTCGCCTGCTTTAAGAAATCAGTGCCCTGCTGTCTCGTTTTCCTGATTTTTTAAAAATAAATTGTTGGGAAGAGGTAATGGAAATTTCGTAAGCAACGTGGAGCTCCGCCTTTCTCACGTCACGACTGACGTACCGACCTGACTTAGTTAAAAGAGAGTAACGAAGCTCTGTGTGCTCACTTGATCTTTCGTTCGTTCACGTGTTTATTTGATGGTTCGTTGTTCTTGTTTAGTTTTCATGCAGTTCGTGTGAATAAATTCTTATTTTATGAAGAACTTTGTCATTCTTCGTACGTTACACTGTACTCTGCTGAATGCGTGGACGAATTCACAGACGAAATTCACTACGTAAATAAACATACGAGTTTTATATATGCTTTCTATCTAGCAAAGAATGCCTATATAATTAATTGCAAATAAAGTTTAACAGTGTAAATCGGGATTGAGTTTTACGCGAGGGTGATTTTAAAATTTACTTGTCTCAGTAAGGATAAATGCGCATCATTTTCTAACTGTCCGTTATTGAATTGAAAATCGAATACCGTTTTACTATGATAAACGTTCATATATTTTTATACAAATGTAATTATAATCTATCTATATATATATCTATACTTATATATGAAGAGAGAGCGATTTTGTACGTGGAGGGTAATCTTCAGAACCACTGTACCTATTTGAAAAATTCTTTCACTGTTTGAAAGGTACATTATTCCAGATGGACATAGGATATATATTATGTATATGTAATGAGTAGAAATAAAGTTAGGGGCTTAATCCTAACAATCTCCATTGTTTCCGTTACTGTCTTCTACCGCTTTTTGTTCCGAAGATTTGAACGATCCTTATCGTGGTGCTATCGCAGTGGGCTTCTGTTCTGACGCTAGCGGTTCGAACCTAGCCGTTCTCCGGCACGCCTTTTTCTTTTAAAAAATTTATTTTAATTATTAACTAACATAAAATTAATTTAAGGTATTATTTAGGTTATTATTAAGGTAAAAAAAGATTTACAATTTATTGGCTATCAACTGGAAATTTATTGGTATAATATTTTGTTCAACCCGGACAAAGTCTGGACGGCCCGTCAGAATAAAATAATGATCAAATAATCCGCTAGTATATACATAAAACAGTCCCGTAACTGACTGACAGATAACGCACAGACCAAACCGCTGGACCGAAAAGGCTGACATTTTGCATGGCGATTCTTCTTATAGTGTAGGGGTGCAATAAGAAAGAATTTTGAAAAATTCGTCTTAGATTTTTTAAAATTAAATTTTTAAGCTGTTTTTTGCAACTTTTTTTAAGTTTGCATTTAAAATAATAATCTGAGGGTTATAAAATTTATATCAACAGAAAGATCCTAAAATTTCTTTAAAATGAAATCTTTTCCGAATCTTTACCTTCATTTTCTGATTTTCGGTGAATTTTTAAAGATTTATTTATAGAATTTCATTTATTAAATGCTGATCACGAGATTTCTTTTATTTTTGTGTCACTTTAAATTAATTTTGCGTCACGTGCACAACAGCGAAATAAATTGACTAAAAATATTTAAATACGGTAAAAGTTAAAATTTAACCACTAGACTCATTGAGGTGGAAATTTTTTAAGAATTTAATTCAAATTAGTATGTTTTATGGATATTAAACATACAAATTAATTGCATACATTGATCGTTGAATTTAATTTGAATATGTTCTACTGCATTATTTTTTGTCTATAAAAATATCCGTTGCGATTTTTTTATAAACATTCTTTTGTTTCTTTTTGGCATTAATGCGTACATTGACCGTTGTATTTAATTTGAAGGTACTCCGTAGCGAAGCACGGGTATTCAGCTAGTTCCTCATCAACAAAAATCCGCTCCATCTGAACAACTTGATAGGAACATGTTTATTAGTTTCATAACTGAATATAATTTTTGAGAATATCGTTCCATACCACACCCTAGAGATTAAAATACTGGGCTCGAGGTAGCCTAGCGGTAGCGTGCCGGCTTTCGATGCTGAGGGTGCTCGGATCGAATCCCGACAAGCGTCGTTCAATACCTCCAGTTAAAGCTCGTGTTTAAGCTCGTGAATTGAACCGTCACTCTCTATCTGCCAATCACTTTTCTTCGTTCTTTCTGACTCACTTATGGTCAGTAGCATAAGTTTTCCCTTGCATCAATAGCAATATTGACTCCCGAGGGCGTGGCCCATCACTTTTCATTTTGAGTGGATATGGGCACGTTATATCCGTAGACCGGAAAGACCCTCTATAGAAAATTCTCTTTCCAGTCTTTATTACTCCATGAATTTCAAACAATTTCTTCCCACCAAAGACAGCTTCGTAATTTTCCCCACATCCTTCGTCGTGGAAAAGCCAAATTTAGCGATGAAGCCCCAGATCGTACGATTATATCTAAAACACTAGAGTTCCGATAATTCGAAAATGATTGGGACCAGACCCTTTTCGGATTAACGAATTTTCCGGATTATGCGAAATCATTCTTAAAATATACTTAAAATTGCATAACAAAACGTGATTACATAAATATTACATATTACGTGTGATTACACAGTTTATTTTATAAGGTCTGTCTAAGCATTACCAAATCTCCGGACTGAATGGGTGATTAGAGAGCGGAACGCTGCCTAGTACAGTACAGTAGAGTGTAAGTTGTTCGTTCAGTAGAGTGTAAGATTTTAGACGGTCAGTACATTGTTGAAATGGTTTTGAAAGAACCTGTCAATGTGTCAGACGAGAGTGAAGGTGAAGGAGACAGTGACAGCGAGCAAAGGGTATCCCACTCAGACGACGCGGCTGCATTTGATGTAGAGCTACGCTACATAGAACAACACTCCACCTCGACCCAGCGGACACCATTTTTCTGACGCGTTGTGTTCATGGTACAAAGTGTCGTCCACCAGGACGGTGGTCACACCGAAGGACGAAGAAGTGAATGTGCTGCATAAAGCGGTGTTGCAGTGAAATTTCTTTGTTATTCATTTGTCTGCTTATTACAAATGTTTCGGTATTTACCACTTATCTTTATAGCCCAAAATACTAGCGCTGCTGTCGAATATATAGCTCTGCCCAAAATACAGAGTCATATCTTCCCCTATCGGAGACTTTTGAAACTATTTTTTTTTCACGGAAACTCTTTTCCATGTCGTCCTTAGTCCTATTAATTTGGTGAAATTTCGGCTGATAGATCGAGCTACAGATGGCTCTGAGTAGTGTCAGTTTAACCCTTTCAAGGGCGCCGTTTGCACAGTGTAAACGCCTAAATCTAGTCTTCTTTTCACTTGCATTCAATGTTTTCAAGTTAAATGATCAGAAAAATGGTTAGTGCTGCCATCTGTTATCAGTGTAAAGAAGTAAAAGCATTTTGCAACCTTTAATTGGAAAATTTTTCAAGATTTTTCAGGTTAAAAGAAATCGGGAAAAATATCTCTACCGTGCAAACGGTGGAGGTTGTGCCCCTGAAAGGGTTAACAAAAACACCCTGTATATATAGATTTTTGTAGTTAAAGCAAAAGTTGTCTATATCCCAAATAAAGCAGTTCTTTAACTCGACTCGTAAGAGTAATTAAAATAGCACTTGAAAATAGATACAACTATTATGCATGAATGATCTAACAGGTTAGTAATTTAACTTGGGTGCGAGCTTCTTTCTTTTCTTTTGTATTGGTAGACTCATTTATCTCATCCTTTTTTAATATTTTTCGTTATAATCATTAAGTTAGCAGAGTCTTCCTAGAAGAGTCATGGCCTTCGAGTTATTGCTACATAGTAAACATTTCGCTCACGATTATAAGGGAACACACATGCTTTTCTCTGAGGGGCAGTTCTTCATGTTACTTTTATCATCGTCTGAAATCAGCATTCACGTTTTCGCAAACAGTAATTTGGTTTCAAGAAAACATCCCAATCCATTATTCATAATATGCGTTGTTTTTTAATGGAGTCGGAGGATTTTAATTGAAATTTCACTTCAGTATTATTGATATGTTATTCGGAGGTTTTTGGAATCTTCGGGGTTGTTTTTTGGGAATTTAACTCCTACTAATGTCGTTTCTCGGAGAAGATTTTATTCTAAAGAACATTGAAATGTTACTTTTCTGTGTTTTTAATATGAATTCTATAATATTAGCAAATATTTTGGTGCATTTTTTCATCATTAATTCAGTCAACACAATAACTTTTAGCTAGAAAGTTGAAAGCTGTTGATTTAGAAATGAATGATATAACCTAAACAATGTTTAATCTAGTTAGTGCATGGAAGCATAATAGATAATTGTAACTAGTAATACAACTTCTAACGCAGTTGTAAAACATCAACAGCAATCATCTTAACATTAGGGAAATACTTGACTATTTAAAATTGTTATTAAAAATAGATTTTTTTTTACAGCTAAGGTGTAACACGTCGAGCATGTAATGAAAAGGGTATAGAGTTGGTATTATTTTTCTTCCATTAATAAGACATTTGCAGAATAGGCATGATACAACCCTTTGACAAAGGGCTTGTAATATGCATTCGTAGAAAGAAAAAAATGCATAATTATTCCTTTGTATAGAAACTTTTTTCTATCGCTAGAGAAGTTGAACAACCGCATTAGCACATTGTTTCTAGCTTTTGTAATGATAATTATAGTATTTTGTGTAATCATAGTATGAGTCTCTTTCTGTTAAACCTGCGTCATAGAATTATTTTTCTTATCTCCGCGATTTCTAGGAATTTGCGTGTCTGTTAAGTGCGGCGATAATCAATTCTTTTTTTTTATCTCAAAGACGATCTGAAGTTTCTGTAGATCTATAATGATACATTGATGATAAATTTCGATTACGATCAATCAGATTAAAATTAATTTTGATATAGTATTTCCTTTTTTTATTTTTTAAATATTTATAGAATTTCTGCACTTCTACCCTACCTTTGGGTATGTATATCTTGAAGTGGCACTCTAAATAATTTCATTCAAACACAGTTCTTACATAACAACAATGTTTATTTAAATATTTGCACATATAAATTTTTCTTTTCAACATCAAGCATACGTACTCCTAGTACGAGATATATATAGCATTCATGCAAGGGAAATACAATTCAATATATTCACTTGTATAACTACTCATTCAAGAAAAATACACTTTGCAATACTCACAGATACTTTGAAAGTCAACCTGCAGTGCTGCCACGTAAACTTTGGGCCTAACAAGAACTCGCGTAGGTTTGGAGCAACTTAGCTATGCCTCCAGCGGCTGCTCACAAAACTCGACTATTATTAAACCAGACTATAAGCCTAGCTCCAGCTCGATACTTCGTTTCGACAGCTCTACTCCTCCTTTTACTTCCTCTCACTTCCTAGCTCCTTCCTGAACACTTCCTTCGACCTCCCTTCCTGTAATTTAGCTGCTCGGTATTCATACCAACCGCGTATACTGAAATTAGCATACCTCAAGCGGCTGCTTTAACTTTATTCACTTAAAAGTTCGATTATTGTGAATCGAATCTTATGTAAACCTTACATATTTCTGAGTATCTTAAGCCGTGTTTCTAAAGTACAATCTTTGCGGTTGACTCTTCCTTCCCACTCCTGGTATTCTAGGAAATCACCTGGTGGTGCCTTCCCAATTTAAGGGCACAGGGCAGTCCAGGTCACCATCGGTAGACTCATGAGTGGGCATATCGGCCTTACTTTTATCAATGGACAGAAAACGTTTCGTAGTTGCACTAAATGTACTTCAGCACCGGCATCACCTGCCCACCTATTGAACTCGGCAGCATGAGGACCTATTTACTGCGCCTCTTCTCGTCCATGACTTTTTGAGTGTCCACGACCTCTTGGACTTGGCCTAGCCTTCGGCCAGACATTGAGGAATAAGCCACAACAGCAACACAATCTTCGCAAGCTGCAAAAACGCATTGATTAATTAGTGAAAAGGCATATGTCCTTTGTGTCCCTTCTCACCCTTGTTTGAGGTCCTAACTGCATCGAGTTTTAAAGAACAGGCTATACATTGTTTGGAGACAGCCTCCTTCTCATCTGGACAAGCGCCCTGGTCTGGACATGCTCTTTAGAGATGCGAGACAAGTGCAGCTAGCCCTGCCTCGTCTTCGGAGAGGCCATGCAAAAAGTTTTTTTAATTATTCCCAATGGTGGGCAATACACAGACAAGCTAACCCAAACAAACAGGAAAAAGATGGAAAAAGTCCAAAAAGAAGGTAGCAAAAGTGTATGGGCCCTTTCGGTCTCTTGCCTCCCAATATCGCTCCCACGACTGGGCTGAACACAGCGCTGGGCAGCGGAAAAGGTGAAGCAGGTCCATCTCTTCTCGAAGGTCGCAGAGCACGGAGAACGGACTATCCAGAATGTCAAAACGGTGGCGATGTTTGGCGAGGAAGTCGTGTCCTGTAGCCAACAGGAATTCAGCCACAGCTCTTTTCCTTGGCCAGGAAGGGCTTCGTGGACCTGGTCTAGTGTTTTCGAGTCCGGGAGGCTTATCAAGAACAACAGCAACAACGCACTGATTCTTTTAAGTGCAGTAATATTCAACATTGATTACCTTAAAACAGGGTTACTTTGTGACTGCAAGGGTAACTTTGTGGTACATAGCAATTTTTTTCGTATTTAGGATCTTGTGCCTCACCCGTGATACCGGGTAGGCAAGAACAGTGCCGATAGCTTGTCCGAAATACAAAGACACCTGGGCTCGGAAGCCCAGTTGGCAGGAGCAGCGGGCCAGTGATCTGAACGTCCCTGGTTCGATGCTCGTCGCTTCAAATCTACCGCCGTGTTTACTAATGGTGGCCGGGGCAAGTAAAATAGGGCGTGGCTACAATATCCTCCAAGTTCTCAAATTTATCTCTAGAGGTGCGGGGTTAAGTGTTCCGGTTTCGTCACTTGACTCGGTTCTAAATTGCGGGACCGGTCATTTAGCCAAGTGGACCCTTGTGGTGCTTATTCAAAACAGGAGCCGCACCTTCATCACCCATAGCCTTCGCGACTTGATCTGATATTACTGTCGGTCAAGGGGCATAAGCCACAACAAAACACAACAAAGACACCTACAGGCTATTGACTCAAACTTCGGAAACTTTGTGTGCTGAAGGCTAACACCTTATACAACCTTATACAACCAACTACCACAAGTAATTATTTTTTATTGTCACTTTGTTGGTTAGATAGTGGGAGCAATATAACTTTTGTGCAGTGATATTTCCGAGAGATATGAGAGCCTAACCTAAATATCGGAAGGTTACGGGGTTACTTTGTGACACATTGACACTGTCACAAAATAACCCACAAAGTCGACCCACCTCCTCCAGCCGCTCGATTATTGCATTTTTCCGTCCTCTAAAACAGTGCTCCCCAACTTTTTAATCACCTGGTCAACGTTTGATAATTTTACCGCGGCATGCGGAGGGGGGCTATGACAGCAATTTTAATTCATAATCTTGAAATGTTTAATAAGCAATAAACTAATTTAAAATAGTTACAAGATTTCTTCTGTTACAAAGGTATAAATTCGCACAAACCCGACAAAGTCGCACTAACCCGAGAGAAATATACCACAGTAAATAAAATGGAAATAGTTTAATGTTCCTTAGGCGGCCCGGTACCATTTCATCCATGGACCGGTACCGGTCCATGGATATATATATATATATAAATATATATATATATATATATAAATATATATAAATATATATATATATATATATATATATAAATATATATAAATATATATATATATATGTATAAATATATATTTAAATATATATTTATATATATATATATTTATATATATATATATATATATATATATATATATATATATATATATATATATATCTTTATATATAAAAGGCAAAGTCTGTGTGTGTGTGACCGAGTTTTTGTCTGCTCGCGGCGCAGCGCAAAGACGATAGGTCGGACAGTCTTGAGATTCGACACGAAGATGCCTCCCGAGATCTCATTATGCACCTCTAAGCCCTTTTTTCGATTTTTTAATTACATTTTCCGTAATTAAATATTTAGTCGCGATTTGGAGCTCCCGGACGAGTAAAAGCTCCGTAAATCCTAACGAATCCGTCCAAGAACGAGCCTATACGGGAAAGATGACACCTATACGGAAATCACAATTAAAATTGTCTTTCTTAATTTATCAATTAATTGGGATTTTTTTTCGATCGCCTGTACGCACCCGTTTTTCGGAAAAAAACGCGATTTTGTCCGTGACCCTTTTTTCCAAATTGTCGAATCGATACGTAAATGTCGTTACATTTTTACGAAATTTTTATCTCAGAGACCCTAGACATCACAGTTTCGAAAGCCAGAACCAAAATTAATTTACAAATTGTAGTTATTTTTTAATAATTTATTTTATGATTCGGAAACTCTTGCGAGAAATCTCATTTTGGAGATTTCGTTCTTCATTTCCGGACGAAGGTACAGCGGGTGAAAGTAGGAGAAAAACCAGTTTTTCGACGTCATGCAAGTGATGTGTTGGGGCGTTTGTTTTCTATGAGGGATGGGGTGGTTAAAGGAAATCGATTACTATTGCAGTGATAATCGATTAAAAAAATCACATTTAGTAATGCCGTAATTTTTTTGGCCAGCACTTAGTTAATATCATATAATTTGTGGTGTATTTGTGGAAAAAATCTATGAAGATTTCAAAGAATTTCAGCATGTGGAGGATGTGATATATTCGCTTTCAAGGAAATCGATTACTATTGCAGTGATATTCGATTAGTAATCCTATGTCAAAAATTTTGCCAAAATGTGCCAGAAAGGATTAAATTTATATGGGTAAAATAATGTATCGTGGTGAGGAAAAGGATGACAGCGAGGCCCATTAACAAAGGGTTTATGCTACTAAAAAATTGGTAATTACATTACCCGAGCAACGCCGGGACGGGTACAGCTAGCATATATATATATATATATATATATATATATATATATATATATACACACACACACACACACACACACACACACACACACACACACACACACACACACATATATATATATATATATATATATATATATACACACACACACACACACACACACACACATATATATATATATATATATATATATATATACACACATATATATACACACATATATAAACATCATCTCATTTTAAATTTAAACTCATTTAGTATTCGGTCTACGATTATATAATTTTAGGCTATGAGAACAAAATACGCCGGCTTTTTGGGAGGGGCAATTGTCGCTATTGCCCCCCCCCCTTGGAGCCGCCAATGCTAAATAGACTAGCACAATTATTTTTTATTATTATTTAGTTTCAGGAGGACATATTAACCTGACTTTTTGAACATAATATGAAGAATGAAAGATCACGGGTTACATAATTTATTTTTTTACTGAATGAAAATTGTTTAGTATGGTTATGTGGAACCAAAATAAATACCCATAGTTGTCCTTTAGAAAAACTGAATCGGTATGGTTCATTAGAACTCTTTTTCAAATATCATAATCAGAAACTGCAGTAAATTTTCACAATGAAGATTGTGTAATGAACCACTTTCACCATTTATTAAAGGTCTGTAAAATTTCCTAACATGTATGATGTGTTGTTTTATTTTCTTCGTTGATACACGCATGTTTCCTTCAAAAATATTATTCTTCCCTATTAGTACCAATTCTCCTTTCAAACAGAACACAAAGTACCATTGTCTGGAAAGAGTTTGGGGACTGAGTCATAATTACAAAGAAGTTATTTTTTTCTTCAGACATATTGCGTAAGTGAGTATACATTAAAAGTTATTGGTTTCTGTCATGTGTCATGTAGAAAAAGGATATTTTTTTCATTTTTACAACAGAAAAGAGTTTTAAGATGGAATATTTCCATCTGAGTTCTTTTGAATAATCTTTTAACTGTAGAAACTGGGTGTAATTTATTGTGGTTTACATATTTATGCCTTGACGTGAGTCTAATTCTCCGAACTACTTTGTAATCAGTCGTTTTAGAGCATTATAATCAGTAATACTATAGCCAAGGATTTGAAGTTTCTTTCTTTGAAATCTTATGAATAATAATATTTTTTGCAATGCTCAGTATTGACAGTTAACTGTGCATCATATAGCCAGGTCCTGATTTTCCATTAGGCCCGGTAGGCCCGGGCCTAAGGGCCCCCCAAATGTTGGGGGGCCCCAAAAATATTTAATTTTAAAAGGAAAAAAAAAGAAAAATTCCCAATTATTATTTTTTTATTTTACCTTTTTTAATAGCAATTTTTTTATATATCCTTTCAAATTTAATTGATTGACTGGTTCTTCATATGTATGTTATAGTGTATATAAAGATTAATAAGTTTTTCTGGTTGCATTGTATTGGTGTTTTAATGATGAAGTTAATATGTTGTATTGCTTTTTGTTATTTGATAATGTTATAGGCTTCTACGCTTCAAATAGCCAATTCTTGGTAAAATGGTACTTTCACAACGATGCATGATTATTGCTTTTGGGATAATTTTGGAAATTTTACGCCCACATCAGTGTTAGGGGGCCCCCATCCCGAGTTGTGCCTATAGTCAAGAATTTTCTAAATCGGGCCCTGCATATAGTTATGCCTTGAAATGAGTTTAGTTATCCCTAATATTTTGTAACCAGCCCGTTTTGAACATTAGAGTAAGTAATACAGTTGGTTCTCTGTTTAACGACTTTCAAGGGACCGCGAAAAATCGTCCTTAAGTAGAGATCGTCCTTAAACAGAATTTGTAAAAGAATAACATTTCCCTTCACACTTTACAGGCTTAGGACTGTCAATATATTTGTTAATATATTGGCATGTTTAAAAATGTTATTTTTATTATCATCATTATTTTATTCACAAAAAGTTATTTTAAATTACATTGCGTAGTGTGTGATTCCACACCCGCACTAAGAAATTCCATCCACCAGGGAAGAATTTTCGATCTTCCGAGAAACAGTAATCCTCCCCCCACCCCCTCCCCCGGTTTTTTCCACTGCAACAAATCTATGATTGCAACAAACATAAAGGTAATTCCGGGTCTGTTATTGAAACCAAACTCCCCCAGAGAAAGTAACCCTCCTGTAGATAAAATGTTGAAGAAAAAGTTTATCATGTAAGAAAAAATCGTCGTTAAATAGAAACAATATCGTCTTAAAATAGAATTTTTTTAAGTCGGAGGGACCGGGACCGGGAAATATCGTCTTTAAATAGAGATCGTCGCTAAGTAGAGCGTCGTTAAACAGAGAACCAACTGTATTAAAGTCGATGATTTGAAGTTTCTCCCCCTGAGCTCTTACGAATAAACTATTGCAGTATTAGCCCAGTAGCTATGTACATTTTACCGCGCAAAAGATCGGGTATTAGATTTTTGTTTTCCTACTTGTATATGTTTAGTCTAGTAGTGAAATACCAAGTTTTTCAATTCGAAAGACCTGGGCGGAATTTTCTGTGGCCTAAAAACAACAAAATTTTTTGACTTTTTTTGGTTTTTTTTCATATATCTCGGCAATGGTTGGTTCTAGAGCTTAGATTGGAATTACAATCTTAAAGAAGATAAAAGTTTGAACAAATCTTTGATTTACTTCTTTTTTTTAAACCCAATAACAAGCGAGCTACAGCGTCAGGAAAATGGGATATTTTATTCAACTCGTCGAGAAAGACGCCAAACTTACTTCTCTAACACACAAACTCGTACAATTGCTATATATATATCCATATTTGAGAAATGCACAATATGTGCAATACAACATATATATATATATATATATATATTTACTCCAACATACTTGAATAGTGTGCATATTTATATAATTATGTACACAAACTACACATTTGTCGATACATAGGAAATTAATTACAAAAATTGGAGTATTCAATATTAATAAAAACCGTTTATATACAGTATTATAAATTAGAAAATCTAGCAGAAGTAAAATAATATATAAGAAATTACATAAAATTAATAATTATTATGTAATTATAAATAATGCAATAACTGCACTAAAACTGAAATATTTCAAATTAAATAACATTCTTCATACCTATTGTTTTTAGCTATTTTGATGATCTGGGGTGGACATCATCTCTATGTTTGGTGATACGTCATCTTCATCCTCTAAATCATGAGGCAGTTCAATTACATTTGTACATGTGAGGTCACTGCAGTGCTTACACATATTTGAGCATTTTAACCCTGCTTTTCGACAACTACATGCACCAGTACAACCCTTTTTGCAAGAGCAAGAAAGAACTTAGAGTAGAGACTCGGGTGCTGGATCTTTGATCATTGCAATAGGCTCCAAGCCATGAGAAGTGCGTACCCACCCCCACTCTTCTGGGTTTTGGTGAGTTGATAAATGGAAGGCATATAATCTTAGAACGGTCATATTCTCTGTTAGCTGTCACTTGTGCCATAAAACCATTCCATCCCGAGACACTTTGATTTTTTGACCATTTTCCATACTGCTATATCAAGTCTGTAGTAGATGGAACATAATCGTATGACACCAGACAAAGCTTCTGCAAATCCTCAATGAGGATTGTTTTTAAACCTCCCATTTTTGCATTGGGAAAAATTTGGAGGTTTATGGTTCCTGCCTGTTTGACAACTTCAGCTGATGAGCACTTTTTTAAGCGTTGTATATTTTTGTCGGTCAACACTGAGGCAGAAGGCGTGATATACATTATACCTCCCACAGAGTGGAATGTTCCAGAACCATCAAGAGTGTCAACATTAAAATCAGCGTTGTCAAACACGTATTGACAGAAAGCGTCATCTCGTAGTTTACTTTCTTTAGATCGCAGGGCAAGGGTAGTAGTGAAACCTCAGAGTACGATGCTGCAAATCCAAGTGCAGACAGAACGTTAATAACCCAAGTTACACACACCGTTGGCCCAACCGCATATTTTCGTGGCATCGTTGGGGAATGGTTACCGTTGGCAGAAGTTCCAGAAATTCAGATGGGCCAACTGCAAATGAAAGCGGTTGGGCCAACGGTTGCAAAATATGGTTGGCCCAACTGCAAATGGAAGTGGTTGGGCCAACGGTTACAAAATGGGGTTGACCCAACTGCAAATGGATGCGGTTGGGCCAACGGTTACAAAATATGGTTGGCCCAACTGCAAATGGAAGCGGTTGGGCCAACGGTTACAAAATATGGTTGGCCCAACTGCAAATTAAAGCTGTTGGGCCAACAGTTACAAAATGCATTATTCACTACGACAGAAACTGGTTTGGCGAAATATTTGCACGTGTGGCGAAGAAATGAACGGTAAAAAGAAATGGATGTCGGCCATTCCATGTTCCACGTGATTGTAATATTACGAAGAATTCCAGAGTAAATATATTATTTTATTAGTAATATACTTTTATTTAGTAAACAAAATGATGTACTTGGCTAATAAGTAGCATCAAGTAGTTTTCTAAAATGCATATCAAAATGAAGCGTAACTTGGTAAATTTAAGTAAAATACTTTGTTAAACTTCTATAAAAACAGCCAAAGCTTTCCTCAAATAATAAATTTAACTACTGTAATTGTATTTGCTGTTTCTCTATTTTTAGAACACAATAAGTAATTTGTATATTTAGAATCCTTTATAGAATGGTTGTATTTAAACTTTTTGAAATCATGGATGTGTTTATGTTATTTATTTTAAATGGTTGAGTTACTTTAGTTAATCGGATCGTTCAGAAAGTTTTAAATTGAATAGTTGATCAAATTTGGTGCTTACGGATGATTCTTACCTTGTACTTTCAGTAAGATTATTTCCTACTGAAATAATCTTACTGAAAGATTAACTAGAGTATTTATAATAAAAACATTATGGTAAACTTTTATTTATACTCAAATATCTGTTATTAAAGTTTACTGAACATTTTATATAAGAAGTTGAACCTTTTATTCTGAGTGTATTTAAGTTGTTTATAAGTTTATATCTCACAGCTTACTTCATAAATTTAGAAAACCTACTCTATTAAATCGTCAAATTTATAAAGAAGCGTCAGTTAATCACTATCTTATGAATACAAGGATAAAATACAATTAGCTGTCTGCTTTGGTGAAATTTCAGTAATTTTTCTCTCCTTACTATCAACTTAGCAATTGTATTTTATTTCAGTTTAAAATAATTGTCTGTCTCAGACTCGAACAGGTATTTGATGTTAAATATTTTGTTTGAAAGTAAAATATCAATACAAAGTATTTATGAAGTATGCAGATCACTCATTAAAATAATTCATTTGTCTTTAACATCTGATTATCTGCTAGTTATTGTAATATTTACATTTTAAGCAATTTTTGACAATATACTTAATAAAGTTAACTTAATTAATTATATACTTTATTAATTATATTATGTACAAATTTGTACATAATATTAAAGACTATTTATGAAGTAAGCTGATCACTCTTGAAAATAATTCACTTGTCTTTAATATTTGATTAGCTGCTACTTATTATAATATTTACATTTTTAGCAATATTTTTGACAATATATTTTATAAAGTTTGTACATAATATTAAAGACTGTATTTTGACAATCCCATGGTATATGACTTATTTTTCTATTTTTAGCTGTCTATAAGATCATGTATTCAAGGAACTGGTATGCAGAATTGGAAATTTTTATTTGACTGCCAGTCCTGATCTCATTAGTACCATAGATGAAAGAACTGGAAGTGTGGTTATGATCTTATGAACGATTGAATCTAGGTAAAAACTTGCTTTGATTTCTTGGCCTATTTGTATAAACTGAAGTCTTGTTCCTCACTCTTTTTTATTTTCCCTTGTTTCCTACTAGTATTATTTGATTCACTTTATTAAATATGTATTTTTAAATCATTATGTTAATGTGTTTTAAATTTTTAGTTATATATAATTAGTACAGTATTTTATGCAGTAGTTTATGCAGCCTCGTGCTTAGTGAGTATCTAAAGCCAGATTTAAACATGTCGCTGAGCATGTACAGAAAGCAATTTTAGATTATAAATTATAGCTAATTAATAGAGATTATGGTTACAAAAACCATATTTGACACATCTATAGATTAAAATGTTTTTTTAAGACCAAAATGAAATAAATTGATGCAGTAGTTTTCTCTCCCAGACAGCCCAAAGAATCGGTCTGGCTTAGAACTTAAATATATAGATACTGTGATGTTCAGTAGATAGAAAGGCATTAGTAGGGTTGATATTTTGTACAAACATTTGTAATTTTTTTTATATTCGTGGAGTTATAAATATTGTCTAAAATGATTAAAGTGTTGGTTTTTTTAAAGATATTGTGCTAATAAAAAGCTTTGTGTTGACAAACATATATTTACAAACTGTTGGGCTTTTGATGCTACAGAATTAATTTGACTTTTACTGAGAAAATATTGTTTACTGTGTGGTTAAGAGAAGGAAAATTTCACCTTAATTTTTTCAATGTTGTATTGGTAAAATGTATGTGGAAATTAATCTTATCTATCATATACTACAATGTCTTATTTTTCTAATTTTACTTTGGTTCAAATATTTCAAATTATTCTTTAATTTTCTGCTCCGTTAATTTATGAAAATAAACTTTGCTAAATACATGCAAGCAGTTTAAGATGATTAGTTCCTATAATGTAAAGAAATTTCTGCCAATAGTTCTTGATATTTTAATTTTTCATGTCTAAATTTTAAGTAAGTTTTCAGAGAGTTGATATATTCATGTAAATAAATATGTACTAAAATTATTAAAGATCTGTGCAGTGTCTAATTTGTCTCTGATGTTAATTTAGTTTGCATATTTGAAATTGTTGTTTTATTTTCTGCTTTGATAATTTAGCAAATAAATAAACCTTTACTGATACAAACCTGAAGTAATAGTTAAGACAAGTTCATGCAACATGAAGAAATTTTTGACTATGAAGTAAATGCTAGGGTTAGATTTCATAAGTTAACTTGTTTCTAAAAAATTAAAAAAAACTAACTTAATCAGGCATTTTTGTTTGACTGTTTGGTGCATATATAGCTATTTTTCTTTTGACTCATTTACTGTACTAATTTATTTTTCGATTGACAGCTTCTGTCGGACTGGCTCACCAGGGAGAAGTCATAACGGAAAAATTTGTTGAAGACTTAATAAAGGGATTTTTCCTTTTTCGAAAGACAGAGAAGGAGGGAGAGATAAAAGAACTGTGTATTTTTGACAATGTAAAATTAAATTTTATTAAATTTTTTGTTAAAATAAAAAAAAATTGATGAAAAGTTGTGTTTTATTAAAATTACTATAACATGCCTTATTAAGATGCTATATTAAAATATTAAACAAGGTAAGTCCAAAAATTGATATAACAGTTTTATGGAAAGTTTTTAAAATATCAGACCTCAGTTGTATATATTGTATCAGACCTGAAGACAAATTGGAAGATAAAGTGTTTTTAAATATATATATATATATATATACATATATATATATATATATATATATATATATATATATATATATATATATATATATATATATATATATATATATATATATATATATATAATGAAAAAAATATTTATATAAAGGTAATTTTACAAAAAGTATTTGTCCTATTAACTCAGCATGAGTGTGCAATTTGACACCAGTTGATTATAATGGAAAGGTGTTTATTTAAAAAAATTTATATATGTAGTAAAGAGACTGATTAAAAACAACAGGTAGCATTGATATTATAAATTGTATATATATATATATATATATATATATATATATATATATATATATATATATATATATACATAGAGAGAGAGAGAGAGAGTGACATGAGATTTATAATATCACTAAGGATATAATCTATAAGATTTATTCTCTTTAAAAAGATATAAAGTGTTTAAAACAAAACACTTTATATAAACAATGTCAAGCAAAATATAAACTGTTAAAAATAACATTAAAATTAAAATGTATTGTTGCTTTTTGTACATTTTAATATTTAACTATGGAAACTTTTTGATTTCATAAAAGAGTGAATTTTGTAGTTTTCAAACTACTTTTGGGGGAAAAGAGTTATGCATTTTTCAACCCAGCCAACAACTCTTTGTTCATTGGGCCAATTGTCAAACTATCCTAGGGTCAATAGTTTAACATTTTGCTAATTTTCAGCTGACCGTTTACAAAGAGAATTTTCCTTTTTTAAACAGTATTAACTTGTAGTATTTAGCCACAAATAATTTATATAAAAACAGTATATCCGAAATTCTTTTTTGAATATATAAAATAGGATATTCAAAAATGCTTTTTTGAATATACTATTTTTATATAAATTATTGGTGGCTAAATACTAGAACTTAATAAACTGTTTAAAAAAGGGAAATCCTCTTTATAAACGATCTGCTGAAAAATAGCAAAATGTCAAAACTATTGACCCTTGGATAGTTTGACCATTGGCCTGATGAACAAAGAGTTGCTGGCTGGGTTAAAAAATGCATAATAGCCCCAAATAAATTTAATGTAGGCTTACCTACAAAGTTGACTGTTGGGCCAACTGAATGCCTATTGTTGACCAACCTCGTGCCAACGACCAAATCATTTAAATCCAACCGTTGGGCCAACAGAACGCCAACCGTTTCCCTACAAATCCAACCGTTGGGCCAACAGAACGCCAACGGCCAAATCCTGTAAATCCAATGGTTGGGCCAACTGAATGCCAACCGTTGGGCCAAATGAATGCCAACCGTTGGGCCAACTGAACGCCAACCGTTGGGCCTACTGAACGCCAACGGCCAAAATCCACCGTTGGCCAACCACGCCCGAAAGTGGTTGGCCAACGACTTGCCAACGGTTTTGTGTTACTTGGGAAGGAGCTTCGAACCAAACTTTCTGTACAGGTAAGCACCGACTCCCGTCAACACTGAAGACACAAATGAACGTTGTCTCACTGCATGTATGACTGCGTGCGATAAGGCAATACTTTTTTTCTTCCAATTGTTAATTGATCCTCGTTTGTGTTTCAAAACTATAGAATCAAATAGCAACTTCAATGAATCAGGATTAACACTTATGTCATCGCAAAAAAAGTTATCTGACGGGGGATACTCAGTAGCGCAATATATTTGTGATCTTATGTCTTCCACTATAATTTCAGCTGCTGCTTTGACAACTCTTAGACGTTCCTCTTGACGGTCTGTCTTCCTGTTGACATACCAGTTTTCATTGAGAATCTTATGTCCAACGTTTTTAAAATAAATCACTGTCTTTTTGTTGGCTGTTTCAACGATTAAAATGTCTTCTCCATACTTTTTTTTGAGACGTGATTTCACTGTTCTCTTATCCGGAACTTCATTTACTACGTTCATCAACTCCTCAAAAGTAAATTGGCACTCTTCAGTATTTTCTTCTAAATAATTATAAATTTTCTCCATAGCATAGTCAACATCTGAAAAATGACGATAACCTCTTTTTGATCCACTTTAAGATTTTTGGTAAAGCTTTCTGTAGCAAAAATGATGGCACAAGGCGTCCAAAGTATGCAAATCATCTTCATTCCTGATTCGATCCTGTATTTTTCTGGCCCATTCATCATTGCGAATCTCTGCAGCTTTCATAACTGAATCTTTAATTGCTGTTTTAGTGGTAACTTTATGAATCAAGTTTCGTTTTTTGGGTGGCAACTTACGTTGTTTTGACAAAAAATCTTCTTCATTTACCTCTCCACACAAAAACATTGTTTTCTAAAATCGAAACGATCCGTTCGTCCTCGAGTTGATGAACTAGGGTTTTTACGTTTAGGACTACATTTTTTAAGAGTCTCTTCTCCTTTCTTTTTCACTACTATAATATCACCTTCACATAAGTTTAAATCACAAATAAAACAAACTTCAACTTTTGGTTAGCTCATATTTCATTACGAACGAAAATAAAAACTATAGAGTGACAAACTATTAAATTAAAGTATAATAATTAACTACTAAAAATCACTTTTAACTATTATTAAAATAGAATAAACACGTTATAACACTGTATCGAGCAAAAGAACATGCCAAGAATGACGCGATTAGTTTGAAACAATCCAGAGAAAAACAGATCACGAGACAAGTAAAGACATGTAAAGACCAATTCAAACGAAATAAAAAATTCCCTACGCTGGGGGAGGATTCTAAAAATAGAATCCTCCCTCAACGCTTCGGACCCAACCCGATTCGGACAGGCCAAACACAAGAACAATAAACGTGAGGAGTGTTAAAAAAGTAAGTATTGCGTCTTTCTCGAGAAGTTGAATAAAATATGCCATTTTCCTGACGCTGTAGCTCGCTTGTTATTGGGTTTAGAAAAAAGGTGTAAATGTAAGGTTTGCTCAAAATTTTGTCTGCTTTAAGATTGTAACTGCAATCTAAGCTCTAGAACCAACCATTGCCGAGATATTTGAAAAAAAAAAAAAGTAAAAAAATTTCGTTATTTTTAGGCCACAGAAAATTCCGCCGAGGTCTTTCGAATTGAAAAACTTGGTTTTTCACTACTGGACTAAAGATATACCAGTAGGAAAAAAATCTAATACCCGATCATTTGTTCGGTAAGGCCATTTATTTGAACCCAGCCACTGGGCTATATTGGCATTTATCTGTGTATAATACGGTTATGCTTTGACGCGAGTCTAATTTTTCCCAGCTGTTTTGCAATCAGCCCAATATTTGAATATTACAGTCAATTTATCCATTTCTCCACGACCTTCGCGCATTCCTTTTTTGCAAGAAAATTGAGAAATATTGAATTTTTAATTATTTGGAAACTCAGCGGCATGATTTGATTTAGGACCTTTTTCACAATTCGCCACTTCGCATTCTATCTACCAACAGCAAATAAATTATACAGTTGCCTGATGATGAGGATTTCCCAGTCCATAAATCTCTCCTCTTAAATTTCCTCATCCGTGCAGCTAGCTGCCTTCAAATTAAAACCGCCGATAGACCTCTCCGAACAAAATGCCGAGTTGAACCCTCTTGCAATTCATCCGTGTCTTCAGAATGTACCCAACAAGCGTGCACGTGTACGTGGCTTTGTGCTCACTGTCCATGGCCCCGAAATTAAAGGAACCGTTTCTTGATAGACTATTGGCCAGATCTATGTTAATGCCGGGGGGGGGGAGGGGGAAAGCAGGACAGTTGCTTTTCTGGTGTCCACCAAAAGAATGGGACACCGGGCGAACAGTTGTAACCGGAAACCAAGGGGTGATTTATCATGGGATAGGAAGTGGGGGCTTTATTTTGTTATTGCAATGAAAAATTTAAGATAAGGTTAAACAGCATTTGAATAAAGTTATCTGCCGTGATCGTGGCCTAACGCAATTCAGACTTCAGTCACACGGATTTCAATAGGGAAGGTTACTTTTCAATACCACAATCGTAGGAAGAGTAAAATCGTTATATTTAGAATAATAATGGGGTGTCCAATGGCTTTGAAATATTTGACATTATTCAATTCAGAATTGAATAGTGTACACACAAGCAGGATCCACATATTAATTATTTATTTATATATTACAATACACATTATTATTATTTATATATTACAATACACATTATTTATATATTATTTATATATTACATTATTTATTTATATATTTATATACACATTATTTATATATTACAATACACATTATTATTATTTTTTTGGGGGGGGGGTGTATGTGTGTGCGCGCACACACACACACACACACATAAAATGTCAAATACAATATTAATATAAAATGCTTTTAAATTTGTATTTAAGATAAAGAGATATTCCCGAGGCATTCATTTTTAGAGTCTTAGTGGATAAGCTTTTCGTGTATGTGTCGAGCTGACGTTAACTACTTCGTTTCTATCCTTTCCTTTATATTGTGCAACTTTTTTTTCCTAGTTTATGCGTTTATTTATTCTAGCATTTATGCGTCTTTCTCTCCATCTCTCTCTCTGTCTCAATATATATGTACGTTTATATAAATGACAGACAGATAGATATATGAATTCAGTATCTAGGATGTACCGATTTTCCATATATATTTCCATGTATATATATAACTAGAGGATGGTATTGCTGATTGTAGAAACTGTAATACATGTCTTAAAGCCTTAGAGGTTTAAAGGATGAAAAGCAATTCTCCACAAAATACTCTGGGCATAATATTTTATTTGCTTCAGGACTTGTGATTTTATTCAAACGTACCTTTCAAGATATTAACCAGAAAGTATATATATGTTTTTTTTATGTTCGTATGATATTATTCCACTACTATTACTGATCGAAAAAATGTGTTAGTTGTGTAAGTAAATATTAAAGTGGCCATTTTGAGACAATATAGGGATTATTATTTTTCTTTTTTTAAATAAAGTATTATCAGTTTTTCTTACGTAGCAGGGGTGGCTGAGATAAACGATGTTAGGAGCCATTTGGGAATGTCTACATACTCAGATTCGCGATAAACAGATAAAAATACTATATTTGATAGGGAAGACGTTTTAAGCGCTGTTTTTCTAATATTTTTATTAAGTATATCGTTTTCCAATGGTTAGATTAATTAATATTTCTAAATTTTTAAATGGTGAGCCCGAACAACCTTAGAAAACACATATAAAGTATTAATTTTGCCTGTTATTACTTAATGCTGTGAAGTTTTGGTAATTGATCCAAAGAGCTTGATGGAGAAATTGGAGTTACTTCAAAACCAGGCCCTCAGGTTGACCATTGGTGCGATGAAGACTACCCCTATTGACTCAATGCTACTCTTGACAAATAATAGACCCATTCAAACGATTATTGAGGATAAAGCAGCTGTCGTGTTGTATGAATAGTTGATTAGAATTTAAGTGCGCTTTTGGGACTGATATGTAAGTGGGCAAAGACACCTGAAGATGCAATGTGGTTTTCTAAAGAAGGTTTTCGATTTGAGAACAGAATTGGAACTTGATACGGGAATCGTTCAGGTTTTTTAGAAACCGCGTAATCCCTCGAACCACGTCGAGATAAGTATTAAACTGAATCTTTTCCACCTTCTTGGCCTTGAAACCATCCACTCTTTCCCGAATCCTTTTTTTTTAATGCTGAGGCACTTGTCGCGAAGACATTCGCCTGTAATTCACCGCAGTTTTGCTGGCCATTTTATTATGGGGGCGCCATATAGGCGGGCCAGCATTGCCCCCTATGAAGGGACGACACAAACGGAGGCATTTTAGTGGTGCTTCGCCAGGATTCGACCTAGCACACTCAGCACCGAAAACCAGCGCCCTGTACCACAAGGCCCGCCACGGCCCCTTTCCCGAAACTGAATGGTTACGTTTTTATACCGATGGCTCTTGACTGAATGTTCAGCAAATGTCGGAGCTGGGATATATTCTTCCATATTCTCCTATGCTCCTGTCGAGAAACAAAGAAACGTGCCTTTGATGGAGATGTTATGGCTATCTATGTGGCACTGGGGCAACTTGTCCGCAGACGTCTTTATAAAAAGGTGGTCTTGCTGTCGGATTCCAGAGCTGCCATTCAGGCTGTTGAGTCACATGAAGCACCTATCTCTAGGGATATCTTAGAATGTAAAATAATCCTTGAGAGATTGAGGCTAGAGGTACGGCAAATCGTTATCCAGTGGATCCCGGGACACTGTAGCATTTTCGGTAACGAGCAAGTAGATATGTTGGCTAAGAAGGACACACGGATAGTTCAACAGCCAACCACAAGCTGCTCATTCCATTCCATAAAACTTTACATCAAAAACCAAATGAGACTTATATGGAAAGCGGATCTCACTTCTCGTATTTCTTCGAGGAGTTGGACGAATATTTTGGATAAAAAAATTTCAGTTAAACCTTGTGAAAGAGCTGTCGCGGAATTCAGACTTTCAATCAGCCATGAAGTTTGGCGAGTTATTTACACCGTATTGGTATTTATGATAGCCCAAGTTTCCCGCTCTGTGGAAAGGGCGAGGTTATGGACAGGTACCATATCCAAAAAAATGCTTAGCCCTGCGTGGGTATTCCGAGACGAAAAGATATTGGAGTGCTAGAGCCCTGCTCATGAGACATTGACATTTTTCTCTTACTGTTCCTTGTGTTCTTGGTGTAGATTTTTGTAAGAAGTTTGTCATATTCTCTTGCCATTGGAAATTAAAAAAAAAAAACTAAACGGTGTTTGTAGCTTTAATAACTATTTTCTATTAATTGTTCTACTAAATGATTCATATCTAGCATATATTGAGTGGTTGCAGTTAGTAGCCATTCAGCTAAAATTTGATTTCAAACATTGAGCATTGTTTACTTTTTATCTCCAAAATGTAGAATACAGGGATTCACCTATTCAGCTATAAGTTGTTCTATAATATATATATATATATATATATATATATATATATATATATATATATATATATATATATATATATAATATATATATATATACATATATATATATATAACATATTTCATATGTTATATATATATATATAGATATATATATATACATATATATATATATATATATATACATATATACATATAAACATATATACATATATATATATATATATATATATATATATATATATATATATACATATATATATATATATATATATATATATATATATTATATATATATATATACATATATATATATATATATATATATATATATATATATATATATATATATATATATATACATAAATAAAATAAATTCAATAAAATTTAAAAAATCGAATTTTTGGACAAATTTTAAAATTTTGAAGTCCACCGTCCCCTTAAAACAGCCACATTTCTCCTATTCGGACTATTTCAATCTTGCTTAAAAAATAAATAAATAAATAAGTAAATAAAAAACCTCGCAGCGTTCACACACGAGCTCATCTCTTAAGGATACCCTCGCGCAAGTACCTCTTAAACCCACTACGCGTGGTTAGGAGAGAGAGAGAAAGTATTAATTTCGAAACCGCCATCTTGCACACTTCGTTGATTTCGCAGAAACAGTGAGGTAAGAATAACGTAATTAAATTCGGCTGTTAGCGTTTTACACGGGAAACTGAGTGAGCAACTCCGCCGAGGAAAAGATTAATGGTTAACAAGACAATGGTGTCAGTTTCAAAGGCATTTGTTTAATGTGCGGTATTTACGGAAGATAAAATGCATCGAATCTCGCACTTGCGTAAAGATTTTGACAGGATCGGCAATGATAAATGGCTTAGGTACACTGGGGAAATATCTTCTTACCTAACTCCCGTTTTTTAAGGATCTATTGCGTGGGTTTAATCCTTTTGGGATATCTACTGGTAATGGGGAAAATTACCCATTGACGGACGGCTTTATTCGTGTCATTGACTTCAAAAATGCTAAGTTTTGTCATTCCTTTAGATTCCCCTACCATCTAATGGAATGTCATTCTTCGACGCAGACGCTTCGTATACATGATATTTTTGATTCGGTAACAGTTTTGGACTTGAACATTCAGTTTATATGGTTCTGTTTCTTATTTACCCTGTGAATCCTCTAACGGTCCAGGCACACTATAAAGGAATAGGCATAAATATAAATAATTCCTTTATTTTCTACGTAGAGGTAGACTAACATAGACCGACTTGGGGCTTCAAATAATAACGCAACAGTACCGCAACTTGCGGTACTAAGAAACTGAACTTTAAAGTCGTAACGAACCCTTTCAGGCAGAACATACGTTCACTAACAATACCCGTAACCATCGGGCTCTGAAAAACTATGAAAATCGTGCAGCCACCTAGGCTAAATACTAATACGTGCTCTATCAGTTAAATACCGCTATCACCTTCAATCTAACTTTTCTCGACTCTTTCGCATCTCTACTAATAGCGTTACGCACTACCGTACAAATCTCCACTCCCTTCTTGGGCTCTTGCCAACTCAGCGTGTGTCACTTAAATAGACCAGACACCTGCTCCGAACTCACTTCGACTGGCCTGGACTGCGCAGCTACCAGAAATTTGCATCTGAGCAACACGCGAACCCTACAAGTTATTTTATATAAGTTTATTATGAGTAACGGAATTGAAAAGATTCTGAATTTAAACTAAATTAGTCTTATCGGTAGGGATACGTAAATTTCTCATAAAAAATATCGAAATTTCGCAACAAGAAAAAATACAATATATAAAATTTCACATTTATTAGAAAAAAATATGTAAAAACTCAAAAATTTCTCATTTATTTAAAAAAAATTACAATTTTACTTACTTGGATAGGTAAGTATTAAAATTCTTCGTTAAAAGTTAACATTGTAGTTGTCTCCACATTATGTTCCTTAAGTCTTTGCCTTCTGTCATTATTTACTATGTTGTACACATTGGTGGCTCCAAGGAGGGGGGGGTGGCAATAGGGGCAATTTCCCCTCACAAAAAAGCCCGGCGTATTTTGTTTTGATAGCCTAAAATTATATAATAGTAGATCGAATACTAAATGAGTTTAAATTTAAAATGAGACGATGTTTATTTCATATATATATATATATATATATATATATATATATATATATATATATATATATATATATATATATATGTATATATATATATATATATATATATATATTTGTATATATATATATTTATATATATATGTGTATGTATATATATATTTATATATATGTATATATATGTATATCTATCTATCTATATATATATATATATATATATATATATATTTGTATATATATATATTTATATATATATGTGTATGTATATATATATTTATATATATGTATATATATGTATATCTATCTATCTATATATATATATATATATATATATATATATATATATATATATATATATATATATATATATATATATATATATATATATCTAATATATATAAATGAATGTTTGTATCTCTGTAATTGTATAGAAATCCACAGTTTAGGAGCAACGATCGTGAAATTTTACATACAGGCGTCTTTAAAAACAGCCGAGGGTCTGAAGAACTTCAAAAATCGAAATTAATTACCGTTGATTTTTAATTAATAAAAAACCAACAATTTGTAAGCTGTTACACTTTGTGGAATCACCGCTCTGAATATGGCGTCCACGTTAGGGTTAGCTGAAGCGAACAGCGAGCGAAAAGATAAAAATAAATAAAATCAAAAAGTTTCAAGTTACATATTAAGCCAGAATAATAAATGAAAATAATAATCTTTCAAGTCAGATTTTATACTCTAAAATAAATCGGATCCAACGGCATATTGACACTATCACACGCGATGGAAAATTCGAATCAACCACGCTAAGTGTCACAAGATCATTTTTAATCGCTACTGCAACCCCCTCGCTTATGTCTTTGAGTCTATTGAAGAGTTAAAGACTAAGCTTCTATCCTGCTAACTTATTTCTAACTTAAAACTCCTCTTACTCCATAAATACATGTATATTCACCAACCCATAGCAACTTTCCAGTAATTTTAGTACAAATATTGTCCTATTTACACAATACACTAGCATGTTATTGTGGCGCATTCGGTAAGAGCGTTCATTTACTATACTACACGAAGCGGGTTCGAATACGGATCGTACAGATTTTGCTAAACCTGTATTTTCAGCTTTTATTTTATTATTTTTTAAATTATTATTATTATTATTTTTATTTATTATTTTTTAAAATTATTTTTATTTTATTTTATTATTTTTAAAAATTATTATTTTTATTTTATTTTATTTTTCATATTATTAATGTGTATAACATTTCGTATACTTTTTTTTCTATGTTATTTATACTGTGTTTATTTTTTTTAATGGATTTTGGTAGGTTTATTATAAATTTATGTATTTTATGTTTTACTTTTCAGGAATTTTTGCTCCAATGATAAAGGCTAAATCTTTTCTATGTTATTTATACTGTATTTAGTTTTTAAATTGATTTTGGTTAACAAACATTCGACAATTTGACATTTTTACTTTTCAGCTTTACTTTCCTAAAGACAATTTGACATTTTTCCTTTTCAGCTTTTAGTGGTTTATTATAAATGTATATATTTTATGCTTTACTTTTCAGGGTTTTTTGCTCCAATGATGAAACGCTAAATCTAGCTGAATTCTGAAGAAATTATTGTAAATTTATGGTTTTTTATGTTGGGTTTTCTTTTTATTCATGTGTATAACATTTCACATGCTTTTTATTCTATGATATTTATACTGTGTTTAGTTTTTAAATTGATTTTGGTTAACAAACATTCTTAAAATCCTGGGCAACGCCGGATAAATTATCACCTGTGTAGGTTGATAATTTATAAATTTTAAAACTGTTACCACATGTATATTTACAGATCCACAAGAACTTTCCAATATTTTTAATTAATAACAACTCTCGATTCACAAGCATACAGTAGATGGCGCCACTATTTTAATTTTTTTTGTGTCTATTTCGTTGTTATGTGACGATAAATTTATTTAAAGTACCAGATAAAGAAATCACATGATCAGCGTTTAATAAATTAAATTGTAAAAATTAATCTTTAAAAATTCACCAA
>OU015497.1:12395071-12410756 GCA_907164885.2 Dolomedes plantarius | reverse complement strand
TTTAGACTAAGGGTCTATTCACACTGCGTCCATCAGAGTCAGCTTTACTCTTATTGACATATTTTTTAACAAATCACAGATCTTAACCATTTCGTTTCTAATCGTTTGTAGGTTTGCAATTGGTTAAATATACTTCAATACCTGTAACGCTGACGCTGACGGACTCTATTTGAACAATATAAATTGATAAATCTATATATTGATAAATCTATATATATATATATATATATATATATATATATATATATATATATAACAGTTCCGTAACTGACTGACTGACATACAACGAACAGACCAAACCACTGGACCTAAAGGGCTGACATTTTGCATGGAGATTCTTCTTATAGTGTAGGGGTGCACTAAGAGAGATTTTTGAAAAATTCTTCTTAGATTTTTTAAAATTAAACTTTTAAGCTGTTTTTATTTAAAAAAATAATTTGATGATTATAAAATTTATATCACGAGATAGATCATAAAAATTATTTTGAAATGAAATCTTTTCCGAGTCTTTACCTCCATTTTCTGATTTTTGGTGATTTTTTAATGATTCATTTTTAGAATTTAATTTATTAAATGCCGAGCACATGATTTATTTTCTGGTACTTTAAATTAATTTATAGTCACGTGCTTTTGGCCTCATGGACCTGGTCTAGCCTACGGCTAGAGCGGGTGGAATAAGCCACACACACACACACACATAGTCACGTGCATAACAACGGAATAGACAAACAAATATTTTATTTTCTTGCTAATGCGGCGGACGATTGGATATTATCACAAAAAAATATTAAAACATAGTAAAAGAAATGTTCTTCAAACTGTACTATATTAACTGTACTATATTCTTTAGTATGTTCTATTAGATTTAATTTGAATATTTTCTTGTTCATTATTATTTTGTTTATAAAAATATCCGTTACGATTTTTTTTATAAATATATACATGTATATATATATATATATATATATGTATCTATATATATATACAGTGGAATCTCGATCTATCGTTTTTCAAGGGACCGATTGAAATGAACGATAAATGCGGGAAAACGATAGATGCGGAAACATAACAAAGCAATATGATCGTTGGGACTGGATAAAAAGAACGACACATACGGAAAAAACGATGGATCCGAAAACGATCGATCGAGATTCCACTGTATATATATATATATATATATATATATATATATATATATATATTACATCAATTGCATGCATTGATCGTTGTATTTATTTTATGTATATATATATATATATATATATATATATATATATATATATATATATTTGGCATTAACTGCATACATTGACCGTTGTATTTAATTTGAATGTACTCCGTAGCGAAGTACAGGTATTCAGCTAGAGTTGTTATAAATGAGTAATTTTTACAACCACAATAGACTGCCCAAAGTTTTTGGACCGAGAAATAATCGGTACAATAGCTTTATTACGATATTCAGTGACTTATGAATGTACCTTTTGCTTGTACGGAAGTAGCAATGCATATAGGCTTATTAATACACTATTTTTGCTAGTTAAGAAAGGAAATGGCACGCTTGTTAAAGCTGCTGCTAGAGAAAAGACCGGTGACAGTCGTTGAGTTCGATTACCAATTTGTAGCGCCAATTAATCATAATGGTGCTCCACTAGATTAAGATCAGGTCGCTGAGTAGACCGTTTTCCGATATGATCTGCTATAAAATAAAACAGACCTATTTTCTCAGTGAAAGGAGGCAGGGTGACAATCCACACATGAATAATAAGGAGTTCACTGTACTTCATTTCAGACGTTTCCGAATGTATGGTTATCTAAACTTTTAATATTTCTGTTACAATATAACTAAAAATATCTTTCCTGTAATATATATATTATTTAGAAGAATCTAACGCACTATTACAAAAAAATCAAACTATTCCAGGGTTGGAGTTCATGATCGAGCTTATTTCAAGCAACGCGTAATCTATATACCTAAAACAGTTCCGCAAATGACTGACTGACTGACTTACAAACAACGCACAGACCAAACCGCTGGACCTAAAAGGCTGACATTTTGCATGGCGATTCTTCTTATAGTGTAGGGGTGCACTAAGAAAGATTTTTGAAAAATTCGGAATTAGGATTTTTAAACTTAAATTTTTAAGCTGTTTTAGTAAATTTTTTTAAAGTTTGCATTTAAAATAATAATTTGAGGAATATAAAACTTATATCACAAGAAAGATCATAAAAATTTCTTTAAAATGAAATATTTTTCGAATCTTTACCTCGATTTTCTGATTTTTGGTGAATTTTTTAAAGATTAATTTTTAGAATTTCGTTTATTAAATGCTGATCACGTGATTTCTTTTTCTGGTACTTTAAATTAATTTATCGTCACGTGCATAACGAAATAGACAAAAAAATATTTTTTTTTCTTGCTAATGCGGCAGATGTTTGGACATTATCCAAAACAATATTAAAATACACTAAAAGATATGTTCCTTAAACTGTACTATATTAACTGTACTATATTTCTTAGTATGTTCTATTAGATTTAATTTGAATGGTTTCTTCTACATTATTTTGTCTATAAAAATATCGTTACGATATTTTTATAAATATATTTTTTCGTTTTTTTACATGTATTGCATACATTGATCGTTGTATTTATTATATACATATTTATACATATTTTTGGCATTAATTGCCTACATTTACCGTTGTATTTAATTCGAATGTACTCCATAGCGAAGTACGGGTTTTCAGCTAGTCTATATAGTATATAAAACAGTTCCGTGACTGACTGACATATAACGCACAGACCAAACCGCTGGATCAAAAGGGTTGAAATTTTGTATGGCGATTCTTCTCATAGTGTAGGGTTGCAGTAAGAAAGATTCTAAAAAAATTCTTCTTAGATTTTTTAAAATTAAACTTTTAAGCTGTTTTTGTAATATATTTTAATGTTTGCATTTAAAATAATAAATCTAAGGGTTATAAAATTTATATCACGAAATAGATCATAAAAATTCTTTTAAAATGAAATGTTTTTTGAATCTTCACCTTCATTTTCTGATTTTTGGTGAATTTTTAAAGATTCCTTTTTAGAATTTAATTTATTAAATGCTGATCACGTGGTTTCTTTTCTTTTTGTGATACTTTAAATTAATTATGCGTCACGTGCATAACAACAAAATAAATTGATAAAGAAATATTAAAATACGGTAAAAGATAAAATTTAACCACTAGACTCATTGAGAAGGTATTTTTTTTTAGGAATTTAATTTAAATTAGTATGTTTTATAGATATTAGACATACAAATTAATTGCTTACATTGACAGTTGTATTTAAGTTGAATGTACTCTGTAGCGAAGCACGGGTATTCAGCTAGTTGGTTCCATAATTGAAAGTGTTACATTATTTCCCCTCAGTTAAGAATAAATTAAAAGGTGCTTTTTAGGTTTCAGTTAATACGCTACTAATTTATAATATTCTGAAGATTTTCGAATGTATATAAGGATTAAAAAAAGGTGTGTTTTATGGTAGAGTTAATGCGTTATTTTCTATTCATTTTTATGTTCGATTTAATGCTTAATATAATCTATTAAAAAGAAAAGATATAACCTTTGTGCTCGAGGAATAAACAAGAAAACCAACGTAAATAAAACACAAATAGCAATAAGATGCAATTATTTTGCATACGGCCGTTTCGAAGCTACAAAGGAGCTTCTTCATCAGTGCAACGAACTTAGTGGCAGCTCAAAAAGCCGAAGACTAAACGACCAGACCACTGCACGTGCACTGGTCTGGTCGCTTAGTCTTCGACTTTTTGAGTGTTCTGGTCTGGTCGCTTAGTCTTCGGCTTTTTAAGTGCACTGGTCTGGTCGCTTAGTCTTCAGCTTTTTGAGTGCACTGGTCTGGTCGCTTAGTCTTCAGCTTTTTGAGTTCACTGGTCTGGTCGCTTAGTCTTCGACTTTTTGAGTGCATTGGTCTGGTCGCTTAGTCTTCAATTTTTGAGTGCACTGGTCTGGTCGCTTAGTCTTCTTTTTTTTTTGAGCTGCCACTAAGTTCGTTGCACTGATGAAGAAGCTCCTTTGTAGCTTCGAAACGGCCGTATGCAAAATAATTGCATCTTATTGCTATTTGTGCTTTATTTACGTCGGCTTTCCTTTTAATTTCTATTATTCTGAATCTGAATATAAATTCTAATATTCAAAAGTTATAAAAGGTATATATTTTCTAATATTTTAAAGTTTTTCGAATATACAGAATTCTAAACTTTCAACATTTCTTCTATGACATCAACTAACAATCTTCTTGTCATATGCATCTTATTTAGAGGAATCTAACAGGGTCCGAGTTCAGAATAGAGCTCACTTCAAGCAATGCGTTATCCATAACTTATTCTGCTAGGCACATTCACATTCTTCTACAAGGGTGTTCTAAATATAACAGCAAATCGAATATTTTGAGGTATATAATTCCATGGAAGATACCACTGGCACGTCATTTTTCTATGTAATCACAATTCTTTTTCAACATGCTTCTCACACCTTTGCTCCCACTTCTTTATCCCTTTCAGAGGCAACAACCTCCCCTTTTTGCACGGTGCAGATTTTTCTCCCCGATTTTTTTTTACCTAAAGAATCTTAAAAAATTTTCCAATTAAAGGTTGTAAAATGTTTTTACTTCTTTAATCTGATAACAGATGGCAGTACTAACCATTTTTATACTCACTTAACTGGAACACATTGAAGTTAAGGGAAAAGAAGACTAGATTTAGGCGTTTGCACTCTGCAAACGGCGCCTCTCAAAGGGTTATTCCATCGGGGAAAAAATGTTTCTGGGTTGTGCTTTCAGCCAGGAACGCACCCCTTTTGGCCGTCTCTCATCAAGGATGAATGTTTGCCCATTTTTAAGCGTATCTACCCGATGGTACACCCTTCTTTCGCTAATGCCGGTTTTCCATACCATTGCAGCTTTTTTTCTGGGAATTTCTCACGGTTTCATACCCTCCGACCACAAACATCGGATGACTGCTCACAGCTCCGCTAAATGTAAACTGCCAAAGTCACGCTATTTTGTATAGGCTGCCCTTCCGATTCAGAACGCCCTGTCATTTAGTCGGCATTGTCAACATCTCTAGTAAGTATGAATCATGAAGCTATAAGAAGGAGCGTAAGCTTCAATGGGGAATTCCTCGAAAAATGGACCGATTATGGTCGCTCACCGGCAGATGGCGCGACATGTTCCACTTCAGCCGATTTTTCATTGAGTTATATGGACACGAATTTTAGAAAAGTGTTATAAAAAATTTTAAATTCATTCTGTGCACAGATATGCCAACATATTTTGCACCTGGTTGTTCCAGTGGCTATCGATCAGCCATAAAAAGAAACAAAGAAACTGGACAGATAAATCTGCTCCTAAGATAAGAGCATTATTTATGCTTTGTTTTAATATAAGCTGTATATAGTGAGAGAAAAATACAGCTGCTGTGTTTTAAGCGAACACAAAGTTAAGACAGCTTAAATTCTGCCGGAAATAAGCATGTTTTATTTTTCAATCATCCCTATTTTTCAGAAAAAAAGGTGTTCACAAAACTTTGTTGTACGTAAACAAATGTAAGTAGTTATTGAAATTATTGCTCTAAAGGAAATCACTTAATCAACAAAAGATGTGCGATACTTACATATATATTAAAGTATTAGCTGTTGATGTTTTTCATATTTTGAAGTAGCTTTCTGTAGCTTCATGGTATGAATCTTCCCTGCGATTGAAGTTTGAAAAGGACTGGGGTTCTCGTTTCAGGAACTACAGTCAACTTGCCGTTGCTTTTTGAGTCACCTTAGTATTAAGACAAATTAAAAAGGGGCGTTTGCGTTCGAGTTAAGGCGGCTTATAACTTCTATTACTCCGATGTTGGGAATATTGTAGATTCGTACCCTGGTTATTCTCACACTATCTAAGCAATGAACGACATTTTATTCAAATGTTTCTATCTTGAATCTCCATAAAACACAATATTTAATAAGCGGTTTTTGAACGGCAATGAACGGCAATATTTAATGAACGGCCGTTGCTTTTTGAACCACCTTAGTATGAAGACAAATTAAAAAGGGGCGTTTGCGTTCGAGTTAAGGCGGTTTATAACTTCTCCGAAGTTGAGAATGTTGTAGATTCGTACCCTGGTTATTCTCACACTATCTAAGCAATGAACGACATTTTATTCAAATGTTTCTATCTTGCATCTCCATAAAACACAATATTTATTGAACGGCTTTTGAACGGCAATGAACGGCCGTTGCTTTTTGAACCACCTTAGTATGAAGACAAATTAAAAAGGAGCGTTTGCGTTCGAGTTAAGGTGGTTTATAACTTCTATTACTCCGAAGTTGGGAATGTTGTAGATTCGTACCCCGGTTATTCTCACACTACCTAAGCAATGAACGACATTTTATTCAAATGTTTCTATCTTGCATCTCCATAAAACACAATATTTAATGAACGGCCGGTAGCAGATTCGCATCTTTCATTGTCGTCACTCCTGATCCAATCACTGTTATCAGCGTTGAGAATCAGCGATCTCTGTTCCTGCATACTAATCACAGTCCGCAGCGGGACTGCATCGGAATGGCGCCTAATAAAGCAGACCAGTGTTTAGAATCGTCACGAGCGAATTCTTTATTTTTTTTTTGGCCACATTTGTTTTCACTGTCGCTAGTAGCAGAACTGCTACTAGCTACTGAGGCTACTGACCTTTCGATAAATTCTCTGTTCAAGTTCATACTGGTCTCATATTACAGTCAACTCCACCTCCTTTCACTTTGCATTTCCTGGTTTTTTTAAAAAAAAAAAAAGTGTGCACGATAGCCGAAGTGAACACCTCAGCGTGATTAGATGCATATTACGGCCGATGTGCCTCTTCAGACATGACGTGGAGCGATTAGCTGTCGTATCATTTGCGAAAGATGTCTTGCAGCATAACCTCGAGTTTAATATTTCAAATACTTAGCCAGCACTTAGTAACACGTTGTAGTAACTCCTGGAAACACAGCATCGCTTTATATATTGTTCTTCCTGTTACAAAACATAAAAGCAATTTTTAACCTGTCGCCTTGTCTTTATACAGGGTGTCCGGGCTAAAGATATCCAAAAGTTATGACATTTTTACGGAACTATCCATTAGAATTTAAAAATATTTATTTAACCTTTAGCTTACGGGGCCTATTTTTCAGATTCCCTCTTTAGAAAAGGAATTTTCACACCCCCTTAGTAAGAACGGCCATTAAAGGGGTTATATATATATATATATATATATATATAATGATTGATTCTTGGGCCCGTATTCTTGGGATACATGATATCCCACCCCGTAAGGAAAAGGTTAAATAGAAAGAACATCTCACCAAGTTTTAATATCAATCATTGATTTCGACGTGTACACCTTTTGTAGCCCGATTGACGTCTAAATGGTAATCCAGTTCTCTCCAAGTGTTTTGTAGCATATCAGGAGTTATATGACTTTTTTGCTACGGGATTCATTCAATCCGTTGTGTAAAAACAAAAAATTGAAGCTGTGGATGAGTTGAAGAAGCGTATCATTCAAGCAATTCGTGTAATAACTCCTGATATGCTACGAAGCACTTGGAGAGAACTGGATTACCATTTAGACGTTAGTCTTGCTACAAAAGGTGCACACGTCGGAATCTATGATACTATGATCAAAATCTATGATTGATATTAAAACTTGGTGAGATGTTCTTTCTATTTAAATAGTTTTCCTTAAATTCTAATGGGTAGTTCTGTAAACATAAGCCATGACTTTTGGATACTGTTAGCCAAGACACCATGTATTATGATTCTTATACTCAAGACATATTCCCGAATATCTTAGCTATTTGCTATCTAGGAAGAAAAAAAATACATTTTGCTCCTCCCAGAGAACGTATTTGTGCAAGTAAAGCATGTTACCTTCCATTCCATTTTTATCCAACATTTCTTGAAAAGAAATAGCAGCGAATCAAACAATAAGATTGTACTAAAAGGCATTTTATGACTACACCCTGTCAAATACAGTAAGTGACAATAACTCGTCATTCCAAACACGGAGGGAATTCACATAAGAATGTTTTGTCAAAATTTTATAGTCCTGAATACATTATTCTGGCCATTCAGCAGTGGCTGTGATTTTCATGGGGTAGACAACAAGAATTGACACGATAACAATTTGGTTGCCCGTCCATACCAGCCTTTTTGAATTTGTTAATAAATTATTATAATCTTGGAAATTTATTAAATCATTTACATAAAATGTCAGCAATTGAAAGAAGATAGTTTTAAATGTAACAGTCAAAATTAGAAATAGAAATTTAATAATTCTACTGTGTTAATCTCCATTTTTGTGTCTTATTCTCTATAGACTAGTAACTACATATTTTATGTTTGTTGTTGAAGTATTTCTATATGGTAAATACATTCATCATTGCTTCATTGATGATGAAAGAATTCATTCACTCATGTACCAAGTGATTTGGCAGGCTGAAAGGAGGCAAATCAACTCTTCTTGAAGGTTTTTTTTTTATTCATTTTTATCAAGGACTTTCCCTTCCCAAGCTGTGTTTACCTTAAAGGCCTTGTCTTTCAGACACAAGCCTTTATTGAATGAAATGTCGGCGCTGTTAATAAAGAGATATTATCATCAATTGAATGCACTTGTAATTTTATTTTGGTGGCATGGTTTTTCAACATGCTTTTCTTTATTAAGTTTTATGAACTTTGCGTTTATAAGAAAAATCTGCGTCTGGGGAACTACAGTGAAAGTATTTGTATTATGAATCCACTCCCTTGTAAGAAAATATGTTTGTAAGGAAATAGTATACTTATACATTATATATATATATATATATATATATATATATATATATATATATATATATATATATCTATATATATATATATAAATATATATATATATATATACATATATATATATATATATATATAAATATATATATATATATATATATAAATATATATATATATATATATATATATATATATATAAATATATATATATATATATATATATATATATATATATATATATATATATATATATAAAATATATATAACAGTTCCATGACTGACTGACAGATAACGCACACATCAAACCGCTTGACCAAAGAAGCTGAATTTTTGCATGGCGATTCTTCTTATAATGTAGGGGTGTACTAAGGAAGATATTTGAAAAATTCTTCTTAGATTTTTTTAAATTAAATTTTTAAGCTGTTTTTACAACATTTTTTCAAGCTTGCATTTAAAATAATAATTTGAGGGTTATAAAATTGATATCACGAGAAAGATGATAAAAATTTCTTTAAAAAGAAATCTTTCTCGAATCTGTACCACCATTTTCTGATTTTCGATGAATTTTTAAAGATTAATTTTTACAATTTAATATTTAAAAGGCTGATCACGTGATTTTCCTTTCTATTTGTGATACCTTAAATTAATTTTACGTCACGTGCATAACAACGACATAAAGTGACAAAAAAATATTAAAATATGGTAAAAGACAAAACTTAACCACTAGACTAATTGAGATGGAAGTATTTTAAGAATATAAATCAAATTAGTATGTTTTATGGATATTAAACGTACAAATTAATTGCAGGCAATGACCGTTGAATGTACTCCGTAGCGAAGCACGGGTATTCAAATAGTATATATATATATATATATATATATATATATATATATATATATATATATATATATATATATATATATATATATATATATATATTTATTTATTTATTTATTTATATATTGTATACATTTATTTTTGTGCGTGTGTTATGAGATAATAAAACAGAGATGAGACTTTTGTATGTTTTTTAACACTATATTTCTGAATGTATATAATATTATATATCTCTTTATTTATTTGTACGTGTGTTATGAGATAATAAAACAGAGATGAGACTTTTGTATGTTTTTAACACTATATTTATGAATGTATATTATATTATATATCTCTTTATTTATTTGTGTGTGTGTGTAAGTAAATTTTTTATAATTATTATTCATATTATTGAACTTATAGTGCGACTCATTGTGTGAATAAGATATTTGAAGGGGAATAATTTACGCCATGCGTCTCATTTTTGACGTCTTACCTCTCCTGTTGACGAAAGGTCTCGTTTGACGGTAAAAATCCATCCATGTTCAACTATTTTTTATACTAAACAGTTAGCAAAGATAGATGAATCTCTGCACCAGCCACCATATTTCTTAAACTTTTATGGGCTTCAACACTTAAACTTGAGCTGAAACACTGACTAAAATTCAGGTTTAAATGTAGAAACTGCAAAGCGAAATTTTTAGAAAAATTTCCAAAACTTTGTGATGGAAGATATGGTTGCACTCCTGTCTGTCACGTGTTGGATTTACCATTACATAAGTTAATGAAAAATTGGGTCTCAAAAGAAAATATAAAGAACTATTACACACGATCTGTACCCGACATTGCTCTGGTGCAGTGGTTCCCAACCTTTTTCAGCTGGCGACCCACCTTTCCTTATCGGAATACCTCCACGGTCCATAGGTCCATGGTGGAGTAAAAAACCTTATTTGTATCGTATCCCGTCCTTGTGTATATACTAGCTGAAAACCCGCGCTTCGCTACGGAGTACATTAAAATTAAATACAACGGTCAATGTATGCAAATAATGCCAAAAAAAATAAATATATAAATTTATAATAAATGAGACGATCAATGTATACAATTAAAGTTATATATATATATATATATATATATATTTATATTTATATTTATATTTATAAAAAAATCGTAAGGGATATATTTTTTTTTATAATATCCAATCGTCTGATGCTACATTAGAAAGAAAAAGAATATTTTTTTTTTTAGTTGTTATGCAAGTGACGATAAATTTATTTAAAGTACCAGAAAAAGAAATCACGTGATCGGCATTTAATAAATTAAATTCTAAAAATGAATCTTTAAAAATTCCCCAAAAATCAGAAAATCAAGGTAAAAGTTCGAAAAAGATTTCATTTTATAGGAATTTTTATGATCTTTCTCGCGATATAAATTTTATGACCCTCAAATTATTATTTTAAATACAAAGTTAAAAAAAGTTACAAAAACAGCTTAAAAATTTAATTTAAAACAATCTAAGAAAAATTTTTCAAAAATCTTTCTTAGTGCACCCCTACCCCATAAGAAGAATCGCCATGCAAAATTTCAGCCCTTTACGTCCAGCGGTTTGGTCTATGCGTTGTATGTCAGTCAGTCAGTTACGGAACTGTTTTATATATATAGATAATTTACCATCAAATATTGCATATAGATATATATGCTTTTTTGAAGGTACAGATTGATTATTGAATTGATAAACAATTTGCGTTCTGATTTGAAAATGGTTGACAAAATATAAGCACTTTGTATCAAAACAGTTATTTATTTAACAATATATATATGTTTGCAATATATGCAACAAGTGGTTTCGTACTCACTAACAAGTGTTCCTAGGTGAAGATAAAAACTACAATTATAAAAGTACACAAAGACCATTTTAATAGTTTTAGGATCGAGTCGCGACCCATAAAATGGTTGATAACCACTGATCTACATTGTCGCTGTGCTTGCATACTGTTTAGTGTCTTATGCTTTTTAATTTCTAGATATTAATATTAATTGAACCTTTAACTTACGGGGCCCCATTTTTCCAATTTATTTATACATATATATATATATATATATATATATATATATATATATATATATATATATATATATATATATATATATATATATATATATATATATATATATATATATATATATATATATATATATATATATATATATTCATTCATTTTTGGGCCCGTATTCTTGGGATACATGCTATCCCACCCCGTAAGGAAAAGGTTAATTAATATGTAGAATTAACTAAATAAGGTGATGAATGCCTCTATTTCTGTATTATTTTGTCTTCTACATTGGAACAAACTGAATCTAGAATTGGAAATACAATTCACTTCAAACAAAAAAGAAACCCGAAGTTTAATTTATTGAACTGTGTTATTTGTGCGGCCATGTGTTTTACACAACACAATATAGTCGAATAGTTCCTGTTTCATTGTAAATGCAACCGTCATCCATTTTTTATTCCTTCCAGCATGTGTGCCCAGAATGTGAAATGCGTGTTCATAATAGACGAGAATGAACTTGATAATATTTTAATGATGGAATTACAGCGGTGTGATTAAATACAAGTATGATAAATTCACCCAGAGAATTAGATTTAACCTTTATGCCTTCATGTTATAACATAATCACAACTCGGAGCTCAATAGCTTGCTCCAAGGTTGTTAAGGCATTAAGGCTGGAAAATATTTTCTTTAGTTCGCGAGCTATAAATGGGATCATTATTACTCATTTAATTCGCATTTGTGCAGGTTTATGATTGCATCAAGCCTTCGTTATTTAAAATGCAGATGAGAATGCCGCGGAATTGAGAGTTGCTACTTTATCGGCGTGGGATCTATAATTGGCTGTGAACATGGCGGGGAAAGCCGGGTGATTTTATGAACAGTAAAACAATTAGAATCATTAAGATATCCCAGATAAGCGAGTTGAAAAGTATATTGCTAAAGAAGGAACCAGGTTTTATTTCAAAAATATCTTTGGATTAAGGGTATCCGGGACACATTTAAAAAAAATTTTTTATTTATTGAATTAAAATTCTGAATTTTTTTGTGATGGTTAACCATTTAATTTGTAAACAAAATCACTTCATAAAACTTCTCAAAATGTTTTTAAAATATTTTTTAATTTAAAAATTAAAAAAAAAGTGGGGTAATTTAAAATTGTTATAACTCGAAATATTATTTGTCGAATTTCAATTCTTTTTCATTTAATTAAACAGAAGTATACAATTTTTAATTTTGAATCAGCATTTTTTTCAAATATTAATTTTTAAAAAAATTAAAAATATTTATATTAAAAATTACAAAAAAAAAATTATATAACACATTTTTAAAATAACATATTTTCAAAAGTAAATATTTTTTTTTTCAAATTTGCTGAATCAAAATTAAAATAATCAATTAAAATAGTTTGAATCAAGTAAAATAGTTGAAAAATACATGTTCCAAGTTTCAACCATTTATCTTTAATGGTTCTTGACTTATAACAATTTAAGTACGAGAAATGGGGGAAAAACCAATTCATGCAGAAAAACGCACTTACAGGTTTTAACAACGCTTGGCTCCTATTAGAACGTTGCAAAAAAAAAAAAAATAATAATAATTTCTCCTGTTGTAATTAAGATAGAAACATGATTTAAACGTCATTTTAAGCGTAAAAGAACACAGAAATTTTTAATGCAATAAATTTTTTTTCGAAAATTCGAACAATTTTCTGTTCTGGACCCCCTTAAAGAAAAAAGGAAATTAATGTTTTCTTGCTTAAAACTGGCAATTTTCAGTATCATTAAATAGTAGGTTTCCAACAATGTATCTACTTACGTGCCTCTCTCTCTCGATATATATATATATATATATATATATACTGTAAAATTTTGAGTATAATGCGCACTTTTTTTCACATTTTAGTCCCCAAAAATGCAAAAATGAGGGTGTCTATTATACTCGTGTCCAAAGAAACGTTTGAGCCATAAAAAACCAACCAACCAACCAACCAAAGAAACGTAGTTTTAAACATTGGATAAACGACAAACAATAGATGAGCTGTATTCTAGTGAAAGCAATTAAGACTGATAATTTCACAGTGTTGTTTGTTTTGAATTAAAAAATGAAATTTTTTGTCTACCGAATTTGACGTTTTCGTTTATTTTTATTACAAATTTTTTTATTTATGTTGATAAGTATATGTGCAACTTTTAAATAAAATATTGAAAAGTTATGGGTGCGTATTATAGACGAATTTTATTTTTATTCTGAAAATTTCATGCAAAATCAAGTATGCGTAATTTACATGTGTGCGTATTATAGTCAAGATTTTACGGTAATGGTTTCTACAACAGCAGATTGAAAGTTCTATTTATCTCTAAAGTATCATTACAACAGAAAATTTCTTCAATTTTTATTCTGTCTCGTAAGCAGTATGACACAGCTATTTAAAACTGTATACTGTTATTCTTGCCACATATAAATAAAATTCATTTAAATATCAGCAAGTAGTGAATAAAATCTGTAAATAAATGCAACTCATATAGTCTCAATGATACATTATGTCGTACCATAATAGGATAAAAAAATCTCACCCATTTATAGATATACATATGGTATTTATATAAGTACAGTAACCACCGCTTATAGTGATCAGTGGTTATAAGAATCAACCGTTTATAAGAATCAATATCGCAAAAACAAAAATAAATGTATTATTTCCATGTTAAAATTTTCGCTTTAAAGAATCAATCCACCGGTTTTAAGAATCAGCTTACACTCTTCGCTTTCCTTTCATTTTTCCAAAAATGCCACTTAAACACTCAAAAGGCACGAAGTTCTTTCTTTATTTTTTTTAAAGAAAGAGTTATAAGATGGGATGGAATACAGTCGTAAAATACACCCCTTTCTTTGTTAGACAGAACATAATAGTTTCTCCTTAAACGCTTTAGCACAATACTGTCCTATTTGTTTGACCCAGGGGCATCTCTACCCGTCCAGGTCCGATTTCGCTTTTCTCCACTGACAAACAAAGACAGGGACTCTTTTTTCCCCACCTCCCACATCCTGGTTGCGGCTTCCTGGACCCTAAAACACATAAATCTTTGGAGAAGTGTCCACTATCATTTAGGCAAACGTGACATTAGTAGATTCAGCACGTTATCAAACCGTGAAACGTAAGCTAGAAAGTTAATATTCGTCTGAGACTATTGGTATTGAAAGAGGTATAAACAGACTCCTGAAAACTTCATTACGTCAAACTACCATAGAAAACACTTTCTTGTACCCTTCCTGTAGTTGAAATGTTAAACTATTAAGCAGGTATGTTGTAACAAATATTGGATTTTTTCTTCTCTTATTATAATCATGTGTATCTACTTATAGGTCAAGAAATTAAGTTTTATTTTTAAAATTATAAACAATTATTCTAATAAAAGATAATTAACGTAAATTAAAGCGTATTATATGGTAAAATATCTAATATATGTATATATAAATGTGTGTGTAGTGTGTACCTGAGCAAAAACCTAAATTTCGGCTATAAGAATCAACCGCTTATAAGAGTCAAAAACAGTAATAACAAACGGGATTCTTATAAGCGGAAATCACTGTATATATAAAAAAAAACATAAGTGAGTAGAGAATTGAACCATGTTAAAAAGAAAATATAGCTAGGGTAAATTGTAAACTATTTTAAAAGCAAAATTTGAATGGTCTGTCGGAATTGCCATCAGTGGCGCTATAAAAGCCAGTTCAAGACAACATGTGCTTCATATTTGTATGGTGAAGAAGATAAGAATAATACAGCACAAAATTCACCAGAAAATGTATGAAAACTAAAAGACAGATCACAGCTAACCCAAACACTACGTCAGGAGGAGGTAATGTATCACATGTGCACACTTTTCAAATACACATGTATGTTAAAAACAACATATCTGATATATATGACTTCTAGCCAAGTTTGAATCCTACTTTTACCTT
>OU015497.1:12380071-12390071 GCA_907164885.2 Dolomedes plantarius | reverse complement strand
TCTGCATATTAATGACAATAAACAATTTTTAAAATTTAAAAATATGTTATACAATGTATCTTTAAAATGACCCACTTTGAAATCAAAATATTTCGTCCTTCACAATAAATGTTTTTTTTTAAATAAAAAAATTTCTTTTGATAAATTTAACGGTAATTAACACTTTTATGATAGATTTGACATAATAGTTGGTCATTTTAATGATACAAGTTTATATTACATGTGTATAAAATTTCATGGTATTCTAGACAACTGTTCTGATGAAATCATGTGCGCAATGACATAAACATGAAAATAAACAATGGCAGAAATTTTAAATAAATAAAAATTTTATCTTCAAGCTAGAAAATGTTAAGAGCCATATTTATAAAGAACAAAGAGCGTTTAACTTGCAGAAAAATTTCAATATTTCTGAATAAATGATTTTCATAATAGGTATATGTTTGTCCAATTTCTTAGCTTTTAAAAGGTACCTGACCCCTTCTAAACAATATGTAAATTACATACTACTGAGTATAATTAAGGGCAATATATATATATATATATATATATATATATATTAAAGTTTGATATTTAAAAACATAAAAAGAAAAAGCTAAAAACCGTACAGCAGCAGTAAGAACAATTGAAAAATCCCACAAAAGGAATATTAATATGGAGATGTCCCTAAGTGACTGGGGGGAGTTGTGACCACCCCTCTCCGATTAAACATGTTTATGTGCCATGGCAGCACTCTCGGTGGTCTGGTACATCCCCTAATTATAAAGCAGTGCCTTTAGCCAAACTAACAGCAAGAAAATAAGAAGTTGAACAATCGAACTAAAATGTACAACACAATAATGACAACAAAAAAGACTCTATAAATGAAAAAGAATACTTAAATAGAATATAGCCTAGAATTAACTATTGAGTTGATAACCAACTATAACAAATAAAATAGACAAAAGGAATGAAATAGAAAGCAGTTCAATCTATCACTATGCAAATTTAAACATTTAAGCCTTATAACCAACACATATTAATGGGATCACAAAAAGAAAATGATTACACCAAGTCAGAATCTATACCTATACACTAGATCAATACAAAATACAAAACTAAATAGCTCAGGATAAATCCAAGTAACAATATATAAAATAGAGGTGTTTAGAGGAAAAATGCACTCACCTGTACACGCAAATATGAAACTGATAAGGCAAATCAAATTATTCTTTAAATGCTAAATTTTAAAATTTGACCCACATTTTAAGATAGTTTTCGAAAAAATATTTGTATTGTTTTCCCATATGCTTACTTAATATGTTTTTCTTATAAAAAATGACAATAACTAGCTGAATTTTGTCAAAACCTTCGGGTTGCTTAAAAACAGGAAACACGCTGATGATTTGTTTGATTAAGTTCATATTTCTCGTCATACATAACAGAAATAGTCAATATTATATTCATTGTCTATATCTGAAAAATTACAATAAAAGGAAATCAATAACCTCCATGGCACACTGACAAGTTTACGATGATTAACTGGTTTTTTTGTAACCTGGAACAGAATATATATATATATATATATATATATATATATATATATATATATATATATATATATAATGCCTTACACCGATGAAACTGATAAGGCAAATCAAATTATTCTTTAAATGCTAAATTTTAAAATTTGACCCACATTTTAAGATAGTTTTCGAAAAAAGATTTGTATTGTTTTCCCATATGCTTACTTAATATTTTTTTCTTTTAAAAAATGACAATAACTCGCTGAATTTTGTTAAAACCTTCGGGTTGCTTAAAAACAGGAAACACGCTGATGATTTGTTTGATTAAGTTCATATTTCTCGTCATACATAACAGAAATAGTCAATATTATATTCATTGTCTATCTCCGAAAAATTACAATAAAAGGAAATCAATAACTTCCATGGCACACTGACGAGTTTACGATGATTAACTGGTTTTCTTGTAACCTGGAACAGAACTTCCTCTATTCGTACAATCATTGTCTTATTGTCTAATTACAAAATATGTCGAAATTTTAAAAGTGACCTCCCTCGGACTGTTTTAATTAAGTTCGGAACATAAGCGGGTAAGGCCGACCGTAAAGGACGTTCCACAAGGACACTTATCGGCTGAAGGTAGTGAAAAAAAAATAAATAAATCCCATTCAACGCAGATATTAGAAAGAGGCTTGTTACAAATGTTCTACACAAACGCGGAAAATAAATTTCAAATTGAAACGTTGTTGGGAAAAAACGGACGTGGTTAAGGACAATGAATAACCCGCGGATTAGACCTAATCCATTGTGTTCCAGGACTGGCGAAAAAAAAAGAAAAGGAAAAAGCAAAATACAAGGGACTTGAAGAGCGGCGAACTTCTGGTTCGAAAACAAAAACACGTGCAGCAAACCACAAAGAAAAAGTGACCGCCAGGCTCATCGACGGCAGTCACGTGACTCCGAATACTCGGTGCATCGACACAGGAGTTGCGGAACCGGCTTTCTGGCCAAAGCTCTTCATCGCTTTAATGCTCGCCCATCACACTTTCCCCGCTCAGTTCCTCAGCATCAACAGGTAGTAAGAGGACGCTAGGAACGCCATCGGAAGCAGTGAATACGCTAACTCGGACACTACGCTCGCCTTCGGAAATCATGACGCCCCTGCTCCGCATCGCGGTGGTGACGCTGTCCGCTGCTTGGCTCGCGTACGCCGCCCCTCAGCCGTTGTCGTTCGCCAATAAAACGACGGTCAGCATCGATTTAACCACAACAACAACGACGGCGTCCGACTCTACGTTTTCGGACGACGGCCTTAGACATTCTCCGCAGCCAACTACGGTTAATGAGACGCCGAGTAGTACTTTCTCTGGGGAAGTGGACAAGGATAGTTCCGGGTCTAGTCCCGAATCTATAATGGGGAGAGACGATTCAGACATAACAACGTTATCTGACGGTGATGTGAAAGAGAGGACCACTTTCACGGGGGATGTTGTTTCCACGGAATCAAAAAGTACAGTCCCTGCCGAGAATAACGAAGAGACCCTTCTCACAACTGTCGCAACAGACTCTTCAACGGGAAATAACGAAAAAGTTGATAATGTTAGTGAAATATCCGCTTCAAGATACGTTCCTCCTCTTGACCCCATGAAGCATATGCTAATGATGGCTGACATGAAAGGCAGTCCAAAAGTTGATGTTGTAAACGCTGTAAATGAAGTAAACACTGATAATTCACCTGCAACAACTGAAACTTCAAAAACTGAAGACATCGACCCGACAACAGAAGTCTTTTCAACCGCAACTTCAACCGTCAGTTCGGAGGAAGTTGAGAAAGTCATTGCCGAATCATCCGAAGTTGAAGAAAATCTTGAGTCTGTCGTTACGGAAACGACAATTAGGGACATTAGCAGCAGTACGGTTTTAATGAAATCAGAAGAACTAGATATAGTTAAAGATTTAGATACTGAAACTTCCGTTGATTCAAACAGCACGTTGATCTTATCAACAAGTACTACTGGGATGGATACAACAGTGGATTCTACTGTTCAGCCTACAATAGAAGAAGAAACCCTTCCACTTCATAAAAATTCTGAATTAATTGCTAGTACTGAAGACATTACGACTGAAAGAGAGGAGAAAGTGACTGAAAATGATAGCGAAACAACTGCAGCGGTGTTTACTAGTACAGAAGAAGCTATTAAAGTTGAGGATGTCACTAATTCAGACATTTTATTGAAAAATATTGAAGAAATTAAAACTGAGACACCTTTTGCTGATACTGAAGCAACAACTTTCAGAATTCCCTCCACTGAAGAAAGCGTTACTGATGTTAAAATAAGTGATTTAACTTCTTTAAAAGACAGTAAAGACATACTTTCTACAACGAGTACAACTGTAGTACCTGAAACAACTTTTGAAAGTAGCTCTGTACAACCATCAACGCTAGAGAGCGAAAAAAGGAACATTTCTATTGAAGATGAGCTAGAATTTCGATCAGCAAAAATTCCATTCAACGATTCAAAGGTTGAATATGTACATGAACCATCCAATGATCCAGCAGTAATCGAGTTAAATCCAGAATCTGACAGTGAAATTGAACTAACAACAGCGAATATTTTTACAACCATTACGGAAATGTTATTCTCATCGTCTACAGATGCGGCTGATATCCTAACGAAAGAGAACGACGAAGTAAAGTCTACTTCATTAACTGATAGAGAATCAACAGATTTACCTCTTGCTGTCGAAAAACTTGACTTTGAGGCTGAGTCGGACACTGGTGCTATATTATCCAATGATCCTGCCGACATGTTAAAAGTCCAGTCTGTTACAGAAGGACTAGACAGTGTTCCAGCTGAAGACATCGTCACAGACAGTCCATCCACTGAAACAACAGTTACGGAAAATCAACCGGGAGAGGTTTCAACTGGAGAACCTGAAGTGGATTCTGAAGAACTTTTGGAGGAAAACGCACAGAACGAAAAGCTGTCTGAAACCACTGTAAAATCAGAACAGTCATCGACATTTTCCTCGACAGTTGAAGATACTACGACAACAACACCCAGTCCAAGTACTGAAGTATCAGCCACTTCCCCAGAATCTACACCGGAGAGCGTTGATTTTAAGAACTCAGAAACATCTGAGAATGAGCCGGAAATTCAAAATGATTCCGCAGCGGAAGAGAAACCGTCTGATTATTTGTCAAATATCAAAGACAGATACGTAAGTGGTGATAACAAAGATATGGTGGCTGCTGTGCAGTTTTTACATTATCACGACAGATCAAGTTCCGAACAGTGTTTTAAACTTGTTGATGCTCATTGGAACTATGCTACTAATCTCACAGAAGAAAATAAAAAGAAACAGGTAAGCCTCTCATTTCAATACTTTAAATCTTTAAAGTTTTGTTCGGCTTCATTAGGAATTTTCTAAAGTATTTGAAGGAATATCTATATGATGAGATGACATGTAAGTAGGATTAACTGACGTTATATGAATTTTATTATATCATACTATATTGAAGATATTAAATAATCCATTAGTATCATACTATATTGTATGATATTAAAAGATTTACAGCTTCTTTAAACAAAAAGTACAGATTTAAAGTCTATAAATATGTTGGCGCAACTCATTTATGGGCTTAATACATAAATATATAAATAAATTTTATATATATATATATATATATATATATATGTGTGTGTGTGTGTGTGTGTGTGTATATATATATATATATATATATATATATATATAATGTAGTTTTTTGTGGTTGGGGGTCTCTCTATATTATATGTATATATGTATGTATGTATGTATGTATGTATATATGTGTGTGTGAGAGAGCGAGCGAGAAAGAGGTGATTTATTGATATACTATACTTTGATCTAGAATGACTATGAGAGGCACAGTGGGTCATATTTTTGCTCAAGATAGTTTGATTTTTAAATTTACTTCGACCAAAAAGTTATTGAGAAATGAATAAATATTGTATTTAACATAAATCTTATGATTAAAAAGAACAAGTTGATTACACGTCGAATGCAATGGTAACTAACACTTGTATTAAAACCAAATCCCATACCTTAATAAAAGCCCAGTAAAAATCCTTTTACTTGAATATTTATAATTTTATTCTAACATAGTATGATCACAATATTAACAGAATAAATTGATATAGAACTCATTACATTCACTGTGTAAAATTTATTCACTGTGTTTATTTAATTTACCATTAAGGGGTCTGGTACCTTTTAAATGCCAAGAGATTCTTCAAACATATCCCAAATTTCAATCATCAGAAGTTATGAAAATTATTTATCAGAAATGTGAAAATTTTACTGTGACTTAAACACTCTTTTTCTTTACAAATATGGCTCTAAATTTTTTTCTAGCTTGAAGAGAATTTTTTAATTTTTTTTAAAATTTCAATCACTGTTTTTTTAAACGTTATGTCATTGCGCGCATACTTTCATTTGTATATTAAAGAATACACAAATTTTGCTAGTTTCAAATTTAAGCTATATAATATATCTCTAAAATGACCAACTTTGAAATAAAATTTCTTAGTTCTTCATAGAATTTTTTTATATTAAAATTAAAAATTTATTTTCTTAAATTTAACTGTAATTAAAGTTTTATTATAGGAATGACACAATAGTTGGTCATTTTGATTATGCATATTTATATTGCATGTATATAAAATTTCATGGTATTCAAGCCAACTGTTCTGGTGATATGATGTGCGCAATGACTTAACAATGAAAAAAAACCATTGAAAAAATTTTAAAAAATTAAAAACTTTCTCAGGCTAGATAAAATTCAGAGCCATATTCAAAAAGAAGAATAAGTGTTTAAACTCACAGTAAATATTCATATTTCTGAATAAAAGATTTTCATAACTACTGATCGTTGAAAATATGAATATGTTTGTCGACTCTTAGCTTTTAAAAGGTACCAGACCCCTTAAAGTATATTTAAATCCGTCCTATTCCTGAGTTACTACCGTAGAGCTTTTTGGCTTTGTTTTATAGGTTTCCTAATGACGAAAGGATATTTTCAGAACCTAAAACTTCTTAATCGTGGTCATGTTTCCTAAGAAGTAAGAACATATCATAGGGTTCGTAATGCGTAGCCTAAGACAGAAATAAATTTTCGAGCTTTGAAAATATGAAAGCGTCATTAAAAAAATGAGAATTTAAAATGACAAATACGCAAGACGAAGTAGTGAAACAGTAATTTTAAATCAGAATAATTGATAAAACTTTTCAACTATTGAAATCTATCGTAATTTTAAAAAAAATATTTTCATATATTTATGTTTTACGAGAGTCGACGGTATGCCCATGCAAAACCTGAGAGATCATGCCAGTGCACTGAAATTGTTGGCATTCTCAGATTTAGCATGATTTAAGGGGATGGTGAATATTACAAAGCAATTTTAGAAATTTTTACATCAGAGATATGAAATTTTGCATATATATTCATTAAAGTATAACTCTATCAAACACCTTATGAAATTTTATAAATATTTAAGGGGACAGTGAACCTTCAAACCTAACTTTTTTTGATTTGAATGGATTTGCTTGAAATTTTAATATGTGGTTAGTACCATAGATATTTAAAAGTGGTTAAAATTTAAAGATGAAATATTAATGAATTATGAATTATTAATTATATCAAAAATTGGCCTAATTAAAAATGTTTCATGCGCATTTCTTTTGCATATAATACGGTAATTTTTATTTACAGGATACCATATAGAACTAACAATGAAATTTATTGCTTATTTTAAGCATTCATTAAAAATATAAAGAGAAAAAAATAATAATTATGAAAACACCCTTTTTATTACGCAAAATACCTATAAATCATCTTTTGAAGTGCAAAATTTAGAAATTCTGAATTCCGAAGCATAATTATATTCAATAAGATTTATTTGATATACAGTTAAGTATATAAAACTTAAATTTCAAAGACGATAATTAGAAATGCGCCTGGAGCAGTTTGAATATTCGTATGACATGAAAATTTTTATTTTGAGAAAAACGCATTTAAAGTTATTGCTATTAGTAACCACATAATATCTAAATTAAATACAAATGCCTATAACTAGGAAAGTAATCACAGATATTAAAAATTCTTTTTGCAACACATTCCTACTCGTCCGTAGTTTCACAATTCAATAAAATAAAAAAAAAATCAAATTTTCGGACAAATTTCTCAATTTTGGAAGTCCACTGTCCCCTTAAATAAACTTTTATATTTTAAAATTGAAATTTTTATTATGTTTTTTAAAATGCTCCTTGCGATCCACTTTTTAACTTCCCCCTTAATTTTGCATTTATATTGCTTATAAATGCATTTTTAACAGAGTTATGTATTACTTTGTGCTTTCGTTAAATAATTAATTTTTAAGGAAATAATTTTATAATTGTATTCTGAATTTTCGTGAAATTTTTGTACTTTTCTACACTTAAGTTAAACTTTGAGAATGTGAAAAATGTCGAAACCTCAAATGGATACATAACTTTATTTTTATGTATTAGAGGAGTCTTTATTATAAATTTTATAAAATTTCGTCTAATTTTATGACGCGAGGAGCATTTCAAAGACTTGAAAATCTGGAAATGACTCATTTTGAGAAAAAGCCATTTAAAAGAAATTGCAAATCTGGAAATGACTCATTTTGAGTAAAAGCCATTTAAAAGAATTTTTTCCTCCTACCTTTAGTATTTACTTTTCTAAAGCCACCAATTTTTTTATTTTACTTTTCACTACATATTTTAAATGCATTTTATTTCAATATTTACATATTTTTAAGATATTAATACACCAAAAATATTCCAATTTTTGCTCGATTTTTAGTAATTTGAAAGTCCCCCATCCCTTTAAAAAGCACGTATGTCACATTGTAAACAGATTCGGCGTTTAGTCTGAGACTGAGAGCCATTTTAGTCGATCGACTACTATTACTGCTCACGCAATGGAGAAATGCGTGTTCCGGGTGTTGATTGAGCAATACATTTTAACAGGCAAAGCGGCAGCAGAAGCTAAATACAGGCTTGGTAAATATTATGGAGAGTCTGCACCTTCGCTTATAATGATTTACGAGGGTTTGTTGATTTTCATTGCAACGGAACGAGCGCAAGTGACGCAAAACGTTCTGGTTCCAGATTTGCAATTTCTTTTAAATGGCTTTTTCTCAAAATGAGTCATTTCCAGATTTTCTGTTGGGGTTAGCCAAGAGAAGTCCATGATAAAGTGATGAAGGGCAGATGATTTGAAAAAACATAAGCTTTCGGCTATTGGCATCTCATCAGAGATCGTACATAATAGATAGCATAAATATTTGGGTATGACAAAGCTGCCAGCGGGGCGGAAGTTGTGTCGTCATGATATCTAACAACCAATCAAATCTGTGAATGAATGAAGACTTGGAAGCGAACTTTGGAGTTGAAATATATATAGTGAGAGAGAGATTCAGTATGAAATTCTTTATCATAATCTGAGATTTCTGAACAGGGATAGCGTACTTTTTTTTCAGAGTTCATTATCGCTGAAAAATATACCTAAAGAGTAAAAAAAAAAAATTAAAAAATTCAGGTAGTCTCTTCTAACGAAACTACCGCGGGTTATTAACGTAGAATTACTTATCGTTGCTTACCTCTATTGTATGTATATATGTATGTGTTATGTATATGTATCTATATATATGTATGTCAAAATTTTGACGCATTTTGGTACTTTTCTGTTTAACTGTTTACTGCTTGCCCAAGCGATCCAGACTAGGTCTGGGGCGCTGCCAAAATTATAACTCGCGACGACGGACGGTTTCAGCGTCTGAAATTTTACTTTCCGGGGGACCGTTATAGAGGAACGTAATCCTACGTTTAAAAAAGTGTGCATAAGCAGGGCTATTATTTCCTTTATTAATTCGGATAAGTTGAAAGTAATTTTTCTAAGGCTTTGTCTTATCATAGGTTGAAACATACTTCTATCTAGTATGGATTTTCATAAAACCTGTTAAATAGGTGTTATCGCAAGAAGATTATTAAAAAAAGTTAATTTTTGACGGCTTTTTTTATAAAGATAAAATTCAATATTGGGGGAAAATTAAAACATTGAGAAAATCATGCTTCTCTGTACAAATTGATTAAAATGTAGCGGTGGTGAACAATATCTTGTTTAAAAAGCGATTTTTCTTTTTAATTTTAATGTTTAATTAAACATGCTAGGGTCATTTTAAACTCTGAATTTTTTCCCACTGCATCTGTCCAAAGATCCCTTTTTTTCAATCTCTTTTTCATCTTAAAGGCTTATTGAATATCTTTTTTTACGTGTTAGGGCCATTACGGAATAAGTTTTTACATCTAAAAGAACTTAAATATCTACGAAGAAACGATTATAATCCAGTTTAATGTTGCTTATAAAATTCGCTTTTTAAATTTTCTTTCACTGCTTTAAGTTAGTTTTCCGAAAAAGATTAGTCTTGAAG
>OU015497.1:12347571-12375071 GCA_907164885.2 Dolomedes plantarius | reverse complement strand
GTTTTTAGACAATATCGGCACCGCTGATTACAAGATGCTGTCTAAAACCTATTATTCACTTATCTTTTCATGTTTTTAGTTCCTGGCTCTTGTGGTTCTGAGCATATACTGGTTTTTCACTTTCAACTGTGTCTTTTATATACATATACATATATATATATATATATATATATATATATATATATATATATATATATATATATATATATATATATATATATATATATATACATACATATAAATATATATATACACACACACACACACACACACACACACATATATATATATATATATATATATATATATATATAGTTATTTAAGCATAACATTGTTTACTCTCTAAACTGTGATGTATGATTTCTCAACAGTTGTGATATCAAGAAACTTAAAGACGAAATATCCGCTTAGGCGTATAATAAAAAAAAAAATTGCTCATCGTATGGAGACTGTAGTCAAATTAGGTCAAATGAATTGTCCCTCATCAGGTATTTTGGAGAATGTATACTTCCTGTTACTTCATTTCTATCAGCGAACCGGCTACGGTGTTATCAGCCGATCGGCTGTTTATCGTCTGTGAAGATGCCGTATCGAAACAAGCTATTTAGACATTGGGTTACAAGTTTCGCCTTTATGGATGCGCTACAGAGATATCATCGTTTTAATTTGAAAACCGTAGGTGGTACGTGCATTGCAGGAATGAAGAAGCAAAAAAAACGGGAGACAATAATGCAACGAGAAAGTGGGACATATTAGAATGGTGAAGGAGGAATAAAAATTTAAATAAACGATATTTCCTCGATGACCGTCTTTTTGTATAGATTTAGCATCTTATATGATGCATGAAAATAACTTTCTCTTCATTCGATAAATATTTTTAGAGTGGAAATCAGTCAAATATTCTGTTAATATGCCATTATAATTTGTGCTGATGGAAAGCTTTCTTTTTTAAATTCAAAAAGTGAGTAATGATTTAGATTAGGCAAAAATCGAGACTGAAAGCTAGTCAAAGAAAACTTGCTTTCACATTTGTAGAAATTGGCATACCTTAACTATTGGTAGTTCTAGAGTTTATAATTTCTATCTAAGTAAAGAAAAATTACACGGAATACATTCTCAGAAATGAGATCACGTTATTAGTTCAACCTAAAACGATGAAAGTTTTAACTTTACAGAGAAGTTTTAGAGTTGACAGACATTGCTTGATCGATAATGCATATTTAATCATTATTTGATGCAATATGGAATATTTCGCAATCTTTTAAAAATATTATTTATGGAAGCAAAAAAAAAATATTTCTCTATTAGGAGAAGTTTCTTAGTAATTCTTAGAAATTCTAGTAGTCATTATTTGCATAATAGCACAGAGTGATAGTAACTTCGGTCAAAGTTATATATATATGTTATATATATATATATATAACTTTGACTTTAAATACATTATATCATTATATATACACAGACACACACACACACACACACACATATATATATATATATATATATGTGTGTGTGTGTGTGTGTGTGTGTTACCCGTTTGAACGGAGTATATTTCTGAACAGAATAAACTCGCACTTTACTTTAGCGATGCCCTTGAGGGGACAAGGTACCTACAACTTCGTTTGTTTTAAGTTTTCAATAATTTACACTTTATACTAAATGAGAATAATTAAAATTATTTTTTGCTTTATTGAAGACACTTAGAATTCCCAAATAAGTACTTTGTTTAAGAATAAGACCTGTTTATCAAAAAAGTTTTCAAAAATGATAGCATTTTTCAAAATGCTCCATGCGCATCACTTTTCGTTTGATTTCTTTCAAATTTCCCAGGATTGTTAACTGAAGTGTTTTCCACAAACCTGTGCATAATTCTTTGAAATCTTTATATATAAAAGAGCTTGTCTGTTTGTTTGTCCGCTATAGAATCATATACTGTTTCACCCACCGGTACCAAATTCGGCACAGTTAATGTTTAGGACCCGAGAAACTTAAATCAGGAAAAACGAAATTTGGGGCTCAATTAGTTTTTTTTAAATTAATTTTTTAAGGATTTTTGTGCCCCTAAGTGCACCTCTTAAATGTGGATACAGCCCCTTCAAAACAACCAGTCAATTCGATACGCGGGGGAAAATAGTTTTGTTCTGAGGGGTGATCTGGGGTGGTTTGAGAGTTGTTCTAGGGGTGACGGGGGGGGGCGAAGTGTTTATTTTATTTTTTACGTTTAGTGGAGTCGTGAGTGTACTAATGGAATAGTGGTAGTAATGGAGTCGTGAGTGTACTGTAGTAGAGTTGTGAGTATAGTAAAAAGGTTGAGAACCGCTGCTTTAGACAATTTTAGACAATGGCGTTCAAACTAATAGAACTTAATAAAATTTGGAAAAAAAGGAAGAGGAAAAAGAAAAATTAAGTTTGTCCCATGGCCAGTTTTTGGAAGCCTTCTGTTGATCTAAATATATTAATTGTTTAAAGATCATAAAATGGGAAGAAGTTTAAGAGTTCTACAGGTTTTTTCCCCTAAGTTCGCGAAACAGAGTTAACGTATGATATGTATTTGAATTACTTATTACGTGAAATCATATAAGATAAATCTTTTAGAGTTTTGGGTTTTTTAAGCAGTGGGAGGAAAAGCTCTTTAAACAGAGAAACATAACGACACAAAACTTTCATTCTGAATTATTAGTCCATTAGTTTTATTAAGGCATAAGAAAATTAATGAAATTATTTTTAAAGAATGATTGCCCGGGTAGATATATAGATATAAAGTTTTTCATGCTTTCCATCAAAAAAATACTGGGCTGCGCACCCCGCTCTTCGTGTTCATCTGGCCAGACAGAATGCTCTTAGCGCGTTTCTACTGAAATGATATACAAACAATATAAAAGAAAGAAACTTTGAGCCTAGGCTTCATGCGAAATCCTGCCTTACTTTGATTAAGTAAAGGGAATACCGCATCTTGCACTTTACCTCTTGGTTGATGTAGAAAAAAGTGCGTCTCTTGGTGATGTGAAAAAAACTGCGTTTTTAAGGGAAAAATAAAAAATAAAGGCAAATGTAAATTATAAAACTTATTTCTAATTAAACAGTGGATCAAACAAATCTAATTAAACACTGTCTAACAAATATAATTAAGCAGTAATCTTATTCAATGCAAACGTGCGAATCACGCAACACTGTGTTATTCATTCTCAATAAAATCAGACGTATAATCAAAAGAAGGTCCGCAGCCTTAAAGTTTCTTTCTTTCTTATTGTTTGTATATCATTTCAGTAGAAACGCGCTAAGCGCATTCTGTCTGGCCACATGAACATGAAGAGTGGGGGGGGGGGTGCAGCCCAGTATTCTTTTGATGGAATGAATGAAAAATTTTATATCTATATATCTACCCGGACAACGCCAGGCAATAATGCTAGTCACAAATATATTTCAAATTTGTAGACCATGAAATAAATTCAAAAACGTAAAAAAAAAAAACATAAAAAACAACAGCCAAATTTAAAAAATAATTACTTATGACTTCAGATTTCTACAAAAAGAAAATTCATAGAACAATTATATTTATATATGCACGGTAAACTTATGTTAAAAAAATCTAAGGTTTTTAAATGATTTGGAATGCACGTGGAGCATTTCGAAACATGCTACTATTTTTGAAAAAAATTTTGAAAAAAGGCACTTTTCCGCCAAAAATCCTTATTTTGGATTCTGAGGGTATTAAAAGTAGTAAAAAAGAATACAAATTATTCTTATTTTGTACATAGAGTTAAAAATTGTAAATTTAAAAAAATCTGAAAAAAGCTGAAGGTCCATTGTTCCCTTAAGTATCAAACTTGAGTTGAATGTTGCTTCCGTAGGCTGATCAAAATAAATATCTCCGAGATAGATTTGAGCTTTGAAAATACATAAAACGTGTGTCGTCTTTATTTTATTTTAGCTATGTCCTTCAGCGATACATTTTCTTTTACCCTGTGTTTATATTTACATTTGCTCTTTTCTTGATTTTACACAAGAATGTTTAACATTAAATGTAAAATTCCTATCCAAGAAAACTCTTTTTTGAAAATGCTGTTGAAAAAATGAAAAAAAAAAAGCTTTCGTTAAAGGGAAGGGTGGATGTTAAAATTTATCTTTTAGAGATATGAAATTTTGTACATATATTCAATTCACAATAAGTATATAGAATACCGTAAAAGAAATTTCCAATCTTATTATGATTTTCAGATTAAAAAATTGAAATTTATAAACAAATTTTTTAAAATGCTCCGTGCGTCTTACTTTTTGAGATATTTCCGTAATTTTGCATTTTAATCACCCAAAACTGTATTACAAACAAATCTGGGTATCGATTATTTAATCCCTTGAGTAGTTCATTATTGAGTTTTTTTTCTGAATTCCTCCCCGATTTTCATAAAAATTTTGCATTTTAATAAGTTAAAAATCAAATTTAATAACCTCATGGAAGTCGAATTGTAAAATGCATAACCAGTTTCTTTTTAAACATTATCAGGATTCTTTCTTATTAATTTCAGGAATTTTGAAAAAGAAATTAAGTCGCGTGGAGCATTTAAAATATCTTGAAATCTTTAAAAATCTGTTTTGAGAAAAACAGATTTAAAATGTATTACTACACTTACGTTTATTATTTACTTCGTAGAAGCTTCATAAATGATATTTTACTTGAGGAAAAAACTATTTTCGTACTATTGTCCTACAGAAATACATATATATTTTTTACAATAACACTATCAATTATATATATAAAACAGTTCCGTAACTGACTGACTGACATATAACGCCCAGACCAAACCACTGGACATAAAGGGCTGAAATTTTGCATAGCGATTCTTCTTATAGTGTAGGGGTGCACTAAGAGAGAGTTTTGAAAAGTTCTACTTAGATTTTTTTAAATTAAATTTCTAAGTTTTTTTGTAACATTCTTTAAAGTTTGCATTTAAAATAAAAATTCGAGGGCTATAAAATTTATATCTCGAGATAGATCATAAAATTCCCTTAAAATGAAATTTTTTTTAATCTTTACTTCCATTTTCTGATATTTGGTGAATTTTTATAGATTCGTTTTTAGAATTTAATTTATTAAATGCTGATCACGTGGTTTCTTTTCTTTCTGTGATACTTTAAACTAATTTTGCGTCACATGTATAACAGCGAAATAAATTGACAATTGTTTTTTCTCATGTGGCAGACGATTGGACATCATCCCAAAAAATAGATTAAAATACTGTAAAAAAATTTTTCCTCAAACTATACTATATTAACTGTACTATATTCTTTAGTATGTTATATTAAATTTAATTTGATTATTTTCTTCTACATCATTTTGTCTATAAAAATATCCGTTACGATTTTTTTATAAATATATATTTTTGTGTATTAATTGAATACATTGACCGTTGTCTTTAATTCGAATATACTCCGTAGCGAAGCACGGGTATTCAGCTTGTACGCTAATAAATGTATTTCTCTAAGGCCTTGTTCACAATCTACGTTCATCAACTGAAGAACGTAGCGTTGCGTTCTTCAGTTGGCTCCAAGATTGTGTGACATGACATGCGATTGGTTCGTCGTATGTCGTGGTCAAATCTTTATTTCTTTGATATGAACAAGGCCTAAAACTATTAGGAAGGGTAGACCATGTCTTTCTTAAAGTATGTCTTTACTTCCTTTCAAGGAGTCATGGTCTATCATAAGGGAATAAAATGCACGACACCTTTGAGATTTAATACTAATTTTATTCATAATCTTAATGTATATGGATTTTACTTGATTTAATTATCAGATAAGCAGCTTCTTTGACCCCCTTTGATGAGTACTATTTAAGTACTGCAGAGAAGAGAATATAATTTGAATTGAGACTATGTTCATCATGGACCAAAACATGTTTCGGCATGTTGGCAAAATATTGACATTATACATTATAAATTAAATATTGGGAATATTTTTTTTAAATATTGACATTAAGTAAAATATATACATTCGCCTTTACACGGAAATTAAATCCCTAATTAGTGAGTAAACCTTCTAACGAAAATTCAAAGCGTATTATATGATCAATATTTGAAACCTGTGTAGGCATAGAGTCTAAAATACCCCTAAACTGACGAATGTATTTATGTAACAATATTCAAATAATTTACTGTCTGAAAACTAATCGTATAACATTTAACAAAGTATTTAGTGAAAAAGAAAGGATTGGGGATTCAACATATGAGAAAAGGTTCAAAATATCGCATTATACAATATCTACCTCATTAGTCGAAGAGATAACTGAATGTGAAACACATTTACGTATTGCGTAAAATACCATATATATATATATATATATATATATATATATATATATATATATATATATATATATATATATATATATATATATATATATATATGTAACATGCCAACACAGTCCCATGTTAAGGGAGACCGGAGTCGACATGTCACAACAGTAAAGCAGAAAGTAGTAGTCGACTATCCAAAATGAGAAGTCGTCGTTCTTCTGAAAATACCAATTTATTCCATGTTCCAGTCGAAGGATAACAGCATATCAATGAGTGCACTACATCTACATGTGCGAGGTATTTTATAGACGATCTCGTCATGTGATCTTTGTAGTGGCGTCTAATTGGTTAATATTCAAAAATGGCGTAAACGTTTCTTTCTCACTTAACCAGGCCCCGATTTAGAAAATTCCTGACTATAGGTACAACTCGGGATGGGGGCCCCCCTAACACTGATGTGGGTATAAAAATTCCAAAATTGATACACAAAAAAAAAAAATCATGAATCATTGTGAAAGTAGCATTTTACGAAGATTTGGCTATTTGAAGCGTAGAAGCCTAGAACATTATCAAATGACAAAAAGCAATACAACATATTTACGTCATCATTAAAACACCAATACAATGCAACCAGAAAAACTTATTAATCCCTTATATACACTATAACATACATATGATGATACTATACATATAACTATACACATGATGAACCAATCAATCAATCAAGTTTGAAAGGATATCTAAGAAAAATTATTAAAAAGGGTAAGATTTAAAAAAATTTGAACTAGAATTTTTTTCTTTTCCTTTTAAAATTTTTTTTTTTTTTTTTTTTTTTGGGGGGGGGGCTAATGGAAAATCAGGGCCTGCACTTAACTAATTAAGGCTTTTGGAAGGGGCAAAAGTAGGGACTTTGCTTCTAAAAATTAAATTAACTTTTTTATACTTTTTATTATGGATTTTAATAATCTCTTTGTTCTTTTTCTAGCATCTGGTTAGATTTCCTCTAATTGTTCTTATTTTTCCCTTTAATGATGCACAAATATGCGTTACTTTCTTATTTAAAATATCTGACGTCATTCAAAGATGTCATTCAGCTGGTGTCAAAACCAGAGAAACATTCTTTGCAAGGTCCCCTGCTTTGGTGACTAGCTTGTATAACTCTCTAATAACGGTCAGTTAAATGACTTTTTAAACTAGGATTTGAATTGGCATATATCATCGGCTAGGCTAGGAAATATGAATAGGCATATATCATCGGCATCTTTAGGTCACACGTCTGACGTCAAGTATCATTTACTGTCTAAAATAAATTCAACAATTCACAATAAAACATCGTTCAATCACTTCCCGGCAGCTATCAATTACCCTCACTTGTTTTGTTATCAAATTGAGCCTCCGCAGATAGCAGGAACATGCACTTTTCCAAATATAACAGCGCTACAATCTCCCTAATTATGGAATTATAAAAACAAAGCTATTTTTGACCCCGATTGTTGCAAGAAGGAGCCTTGAAGAAGCACCGGGATGCGATTTTCGAAAGTAAAAATTCGACCTCACATGCCTTTTCTTGCAGCGGCAATGGGGTCAGCATCTTTCAGCCCGGAGACAATAGTTTCTACCACTTCAGTGATAACCCCATTCAGCACGCTTTGAAATGCCCCATCTTGTGATTGCTCGTTTCGTCATATCGAAGTTGTCTACATCTAGATAGGGTTAACCATGAGGAAATGATCATAAAGGGACGATCAGATACAGTCATTGATACTTCAGCATTCTGATGGATTAGATTCCCACAAAGAGTTTTCCCAATTTCATAGAATTTTCAAGGAAGGAAATATTAGCGAAGTAAAACAGTGATAATTGACAAAAAGAATCTTTGTGGGTAATTGCGTGTTATTGTAGGATGGTCAGCGGTTGAAAATTCTAATAAGAGAATGAGAGCTGCTCTTTGAAACTTGAATTCCTTGCCTATTGTTTAAAAACTCACTGTTCGAACTTAAAAAGAATATTTTTACGGAGAACACTTAACTGCAGTATTTTAAAGATTTGTAAGAAAATTAAAACTTTTACGAGACCTTATTTAGGTGCCTAAAGCCCACTGATGGTTTAAGGGGACAGTGGACCTTCAAACGTAACTTATTTTTTGTTTTGAATGGATTTGCTTGAAATTTGAATATGTGATTAGTACCATAGATATATAAATGTGGTTGAATGAATGAAAAGTTTAATGAAAAAATATTAATAATTTATGAGTTATGAATTATTAATTATATCAAAAATTGGCCTAATTAAAAATGTTCCATGCGCATTTCTTTTGCATATAATATGGTAATTTTTATTCAGAGGATACCTTATAGAACTAACAATGAAACTTATTGCTTGTTTTAAGCATTCATTAAAAATATAAAGAGAAAAAAATAATAATAGTGAAAACACCCTTTTTATTGCGCAAAATCCTATAAATCATCTTTTCGAGTACAAAATTTAAAAATTCTGAGCTACGAAGCATAATTTTTTCCAATAAGATTTATTTGATATACAGTTAAGTATATAAAACTTAAATTTCAAAGCAATACGATAATTATAAATGCGCCCGGAGCAGTTTGAATATTCGTATGACATGAAAATTTTTATTTTGATAAAAACACATTTAAAGTTATTGCTATTAGTAACCACATAATATCTAAATTAAATACAAATGCCTATAACTAGGAAAGTAATAACAGAAATTAAAAATCTCTTCTTGGTAAAATGGTACTTTCACAATGATTCATGATTATTTTTTTGCGTGAATTTTGGAAATGTTACGCCCACATCAGTGTTAGGGGGCCCCCATCCCGAGTTGTGCCTATAGTCAAGAATTTTCTATATCGGGCCCTTCTTGCACACACGTGAAACAATACTACGGACGATAAAAAAAAAAAAAACTTCAGCTACACTAGTCACCATGCGCCCTTCTTCAAGCTTACCAATTATTCTACCACGCGTAAATTCATCTAATTGTTTCCTACTAGACATTAGTTTAACCTGTAACACAATTACAATTCACTTTACCTCCTTACTACTACGATCACACCAACTTTCTATTCTCTAACGTTTCTCAGATGAGCTGCTTTTATCAAATTTAGCCCTGTCACGGGCCGTGCCACCTGACTATCCGAAAATTTACATATGCGTCACTTTTCTACTGATCAGGTATCCTTATACAAATCACCTGTAGCTTTTGCGTTTCATTTTTCGGGTTTAAACCAATGGATTACTGTCGGTCCTAAAGTTTTTCCCACCAGTGTATAAAGTTACTGTTCCTTATTTAATTTCACCATGTGTTGCGCATAGATATATATGCATAGATGCGCTTTTAGATAGTATATAAATTAAAGCTGTATAACTTAAATATACATATACATCTTTAACTTATTTAAACGATAGCTTTGCAGATAAAAGATGATTGCTGTGATTCGATAGAGAATAATTGCAGGTATGTGCCGAAAGCAATTTTATAATACGAGTCGAACAGTATAACTAAGGTAAACTACTGATGGAATGATATTTTCTGAGCAGCAGATGATTTAAAAGAGAAGTGATTTTTCTCGCTCTCTTTATATATGTATGCACGTATGTATGTATCCAGTATCTATTTATTTATCCATATGTATAAAACAGTTCTGTAACTGACTGACTCACTCACTGACTGACATACAACGCACAGACCAAACCGCTGGACCTAAAGGGCTGAAATTTCGCATGGCGATTCTTCTTATAGTGTAGGGGTGCACTAAGAAAGATTTTTGAAAAAATTTTCTTAGATTTTTTTAAAATTAAATTTGTAAGCTGTTTTTGTAACTTTTTTTAAGTTTGCATTTAAAATAATAATCTGAGGGTTATAAAATCTATATCACGAGAAATATCATAAAAATTCTTTAAAATGAAATCTTTTTCAAATCTTTACTTCCATTTTCAGATTTTTGGGGAATTTTTAAAGATTAATTTTTAGAATTTAATTTATTAAGTGCTGATCACGTGGTTTTTTTCTTTTTGTGATACTTTAAACTAATTTTGCGTCATGTGCATAACAACGAAATAAATTGACAATTTTTTTTCTTTCTAATGCGGCAGACGATTGGACGTTATCTAAAAGAATATGAAAATACAGTAAAAGAAATTTTCCTCAAACTGTACTATATTCTTCAGTACGTTCTATTAGATTTAATTTGAATATTTTCTTTTGCATTATTTTATCTATAAAGATATCCGTTACGATTTGCTTTATAAATATATTATTTTTTTGTCATTAATTGCGTACATTAACCGTTGTATTTAATCTGAATGTACTCCGTAGCGAAGCACGGGTATTCAGCTAGTTTATTTATATAAAGGATAAATTTGCAGGTTTTCATAAAGTGTATCAATGAAAGAAGTTTAACATAAATTGATAGATTCTGAAACATCAGTCAGTGATTCTGAAACATCATCAGTATGAAAGAATGGGATATCTTTTGTAATGAACGAGCTTTTAATTTACTGTTTCACTTAAATGTTTTTTAAGTGATAAAAAATTATTCTCCATTTACGCATTCTACAGCATGCTTTTAAATATCGCTGTTAAAGATAAAAGAAATTAACGGGGAAGAATATCTCATTGTGAAGTGTATCGGTGTTAAAAAGCACTCCATTAACTTCTAAATCCATTCCGACACGTATTAATTAAGCATGAAAAGGGCTTTTCCGAGAAGTAGAATAGATAAAAATAATTGCATTATGAAATCCTCATTATGTAATCACTATTATGGAACAATTAGATGGTCATTAGCAGAATTATCCGTACCAGAATTTTAAATGATTTGAAAAAAAAAAAACTATCAAAAGCAAATTTTGAGTAATTGGGAAATCCTTTCGCTCTACAAAAATAGAGTGATTCAAGTTCGATTAATTTAATTAATTAAGTGATATTAATTACACTTTAATTAATATAATGTGAATTATAATTTCCTTTCAACATCTTATTTATTTACTTGCAAATTTTAATTAATATAAATCTTTTAATTTATTAAAGAATTTAAATACTTTACTTGGATAATAATGTCTTGTGAAGTCGCGTAATATTCATGGATTAAAAAGAATTATAACCTTTTGTTTGTAGAGGAATTCCAAGACCGGAACGGAAAATCGAATTTCAATCAGGGGCTCGTTTTCCTATTCTTATAATTAAATTTGTTTCAATCCCTTCATGTTATTAATAACTGACGAATCGGAATTAGTTATTCCTTTTTTTATTTGAGAGATTTAGGTGACAGCCTACGTTCGGAGGAAATTTTTTTAAATCCTTTTTTAAATGATATTTTGGACTTTTATGGTAAAATGACACTTAATAAATTAAAAAATGAACAAAAAATTACCTGTAAATACCATACTTTTTTATAAAATGGTCAATTTGAAGTAATTTTTAATAAAATTTAGCTAAAACGCCTATCACTCTGCACAAAATTCAAATGCTACTATTTTAATTTCTTTATCACACATAATACGTATGACAGTTATCTTAAAATGACCTACAATCTAAGACAAATTTTAAAATGCAAAAATAATACAGACAATTTTATGTTCCAATATGAAAATTTTCCCTGTTTTATCATTCCTTTCCTTATAAAAACAGCTCAAATAAAAAAAAACTATTTATTATACATCAATTATTGTTCGTCATTTCATTAACAATAGCATCTAAAACATTTCCTGAAAATTTTATCGAATTATATGCATTATTATGTGAGATATCATGATAACGGTAGAGATTTCTGCTAAAAAAACATAATTTTGAGAAAACCGCATTTAAAGTTGTTTGTCACTTCAATTTTGTAGCAGACGATGTACTTTTAAATAGCTATAACTCTGCTTCTAATTGATGTAAAATGAAAATCAAAACGGTGTTGAAAAGGGAAAATATTGATTTACACGATTCTTGCAAAAAATAAAATTGACCAAAATAGTAAAAAAAAAAATGACATTTTCAATGCATGAAGTTACCTTAATTATTAGTAAAATAATTTATAAAATATTTGTGTAAGTGATATTTATACAAAAGTAAAATCAAAAACTTTTTGGGGATTATTTTATTGTACCTGATAATAAAAGCAGTTTTGAAAAGAGAAAAGATTGAATTACATGATTAAAAAAAATAATAAAAATGACCAAATTAGTCAAAAGATGATATTTTCAACGTAGACAGTCACCTTAACTATTACATTTTATTAAAGAATTTTTTAGTTCTTTTTCAATTCCTACTATTAGTTCACACTCTCTCTATATATATCTTGTTCAAATTTTCAATCGTTAATAAAAGTACTTTTTATTCATCCACTCAAGTTCAAATACATTTTTTAAACTTGTAGTGGATGACACTTTATGTTAATACAGTTTTTTCAAATATTAATTCATTAATTAAATTTAATTAATCAATTTTAGTGTTAGACCTAGAGCGTCTCTTGCTCTTGAATAGTAATTTCCCTCTTGTTACTGTGTAAACGGTAGCACTGCGGTGTCGCGGTATTCTCCCGGCCTTTAGGTTGCGAGATCGAATCCCCAACCTGACAAACTTTTTCTCTCTCTTTCCCCCCGTCCTAATCTCGCACAGTAGGCAAGGTTCTGGCAGGCAATCCTTTTTTTCAATCCCTACTATTAGATCACACTCAAATTTTTCTTTGTTGACCTAAGTAGGAATTAACTTAAAAATTTTTTTTTATATATCACTTTTTTGTACGATACAAAGGATTTTTCGGGAAATTTTCCCATTGTTTACCCTTCATCAGACAACATTACCGCAAACTTGTATTGGTCGTATTGTTATTCCTTTCTGGGAATATGCTTGTAAATACGGCTGTTTTCACTGTATTACAACACATACTTCCCGTTTCAGTACAATACCGTTTTATTTAGATTTAATAGCAATTAAGATGCTTTTAAATAAAATAATCAGTTGGCTTCTTAACCTTATGGGGACCATTTTTCCGATTCCCTCTTTAGAACGGGAAATTTCACAACTCCCTTTGTAAGAACGGCCATTAAGGCTGCTATGTACTAACCCCATTGGATTCGCTCACGTCAATGTTAACCTATAGAGAAAATTTGTCCACGGATTGCCGACTTGGATTCAAAGAATTTTTTTTTTTAAATTGTACTCCGTCATAGAGAAATAAATTTTACATTTGTGTACATTTTACGTTTTATTTAAAAAAATGCAATTAATATTTTAAAATTTAAATTATTCGGGGAAAAATCTGGTATAGTGTGTATTAAACGCTCATAAATTCCTCCGGTGGACGAAATTTATAGAATGAATCCTGTAGCGGTTTGCAGAAAAGTTCAGGCTATCTGACAATACCAATTTTATTTGATTAGTAGCATTTATGTACCTGTAAATAGTTGATGAAAATATATTTTAAATAAAAAATTTGGGGGCAGCGGTTAACCCCCCCCAATATAGAGAGAGCCATTACAATCCCTCAAAATGTCAATCCTAAGGGGGGTGGAATTCTCGAACTGTCAACTGGACTCCTCCCACCACAAGAGTCTGCAAGAATAGGAAAAGAGAAATACGATTTTTTTTCTTAGTACATAGCAGCCTTAAGGAGGTAATATACAGTGGAATCTCGATCTATCGTTTTTCAAGGGACCGACTGAACTGAACGATAAATGCGGGAAAACGATAGATGCGGGAACATAACAAAGCAATATGATCGTCGGGACTGGGTGAAATAAAAGACACATACGGGAAAACGATGATGTATTTATCCCCGCCATCATCAGATGTAGATTTGATCCAGTATTGCAGATCATACAGCACCAAATATTACAGAATATTTACCGCTATTTTAGTATCAATAAAAGTCTGAAATCTCTGAAATCAAAATATACATAGTTCAAATAAATTAGACAAAACTGTTCTACGTTAACAGTTAAAAAAAATAAATATGCATTCGATTAAGGATGGAAACAGCTGGAAATAGATAAAAGAATAATCGCATAGACGGACCTAAGATAATTTCATAATGCGTGTGTGTATGTGTGTATGATATGCTATGATTTCCATTCATGTCACCTCTCAAAACTTCGTAACTACACTTTAGAACTGAGCTGCGTTAAAAAAAAGGTAACGTTTATTAATGATATATCTTACATTCCTATGAGTGGGATAAAAAGAAATGAATGTGTGTTGGGATGGACTAAGAGCGACACGGTTATTCAAGTAAGCCATTCCTCTCCCCGCTTTCAACACGCCTACGGAATCTTAAAATACACAATCCTGGGGAAGTGCGCTTGCACGATATATGCGCTTCCGTATCCAGGGCATTCTTTAAAACATTCATAACGGGTCTCGAATTTTTCGCTACACGTCACGCAGGACGAATTTGAGATAAGTGGCTGGAGATTCTGCAGATTTTTTTGAACGCGCTGATGAAAAGTGAATCGGAATTGGGAGATGTAATTTTCGATAAGAAATATTCCAGGGGTGTGTAAAATGTGAAACAGGGCATGGCTGGAGGGGAACAGTTCAATGAATCAAAGCCAGTTTTTAACAAATCTATTTTTCGATAGAAAATTTAACCCAAACAGGGAAAAGGTAAGAAATGGGTGATTAGTATTTTTAATAATTACAATTTTACAACTTTTTTTTTATGAATGTGTAAGGTATACATAAGATTCGATTCACAAGAATCGAACTTTTGAGTGAATGAATTAAAGAAGCTGCTTGAGATATGCTAATTTCGGCATACGCGCTTGGTATAAATACCAAGCAGCTTGATTAAGTAAAAAGGTTGTTAATGTTGATAGATAAGCGAGTTAAGGGAGCTACGAGGTAAGCAGCCCCAGGTGTTAACCGGCGCTTGTGCTTAGGAGGCCCAAAGTTTACGTGGCAGAACTGCTGGCTTGACTCTCTGCTGGTTTGTGAGTATTTGCAAAGTGTATTTCTATTGAATGCTAATATATATATTCCGTACAGGTATTACGTATGCTTATTGCTGTAAAAGCAAATTCTATATGTGCAACGAATTCAATAAACATCGTTTCATGTATAAACTGTGTTTGTATCAAATTCATTTAGAGTGCCACTTCAAATTAGATACACCCAAGTCTGGGTAGAAGTGAGCTACTCTCTATAAATGTTTCAGAGAATTTCAGAACGATTTACGTTTAAAAATGTGCTGAGCAAAACTGCAACTTTGTGTTAAGTTTTAGTAAGGTTGAGTTAGATGCCCATTCATAAAATTACATCATTGTCTACATCCTCTTTACATCTTTTCCTGTGTCTACATCCTGCAGACCCTTTCTCTTCATATAAAGTAACTAACATAACAAATTTAATGTGTTCCGATTAAATGTTTTGCTGGACGATAGCCAAACGGTTATCACACCGATTTTGGAACCTGAGGATGGGCCAAGGTTACAGTAATTGTTTAACATTAAAATGTAGTTTATTTTGCTTTATGAACGCAAAATAGAGCATTCATTGCCTAAAACATGACCATAACGCTCTTAAAACCAACTCACCAAGCGAGGAAAATTTTTGTTAATCATAAAAAAATATCCATAGTGGGGAAATATTTGTAATATTTCCCCACTATGGATATTCATTAAATGTTTCAAACTATTAAGTATTAGTTTATTTTCGATAAAGGTTCAACAAAGATTTAAAAGCATTAGCTAGTAAAAAATAATGCACCATAATTAAAGCACAATAATTTATCTGCACTAACAGTAAGTTTCTTTTTGATAAAGATTGAACTAGAATGTAAAAAGACAATTTGGTAAAAAAATAATGCACATAAGTTAAAAAACACAATAATTTATTTTACATCAAAATACACTTGTAATGAAAATCTTAGTATGTTCTTTACAAGTGTTTATCTATGTAATCTATGTCTATCTATGTCTATCTATTTCTATCTATGTAAAGAAAATCTTAGTATTAAAAAGTCCATCACACATTAAGGGGATGGGATGGTGAACATTACAAAGTGATTTTTGAAAATTTTACCTCAGAGATATGAAATTTTGCATGTATATTCATTAAAGTATAACCATATTAAACACTTTTATAATTATTCAAAAATATTATAAATATTTAATTTTATAAATATTTTTAAAAGAAATTATATTTTAAAAAGTGAAATTAAATGTTTTTAAAATGCTCTTTGCTATCCAATTTTTAACTTCCCTCTTAATTGTGCATTTATATTGCTTACAAATACATTTTGAACAGCGTTATGTATTATTTTGTACTTTCGTTGAATAGTTCAATTTTAGGAAATATCTTTATGCTTGTACCCTGAATTTTTGGGAAATTTTTGTACTTTTCTACACTTAAGATAAATTTTGATAATCTGAATGATGTTGAAACCTAAAATGGATACATAACTTTATTTTGATATAATAGAGGGGGTCTTTATTATAAATTTTATAAAATTCTTATATTTTCTAATATTTTCTAATATCTTCTAATATTTACATATTTTTAAAATATTAATACACCAAAAAAAATTCTAATTTTAGTTCGATTTTTGGTAATTTGAAAGTCCACCATCCCCTTAATAGAAATAAAATCTAATTTAATGTTTTGCCCAGTGATCTTTTAAATAATGTTTAAAATAAGTTTTGAGGAAGATTTTATTTTTTTATCTAAAATAATTGCAGTGAAAAATAATTTTACATGGCGTCACACTTCGGCAAATCATTTTTCATCCCTCAGAATGAATATATAATACAAATCAGCTATATATTTTTTCATCAAATTCAGTCAATTGTTTAATTATAAATCTCCAATCTCTCTTTTCACATTTTGTAGTTCAATGAAAACTTGTTTCCAGATCCTAGGACTTCCTCACATCGCATCAGGAGCGGTGCATAGTATCAGTGATAAAAACTTTAACCAATCGCAGAGTTCCAAGGAAAGACTGCTTGATATGTCCTACCAATCACAGGCTACGAAAGTAATGTAAAGAAAGCTTTACTCCTCAAACGCCAGTTCCCTACAGCAACTTTCAGCTAAGAAAGGACCTCTTCTAACTCTACTTTCAATTTATCTCCTAAATCCACTATGTAGGCTTGTCCTTCTTGAAATTCGTTAAGGACTTGTCATTTGTATAATAATTGGTGATAGTAATTGATGATGAGAATAGTAATTGGTGATGAGAATGGTAATTGGTGATGAGATAGTAATTGGTGATGAGAGGTATAGTAATTGGGGATGAGAGTTTCTTCCATACACATCATGTTTTAAACGTATAAATGCATAGGGATGTGTTTATATGCATAAGTTGAAATGTTTTGAATATACAAATCATTTTTGTAAGATGTGATCTTAAAGGTAATCAAACTTCGAAACTGTAAATCTTTATAACGTAGGAATACGTTCCTCCAACGGTCCTGCAGAAAGGAAAATTTCAGACGCTAAAACCGTCCGCCCATCCCTCCTCGCGAGTTATAATTTTGGCAGCGCGCCAAACCCAGTCTATACCTTGGACAAGCAGTAAACCGTTAAACAGAAAACTACCAAGATGCGTCAAAATTTTGACATACATATTTGCATATATATACATACGTACACACACACACACACATATATATATATATATATATATATATATATATATATATATATATATATATATATATATATATATATATATATATATATGCATATATATATATATATATATATATATATATATATATATATATATATATATATATATATATATATATATATATATATATATATATATATATATATATATATATATATATATATATATATATATATATATATGCATATATATATATATATATATATATATATATATATATATATATATATATATGCATATATATATATATATATATATATACACATACATATATATATATATATATATATATATATATATATATATATATATATATATATATATATATATATATATACACATACATACATATATATATATATATATATATATATAGATAGATAGATAGATAGATAGATAGATAGATAGATAGATAGATAGATAGATACATATATACATACAAAAGAGGTCAGCAACGATAAGTAATCTTACGTTAATAACTCGCGGTGGTTTCGTTAGAAGAGACTATCTGAATATTTTATTTAAATGAACAAAATGGCACACTAAACAGAGCTAATGAAGAAACAAAAGCAACAATAGCTCAGGCAATGTACATATTCAATAAGTTCACTATTTTTATCAGTGAAAGATATTATTATGCGAGTCATTATAAGTCTAATAATATAGTAAAAAATATTTAACGATTTAGATTACTTTCAACTTGAATATAACCTTAAAGTTAAAAATAAAGCTAAAAGATAAGAAAAACACTGTTTCTAATTCAGTTGAATAATGCGCGGGGAACTTAAAACTCAAAATTACTTCATAATATTTTTAAACAAATTTAAATATATAATAACTAACTACATTTCTAACTGAAAAATTATTTAAAAAAATAAATAATGTTTAAATTTTTACAATGTAACTAAATAATTAAAATATTTGAAATTTTAAAAATATAATTTTAAAATACATTTTTAATTGTTTTAATATAACTTGAAACAAACTGAATATTATTAAAAAAAAGGACTATGGCAAAAGTGTTAACATACAATAAAAAAGTAAATAAATATATTTAACTAAAACGAAAAAGAAATATATTCACAATGATGAACTCAATTTTTCTAAATTTTTCGTGAACTACTCTTTAATATCGACGTTCTAGGATGATTAAAATGCCAGACAGAATATTTTTATGCTGTACGTTATATGCTTACCATGCCGTATCTACTTTAAGCTTATTTATCACAGAGTGAAATTTTTGACATCATCATGTTTTTGACATCTCTGAAAGGTTGTATCTGAAATTCCTTTCAAGGTGTCTCTATTAAATTTTCTGCAGTGATCCTTTGTTCTGTTTTCGGGGAACCTTCTTCGGGATTTTTCATTTTGAGTCCCAATTTTGAAAATATTTCCCCTAAAGCAAGATAAATTGTACGAAAAAAAATTTTCTTTTTGCCATTTAAAGTTAAATATATAAGGTGTATGGGGGAAAAAATAAAATTTACAAAATGGCGAATTCATACGCTAGAAGGAGCTAAACTAACTCTATTGACCGGCAGAAATAGTACTAGCCAGTTGTTTTTTTTAGCAAACTTATTTAGCGCGTTTTAGCTTTGAAAAACTGAAAATGATAGGGTGGGAATAGTAAAATGTTTTTTTTTTCTCCTTTGAAATTTGCCGTTTTTGATTCATATTCTTTATTTCCTGGCGCCCAATGTATATAAATAAAATTTTCATAAATTCTTAAGATAAATATTTTTGGGAAACTTCCCTATTCACAAAAATTGGAAAAACCCCGGATATATATATATATATATATATATATATATATATAAAGGTTCCTCGTGATATTCTAAAATTATTCAATAAATCCGTATCGCTTTGCAGTCCGTAGTTATCGCCGAGAGAGTCAGTCCAATGTAGAAATATGCCACATCGTAATTGAAGCTAAGATTTATTAAATCTTGATTACTATCATTCCAGTTCCAGCAAGTTCATCTCGATATTTCAACTTCTTAAAACTTCAACCTCTCATCCACAAAACAAACGCCTCCTGACGCTTTCGATCTCTACATCGTTTTGCTCTACTACTAAAACTCCGCGGTATGTATGTTTCACGCTCCCAAAGCACGTGGCTGTTAGTTAGCGATGACTCACAATCCTATGACCGGTGAATCAGAATCGCCCGGTCTCCGTCGCAAACAGTTTTGAAAACACATCATACGTTTTTTTTTCAATCCAGAATCTCCCGTCTGGTGCCGTCATGTATTGGTGTTTTTTCGTTAACTATTCTTTGAAAACCCGTAAATTTTATAGTTTTGATAATAAATTTAATTAAGTCAATTCTACTAGTTTAATCACCCCTTATGACATTACATATATATATATATACAGTGGAATCTCGATCTATCGTTTTTGAAGGGACCGATTGAAATGAACGATAAATGCGGGAAAACGATAGATGCGGAAACATAGCAAAGCAATATGATCGTTGGGACTGGGTAAAATGATCGGTACATACGGAAAAACGATGGATCCAAAAACGATCGATCGAGATTCCACTATATATATATATATATATATATATATATATATATATATATATATATATATATATATATATATATATATATACATATATATATATATATACATATATATTACATATATATATATATATATATATATATATACATATATATATATATATATATATATATATATATTTATATATATATATATGTGTGTGTGTCTGTCTGTCTGTCTGTCTTTGGTTATGAACTTTTTTTCCGAAGAAATGCAAAGTGACTTCGACACAGATTTGAAAGGGATTTTGATATAGACACATTAAAGGAAAAAATTATTGCGAAATCCCGTTTAAAAAAAGTAATTTTAAATTCCGAGTTTCATACCCCCTTAAAATGACCGCATTGGCATGTTTAAAAAATTTAATATACCATACAAAAATCCTTCCTTGAACTCCAGTGTTCACCAAATTCAGACTGAAATCTGTCCTGAAGGGTTTATCGCGTTTACAGAGGTGAAGACAAATATTTCCCTTTGCAAGCCACATTTATGCAGCTATCTAAATCATTCTATCACTCGCGTAGAAGAAAGCATAAATGACGGCAGAAAGCAAAAACCAAAGGACGCCAAACAATACTTTGCTTCCGTACCTTTCTTGTGCAAAGGCAAACAGCCGGAAATGATAAGTATGATTGATACTGGGCAGCAGAATCTTGATACACTGAGTGTTTCCTACCATTTAAGTGACGTTGTTTCCGCATAGATGCTCCGAGCAATCGTTTATGTACTTTGATTATTCCGCTTTGGTCTTGATATTAAAGGCGATAATATTGTGATAAAAATTCGTAATAGACTGAATATTCACAAACGCGTTTAATAGAGAGAATTCATGCTAACGATATTGAAATGAACGATACGTATGCGCCTTTTTTTTCTCTCGTTGTTTCGATAGTACGAACACTGTTGTTCATTAGAGCATAGCGAATTTTTTGTTTTTTTTTATTTTACGATAAACATTAATGTAAATTGTGTCGATTTCTTTTATGATCTGAATTTACCTTTTTTTTTTTGGCAGCATATTGTGCATAACGAGAAACAATAGTGCTGGAATAGAAATTCCCGATTCTGTAGCTCAATTCCTTTGTATAAACATTGGTGTGTCTTATATTTGGTTATTTCTCTAACAGTTTTCTTTATACTGCATTCTTTTAATTCCCGTTAGCAATTTATAATTTTTTTAACATCGATGAGGAGTTTTATAACATTTTCATTGGATCTGCAGATACAGGCAGGGAATGAAATCAGGGATTTGTGAATTGAAAAAATTTCAGGTAGTCTCTTCTAACGAAACTACCTCGGGTTATTAATGTAGGATTACTTATCGTTGCTTACCACACCCCCACACCTGGCTAAACGTCTAAAGCATGCACAGTCCCGCTACTTAATAGTCACACCTCGTATTTATATGCATTTGTGTGTGTGTGTGTATATATATATATATATATATATGTATGTATATACATATATGTATGTATATACTCGTACATATCTATCTATCTATCTATCTAGCTATCTATCTATCTATCTATCTCTCTCTATATAAATATATATATGTGTGTGTGTGTGTGTTTTGTGTGTGTGTGTGTGTGTGTGTGTGTGTGTATGTATATATATATATATATATATATATATATATATATATATATATATATATATGTATGTATATACATATATGTATGTATATACTCGTACATATCTATCTATCTATCTATCTAGCTATCTATCTATCTATCTATCTCTCTCTATATAAATATATATATGTGTGTGTGTGTGTTTTGTGTGTGTGTGTGTGTGTGTGTGTGTGTGTGTGTGTATGTATATACATATATGTATGTATATACTCGTACATATCTGTATATAGATATATATGTATATATATGTTTATATATGTATATATGTATATACAGCGGTGGCCAAAAGTATGGAAACCTTTCGGAAAAGGTTTTTTTTGTATCTTGGAACTCTACTCTGCAACTCTTGATTTAAAACTCGCGAAGATGTCATAAATTTTGCTTTCCCGCCGACCGTCATGGAGGTGCGTAATTTTACGTTAAAAAAATTCAATTTGTCTAACCTTGGATCATCACTTTGTGAAACTTGAAAGATATATGAAACAAGTTTTGTTAATAAAACAAATAAGTCAAACAAGGTTCGAATTTAATTCTTTACTGAGAAAATATTAAATTATAAAAAGCAGTGTTTTACAAATTTATTCTTTTGAGCATCATTCAAAGAATTAAACATTGTTTTATAAATTAAAATATATGAAATTTTTATACTGAGAATCCTTTTGTGTGTCTCATAAACTTAATTGAAATATTTTAATCTAGATTCAGTACAGCTAGAAAACCACATTAAAACTTTTGATAGTAATCGTTGCTTTCACGATGGTCATATATATGATATTTATTGATGTTCCCGATAAAATGTGTCTATTCCTTTTTTGATAATATTTAGGAGTTATAAACTCTTGACTAATCTTGTAAATTCTTAATTTTTAGAGAAGACATGAAAGAATAGTAAGTAAAATTTTGTCATACAGATATAATATATCAATGAAGGAAGTGAAATTGTTAATTTAAAGATATTAATGTGCATAATACAATATAATTTTATCTGCATGGGAAATTAAAATGGAAACAGCTATTTCCTAAACTCTAGCTTATAAATTCAACTAGCTTCTAAACTCTCTATTTTGAAACTGTGTGCATCCGCAATAAATATATTTGAATGAATGTAACTCTTACAGAGTTTATAATCAAATTAGTTTTTACATACTTATATTAGAACCAGTGTAAAATATTTGTGATACGTGACTTAAATTTATATCATAAAATGCGTTTGTCTTAAAACTCGTATTAATAAGAACTAAATTTATATTATATTATATATATATATATATATATATATATATATATATATATATATATATAACATTCAAATTCCCATAACACTGTTAAATTCTAGTTATTCTAAATTAATTTGGGCGTCCGAGCTAATTTCGCTTTCGATTCTAAGTTCTAAATTCTCATGGGCAAAGAACCCAAGATGGCTTCCTTTTTTCAAAGGCGTAGCGTGGGTACCTAAATTAAACACTACTGAGCATTATCATGACAGATTTGAACATTAACCAATTAGACACCACTACAAAGATCACATGACGAGATCGTCTATAAAAGAAATCACACATGTAAATGTAATGCTTTTTCGTCAACCTCCACCTCCCTGAGAGGGTGTGTCAACGTTCGGTCAAAATAAAAGATTGATGTGTTAATTATGGTCTAGCCTCCGGTCATTTGGATGGCGTGATTCTTCTGAAAGACTGAATCTTCCCTGTCACATGGTGGGTCCTTAATATCATCAGTATACTATAATTTGGTGGGCCCCATCATGTTACATACATACATATACATATATATACCGGGTGGCCATAATTAAACTGACAGTGCTCACAGTGTTCTGTAGCGCGATTTTTTTGCGAGAATGACGCCACATTTTGTAGGAAGATTAAACAAGACGGGGGACGAAGGATTCCACGAAAAAATAAATTAGTTCCAAAAGTCACCGCTAGGGGAATATTTGGCGCTGTGTAATAGAAAATACAGTGTTAACAAATGCAAATTAATACGGAATAAAATTACCTTTTATTATGCACATTTTCTTATTCAGTTCAAGTGCAATATGGCAACACTTTTAAAAAAGCGTAAAATCTACATAAACACCGATAAAGTCTCGTGATCTGCAATATCACGTACGCTGAGCAGAAGAAAAAGTTCTTTATTCAAATTTAGCTTTTAGAACGCACAAAAAAATGCGTAAAGGTAACGGTCCTGTGTCAGTTAATGGGCTAAAAGCAATGGTTGCGACGTTTGAGAAAACATGTTCTCTGAAGGTTCAGTCAGGCAGAGGACGAAAACCTGTACCACAGGATACAATCGAAGCAGTTGCCACGGCGATTGTCGTCAGAGGACCAGACAATATTGCTGCCACCTCTAGCGCTCGTGGATTAGCTCGGAATATGGATATGCCTTACAGTACGGTATGGAAAATCTTACGAAAGATTATCAACTTCTATCCGTACAAGATCAGCCGTGTACAGGAGTTACTGTACCCCGGCCATGATAAGCGATTGACTTTTGCCCTCACCTTTCTTGCCAGAATGGAGGTGGATGATGCTTGGCCGTGGAAAATCTTATGGGGAGACGAGGCCCACTTTTACCTGCATGGAACTGTGAATACCCAGAACTGCCGAATTTGGGATGACAAATCACCACATGCAGTCACAGAAATTCCCTTACATTCACCAAAGGTAACTGTTTGGTGTGGGTTCACAGCGGAATTTATCGTAGGTCCATTCTTCTATGAGAACATTACCCCGACAGGACCGGAAACCTGTTCTGTTACCGGAGAGAAATATCGCCACATGTTGAACAGCTTTGTCATTCCGGCACTTCAGCAAAGACAATGCCTGGGGGAAATCATTTTCATTCAAGATGGAGCCCCTCCACACGTTGCTGTACGGATGCAACAGCTGCTACGACAGAAATTCACAATAGAAAGAGTTATTAGCCGCTACTTTCCAACTGCATGGCCACCTCGGTCGCCTGATCTTACCCCATGCGTCTTCTGGCTATGGGGTTACCTTAAGTCCAAGGTCTATCAAGGAGTGGTCCAGGACCTGGCTACGTTGAAGGATAACATATCACGGACTGTACGGGAGATTCCTGCAGACATGTTACTTTCTGCTGTTGTGCATACTGTGCACAGAATGCAATATGTGGTCCACAACAACGGCAGCCACATTGAACCTCATTTGAATGCAAAATAAAAGGTAATTTCCGTATTGATTTGCATTTGTTAACACTCTACTTTCTATTACACAGCGCCAAATATTCCCCTAGCGGTGACTTTTGGAACTAATTTATTTTTTCGCGGAATCCTTCGTCCCCCGTCTTGTTTAATCTTCCTACAAAATGTGGCGTCATTCTCGCAAATAGATCGCGCTACAGAACACTGTGAGCACTGTCAGTTTAATTATGGCCACCCGGTATATATATATATATATATATATATATATATATATATATATATATATATATATAAGAAATTCCCTTCAGTTTCTGGCATTCGATCGTTCATTCAATATGGCCGTATTCGTGACTGTCAAATAATTATCCATAGGAGTACAAAACAATAATCAGAGCTTTTAATCAACTATTAAACAGTTACTTCAATTTCAATATCATCAGTGGAAGGACCCGGCAACGCGACATGCATTTCGTTCGACAACCGAAAATACGTCTACATATTTCACGCCAAAACACATAACTTTATAAGCTCGGTTCGATCACCGGATTAAACAATGTGATGCGTCCGCATCTCGCTGAAAACGGAAGTCTTTGACAGTGTTTAGAGTAATTTGGTGTAATTTGGAAAACTTTAGATGATTCTGTGTGATAAAACTGATCGAGCCGGGAACGCGCATAAATTTAGTCTCGAAAAATAGGGTAAGAGTATAAATTTAATTTGGATAGTGAGGCCGAATTATTATATACACACACACACACACACACACACACATATATATATATATATATATATATATATATATATATATATATATATATATATATATATATATATATATATATATATATATATATTTATGAACAGAAAAAATTACTTTTCCTCGGCCACCCCTCAAATTGACCACTTTTTATCAGAACTATTCCTGGTAGCCAGCCAGTCGGCTCTCTCTCTCTCCCTCTCTCTCTTTCTATGTGTTTGTGTGTCACTCATTTTAATACGCTTTAACGTATTTTTCAGACAGCCATTTAAAATATTCTGAATGGTGAATACTAATGAATAACATCACGATAATAACGCTTTTATGAAATTACATCAAGTTTTTAAAATTCATCTCCATATATTCCTTATGTTGACTTTTCTTAAAGTTTACTACTTTATTGTATGTTTGTAAACATTTCCCGTTAGACAGATAGCTTAAGTACAGTAACGTCTTTGTAATAAGATTTTTAAAAAAAAAGTCTATATTTGTTACGGAAATGAATACACGAAGCCCAATATTTGCTAAGCAAGAAAGACGATTCTATTCTGCGAACAAATATCATTTTCCATATGTATAAAAAATATTTTATTTTATTGTAAGTCATTCATAATAAGGAGGTATATAGTTAAAACACTTTTTTCTTCCAGGAAATTCAATATCTTGTTATGTATTGAAAAAAAAAGCCTTTAGCTTCTATATATTATTAACTAATGCTAACAGACTCAATATTTTCTTCCTTGAAACAGTCTCTGAAACAGGTTAAGAAACAATACTTGCATATTTCTGGACTGTAATTTTTTACCGAAGTACGTTCCTATTTGAGAGGACAATTCATACAATTTTTTTGGTGTTTCAAACGCTATTGTAGGAAAATAATCCATTCAGTTTCCGACATATTCAAATATAGTAGTTAAAAATTCAAGAAGTAGTTAGATGACGTGAAATAATTTTAAATTAGATCATTTGAGAAGGAATTGTCCACGGTGTTCCAAATTTTGTTGAATAGAACACGTGGAATCAGCAAGAAAAACCTTATTTTAATGTTACTGAATGTGATATAGGAATATGTAATTTTTTAAAGAACATTGAAAACTTTAAAAAAAAGTACCATGATGAAGTGCCTCGAATAATTTCATGCTATAACATCCAGTTTCGAATACAATACAGCAAAATGACGCACAATAGGGCCACATTTATAGGAATGCCATATCTGTAAAGTTATTAGAAACGGAATGCTTCAATCTAGTTCAGTTAATACCGGTGCATGGGGTGAAGAATTAAACGCACTTTTATCTCAGTAATTTACCAATAATGGTAGGAGAAAACGGACTGTAGAAACAAAGGGATCTTTCAGGTTTAAAAACCTATCTGTTTCGGGGAGTGATGGTTTACCTGTTTTGCTTATCCCACTTTGGTATCTTAAATATATTT
>OU015497.1:12312571-12342571 GCA_907164885.2 Dolomedes plantarius | reverse complement strand
ATATATATATACATATATATATATATATATATATATATATATATGCATATATATATATATGCATATATATATATACATATATATATATATATACATATATACATATATATATATACATATATACATATATATATATATATATATATATATATGCATATATGTATATATATAAATATATATACATATATACATATATATATATATATATATATATATATATATATATATATACATATATGTATATATATGAATATACATATATATACATATATACATATATATATATATATATACATATATATATATATATATATATATATACATATATATATATATATATATATATATATACATATATGTATATATATATATATATATATACATATATACATATATATATATACATATATACATATATATATATATATATATAGACAATATGTAATATATATATATATATATATACATATATATCATATATATACATATATGATATATGATATTATATATTATATACATATATATATATTATAATATACATATATAGACATATATATATATATATATATATATGATACTATATATATAATATATATACATATAATCACATATATAGATATATATATATAATAATAGATTGCATATTATATATATACAATATATATCATATATACTATATAATATATATGACATATATGGCTATATATATATATATACATAATACATATATATAATATATATATAATATACATAATATATATGATATATATGTATATATAATGATAGATACATATATACTATATATATAATATATATCTATATATATGTATATATATAATATATATATACATATATACATATATATATATCTACATATATACATATACTTATATATATATATATATATATGATAACATATGGTATATATATATATATATATATACATTATACAATATATATATATATATATACATATATACATATATATATATATATACATATATACATATATACATATATATATATATATACATATATACATATATATATATATATATATATATATATATATATATATACATATATGTATATATATATATATATATACATATATACATATATATATATATACATATACAGTGATTTCCGCTTATAAGAATCACGTTTGTTATTACTGTTTTTGATTCTTATAAGCGGTTGATTCTTATAACCGAAATTTAGGTTTTTTGACAGGAACACACACACCTATATATACATATATTAGATAATTTACCATAAAATACTCTTTAATTTACATTAACTATCTTTTATTAAAATTATTTTTTATAGTTTTAAAAATAAAACTTAATTTTTAGACCTTTTAAGCACATGATTATAGTAAGAGAAGAAAAAAATACAATATTTGTTACAAGTTACAACATACCTGCTTAACAGTTTTAACATTTCAACTACAGGAAGGAAGCAAGAAAAACTTTTCTACGGTAGTTTGACGTAATGAAGTTTTCAGAAGACTGTTTATACCTCTTTCAATACTTACAGTCTCAGACGAAGATTTACTCGGACGGGTAAAGTTGCCCCCGGGTCAAGCTAATAGGACAGTGCATGTAAAGCGTGGTAAAGCGTTTAAGGGGAAACTATTATGTTATGTCTAATAAAGAAAGGGGTGAATTTTACGACTGTATTCCATCCCATCTTATCAATCTTTCTTAAATAAAAAAAAGAAAGAACTTCGTGCCTTTTGAGGGTTTAAGTAGCTTTTTTAGAAAAATGAAAGGAAAGCGAAGAGTGTAAACTGATTCTTAAAACCGGTGGATTGATTCTTTAAAGCGAAAATTTTAACATGGAAATAATTCATTTGTTTTTGTTTTCGCGATATTGATTCTTATAACCAGTGATCACTATAAGCGGTGGTTACTGTATACATATATATATATATACATATATACATATATATATATATATATATATATATATATATATATATATATATATATATATATATATATATGTGTGTGTGTATATATATATATAAGCAATCTTTATAACACCGAGTATGACATTTTCTAAGTATTGTGCATAGATGACGGGGTTTTTCCCCAAAAAATAAAGAGGCAGAGTTCTAGATCAAAAAAAAAAAAAAAAGACCAGTACAGACAAACGATAAAAAGACATTTTAATGAAAAGACCACTTACTAAATTTTGTCATAATTCATGTACAGATCCTAAATAAAGCAATAGTTTTAACTTATGTTACAAACTATACGTATTTTTCAAACTGAAACTTTTAGCATTTAATAATCGAAACTGATTCCATAAATTAAGTTTTAATTGTTATATTAAAACTTAATTTATGGAATCAGTTTCGATTATTAAATGCTAAAAGTTTCAGTTTGAAAAATACGTATAATTATACATATTTTTCAACTGAAATAATACACTTATTTTGCTAAGTTTCTGGAAGTCAAATTAGTACTGTTTTCGTGAGAAAAAAAAACCCAATGATGTAAGGTAAATTATTTCATGAATAATTGGCGAAACAGTGGGCAGTATAAACATTTGTGTTTGAGAAGCGCCTTCAAAATTTAGGCAAACCTCTACTTTTGGCTAAGATTTGTTTCAAATTCGGATTTACTATAAATCTGGAAGGAAATAAAGTAGTATTAAAATCTTTAATTAGGATTTACGATTTTAGCCATTGCTGGTTTAAAGTGGGTTTAAGAGAGTAATGAAGGCCGCATTAATAGCTATTGCTCTTGACCTCATTTTACTAAATGAATTGTTTTCTTTAGAAGCACATTTGGTGAACGCCCAAAACACGTGTGTTTACAGTTAATGAAATTTTTATGAGATGAAGATTATCAGTGCTTTTGTTGTTATAACAATTGGAGAACTAGTTTCATATATATCAATGACACTGAAACTGGACACATTAATATTCTTATGAGACACTCGAGTTTAATTGCCTTTTTCTAATCCGCTGCTGATTTCATGGGAGTTAAAGATTACGTCAGACTGTGATTAAAAATTGCTTGTCACGGTGTTTGAACTGCAAACTTGGGCTCTTGTTGAAGTGCAAAGTTATTGCTGCATAATTGCATAGAATTTTCGAAGCAAAGATAAAAAATCTCGTGGAAGTAAACATTAGAAACAACTATTCTTTTAATTAACGTTAGCAGTCGTGATAAATACTTAAAACGAAATATAATATAAATATATAAACGAAAATGTCATGCAGCTTAAATCTTACGTTTTAGAATTAATTTTCTAAGACTTGTGGTATAATAAATGACTCGTTTCTCCTGTACAAAAACCAAGCATCAAATGTATAGAGTTAACTATAAAAGAATTTGTCTCTAATAAGAAGCGTCACGGTTAAAATAATAGGTTTTTGAATAATCTGTGTTTCAAAGCGAAAAGCAGTTTAGGAGCAGGAAAGTAATTAACTGACGCAAAAGGAGTGACCCCTATTTAACTTTTAAACAGCTGGTTTTGGATGAATTATTGTGATTACATTGCAGGTTTGAGTAACATTTTTACCTAAGAACTTTTTAAATGTGAAATATCATGCTGTATTGAAGTCACGAATTGCTGTAGATATCAACCCTCAGCTCAAAACGAAGGCCTTATTTGAATAGTGGACCAACTCCACTTTTAAAAAAAATAAAGTTAACCTCACTTTCATGTTCATACAAGTCATTTCTATCTTATTTTAAAAACTGGTACAGCTCCAGCTTATTTCTGCTGCCAACAGAGGGCGTTATAAATCAGACTTGAGCAGTCATTTTTCAGCACTAATTAAACTTTAAGGCTCTGTATCTCAAAATGAACAGAAATGGAGCTGGCCCGCTATTCAAAAGAGGCCTTCAAGTTACGTAGCAAAAGTATAATTTTAAGAAAATAAAATTAAGTACCTACTTCAGTTCGAGAAAAAAAACAAATTAATTCACATTTTACATTCACATATGAATAACATATGAATAATTTTACATTCACATATGAATAACATTCTATTACCTTTAATACATGAAGTTGAAGTAAATACAATTTTTAATAAACGTTTTATAGTGAGCACCGTTTTAAAAATCGCAAAACAATGTGTATTTGGGGGGGTATCACAAAGTTAAATTTTTGATCTGGAGCAACAGAATTCAGGGCCTTAAAACTGCTGTAAAATTTGACGCTGACGGTTAAATTAATGGTCTTAAAAAGTTCCGAGCTGTGAGGAATCGGGATTATTTAAGATGCAACAGAATCACGTGACTAATGATGCTGCGATTAATGAGGTGTCCGTGGATGAATAATGGTTGAACGATCTACTCTGCATTAGAATGACTGTATCCATTGTATACCGACTTTTACATTGGTGATGAATCAATAAACTAGAGTTTAATCCAACAAGACGTTAAAAATGGAGTGCATTTTTTACTTAGTTGTCCTCAGAATTATAAGTCCTCTTTTTATACATTTATCTTCATTATTTAACCCTTGAGCGGGCGCGCCAATTTTTGGAACACCAGCGGGCGTGTGTGGCACAAAGTGCAACATCTCTTTCAACCTTGACTATTCCTTTTGCAATAAACTTTTTCTTCAAATTGAAAATGATAATTCTGCGTTTTATGACAAGATATAAAATGTTGATAATATGGAGATATATTTATAACTAGCTGAAAACCCGCGCTTCGCTACGGAGTACATTCAAATTAAATACAATATATGCAATTAATGCAAAAAAAAATATATATATTTATAATAAATGCGACGATCAATGTATACAATTGATGTAAAATATATGTATATATATATATATATATATATATATATATATATATATATAAAATAGTAAGGGATATTTATTTTTTTTTTTTGATAATATCCAATCGTCTGCTGCATTAGAAAGAAAAAAAATATTTTTTGTCTATTTAGTTGTTATGCACGTGACGATAAATTTATTTAAAGTACCAGAAAAAGAAATAACGTGATCAGCATTTAAAAAATTAAATTCTAAAAATGAATATTTAAAAATTCACCAAAAATCAGAAAATCGAGGTAAAGATTCGATAAAGATTTTATTTTAAAGGACTTTTTATGATCTTTCTCGTGGTATAAATGTTATAACCCTCGAATTATTATTTTAAATGCAAACTTAAAAAAAGTTACAAAAACAGCTTAAAAATTTAATTTTAAAAAAATCTAAGAAGAATTTTTAAAAAATCTTTCTTAGTGCACCCCTGCACGATAAGAAGAATCACCATGCAAAATGTCAGCCCTTTAGGTCCAGCGGTTTGGTCTATGCGTTGTAGGTCAGTGAGTCAGTTACAGAACTGTTTAATATATATAGATTAAAAACCAAAGAATGCAGATACAATCGCCTTATTCCAAAAGTGCCCAGTTTAATGGATCTAAGGGCAACTTGAGAATGGACAACTTTCCTATTATGTCCAACAGCCTAAAAAATAATGAGATTGTCCAATTTCGTGATATGCGGGATACCGTGTAATAGCTGCACATTGGATCGAGTACATCAACTCCTGCTCTTGTCGTATTGCAATCCAGTATAATCGCTGGTTTACCACGGTTAAATCACGACTACCAATGAATGGAAAGGAATACAAGGGTCAGAAAATCAGACCTGCTTTAGAAAGGATGTAGCTATTAATAGAAACTGCTTAGAACATTCAAACCTTACATGTAAAAACAAACCAATAAAAATTACGAAAATGTTGTCCTTTGTACACGGGCGCGCCCACTGAAGGGTTAAAAAACCTGAATTTTTATGAAAGAAAACCGTACAACTGATTCTTTTTAACTGTTTGAAAATAAATTTCATAAACTGAAAAATCCGAAAATATCAAATGCAAGGGTTACTTTTTTTTACATTTAATTATCATCATCATCATTATGATTTCAATATGATTCATTATGATATCATAATGATTTCATCATCATCATTATGATATTTATTCAGGGCCGCCCAGAGATTTTACGGGGCCTGGGGCAAACTTCTGTTGGGAGCTCAAAGAAAAATAAAAAATGGAAACAGACGAAAACACACATTCAAATTAATTAACTCATACTTAAAATTTCATTACATGAATGATTAACATAATTATTATATTTCATTGCACTGCTATCTTGTTATATTTTCTGAGGAAATCTAATAAATATTTTTTTTATAAATTTTTTGGGGCCCCTCCGGCAGTTTGGGGGCCTGGGGCAAAGTGCCTCAGTTGCCCCCCTCCCCCCTTCTGGGCGGCCCTGTGTTCATTCACCTCTACATACACCAATTTTTGGAACACCAGCGGGCGTGTGTGGCACAAAGTGCAACATCTCTTTCAACCTTGACTATTCCTTTTGTAATAAACTTTTGCTTCAAATTGAAAATAATAATTCTGCGTTTTATGACAAGATATAAAATGTTGATAATATGGAGATATATTTATGATTAAAACCCAAAGAATGCAGATACAATCGCCTTATTTCAAAAGTGCCCAGTTTATTGGATCTAAGGACAACTTGCGAATGGACAACTTTCCTATTATGTCCAAAAGCCTAAAAAATAATAAGTGCTGCAAAACGGAGTCAGATCTGAAACAAAAAGCGAGATACGAAGAAAGATGAAAAAAAAAGAGGAATCTAGCAACAGTAGTTGCACTTTAACCCACAATATCTTACGTAGACATCTTCTTCGGCAAGGCCGTACGAGGTATAAACGTTTAGATTCTACCTCACATGACTCACGGTTTGGATTGAATGTGTTTGTCCGGGCGGCCAATTCCTATCAGCCATCTATCTAGACGTTGCCTCGTTGATATCGTGGAGATTAGCTAGAATATCGCTGACTGGATTTTTTCACTTTTTAATGCCTTATCTTTCCCGCCTCTCTGAAGTTGAAAATACCTCTTTTTTATTAACTATTTTTTTTTCAAATCACTCGTTTCGCAAATGCATGCTTCGTATCATCCTGTAAACCTGTACGAAGGCGTGGTATCTTTTTTCTACGTCCAGGCCTTAAGGCTGCATTGTACTAACCCCATTGGAATTCGCTCACCTCAATGTTAACCTATGGAGATAATTTGTCCACGGATTGCAGACTTGGATTAAAAGATTTTTAAAAAAAATTGTACTCCGTCATAGAGAAAGAAATTTTACATTTGTGTAAGTTTTTCGTTTTTTTTAAAAAAATGCAATTAATATTGTAAAATTTAAATTATTCGGGGAAAAATCTAGTATAGTGTATTTTAATCGCTTATAAATTCCTTCGGTGGACGAAATTTATAAAATGAATCCTGTAGCGCTTTGCAGAAAAGCTCAGGCTATCTGAAAATACCAATTTTATTGGATTATAAGCATTTAGGTACCTGTAAATAGTTGACAAAAATATATTTTAAATAAAAAATTTGGGGCAGCGCTTAACCCCCCTATAGAGAGAGAGCCATTACAATCCCTCAAAATGTCAATCCTAAGGGGGCTGGAATTCTCGAACTGTCAACTGGACTCCTCCCACTACAAGAGTCTGAAAGAAGAGGAAAAGGGAAATACGATTTTTTTTCTTAGTACATAGCAGCCTTAATTCTTTTACAGCTGCTTATTTAGAATGCTTTTCAGATTTCCTGGCATCAAACTTGGTAAAAAGGAAGACATATGAAAATAATTCGTAAAGGTTTGATATTTTGAACAATGATTAGGCATAAAAAAATACTATTTTTTCCAGTAAACCCTTTTGTGCTGGAAAAAAAAATGCAAATGAAAAAACTACATTTCATCAAGTTCACTAACTATGGTTATTTCCCTCCAACAAAATCATTCGTTAAAAAGGGTATGTTTCATTTAACCCTTAGCTTACGGGGTCCATTTTACCTATTCCCTCCTTAGAACGGAAGATTTCGTACCCCCTTTGTAAGAATGGCCCTTAAGGGTTTATATATATATATATATATATATATATATATATACAGTGCTAGATTTCTAGAAATAGAGGTGCCGGAACTGTAACCTTCCGGGGTGTGTGTGTGTGGGGGGGAGGCACCAAAGAAATCAAATAGTTTTTTTTTTAATTAAGTAACTTTTAATAGTTTTTTTTTTTAAATAGTTTTTTTTCTTTAATTTTTTTATATTTTGGGTATTCCAAATTATTGATAAAGAGAGGTACCGGAACGCCGTTCCAGCGCGTTCCGCCTCAAATCTAGCACTGTATATATATATATATATATATATGCAGACATTTATATAGATATGTTTGCGGTATTTCCGTGGACTTCACAGCATGTCTTTTGAACTTTAAAACGCAATTTACAACCTTTTGTATATCTTGACTAGAAATTGTATATTTTTAGTCTCCCTATATGCATTCAAAATTCAGGTATGAGGAAGAGAAACCGCTAAAAGCTGTTTTCAGAAAGCCATTTAAAAAAAAAAAAAAACTATTTTTCTGCGAACGAGCGATCTGTCAAGATCCACCCATTTTACAAAAGAACTTCTGATACGCTATATTTGATTTCTTTGTTCCGAGTGCAAATCTTCTATATTAAACCTATAAATAATAGACTTTTAACATGATAACCTTTTGTGTCCCCTAAGGCCCCATGATGAGCTATACTTAAAAAGGAATTATCTCGAGAGCCGTGTTTTCTTTCCTGGTGTGTGTTTCAACTGTTCTAAGCGTTTAACAATTGCATTTAAAGTTGAAAATAGCATCGAAAAATAAAATCAATGTAGGAAGAGACCACAGGATGTCCACTTCCTGGTTTTAAAAATTGACAAAAGCTGGACCTTTTCGTAGTTTACGACTTTGTGATTCTAAACAAACCTCTTTTTTTTTTTCAAACGCTATTGTATCGAAAGTCCCAACTCCCGTCTCATTATAAACGTGTCATAAAAGCGTTCACTGTTCCTTGAAATAGTTACAATTATCTATTACATTGATGTTCCCTCAATAGACAAGTGCGTATATCTTCATGTTATAAAGCCATCGGTGGCCTTGCCTGTTTCATGCAGATTTGAAACGCCCATCTTGTTTTGAGAAGGCCGTTGCTTGGAGTTTTAAATTCGCCATTGTGGATTGGGACTTGTATCAAGCTGTTGTACCAACATAAGGTCTCGTTATTTGTTTATTAACATTTCGTGTTTCCTTTCAAATAATAGAATTTTTTCAATAAGAGACATCACTCATTAAATGGTAAGAAATACATGTCCAATCCTTTCAATGCTGAAATTAAATTCTGACAATCGCGTAGCTAATAAAATTATTTTCAAGAACACTGTAAAGGTCATGGAAAAAAATTACTTATTTCACTTCCAAATGGTAAAGTAATCAACCTTTTGAAACCTATTCTTCTTCATTCTATTTAACAATAAGTAGTCAAAGTTAAGGTTTATACACAAGGTATTACATAAACAACATATATCTGCATATGTTTTACGTTGATGGTGCTTCGATAACAGCTGTTTTATTTTATTTCTATGGCCTCAGTTTGTGGGAAAAACTTTCACGCATTATTATTATAACTATCTTAACATTTTATACCGATGACTTACAGTCTAAGACTTTGAAAACTATTCCATCGAAGACAACAAACAGACTTCGCTTTTCGAAGTCTCTTGAAGGTCACAAAGAGACGACTCTGTGCGGTTGAAATTCATTGACCAGTGTGTCTCCCCGTGAAGTCACTTCTGCGACGCAGTGAATTTCTGTGATGTAAACTACATTAATCAGAAACCTTAACAAGATTTTGATGTACACAAACAACAAGTCCGACACCCAAAATGTAATATCCTTGCTGGTAACAGCTCGTAGTGAAACATACTCTAACATAGATAGTTTGCAAAGTTGTTTTCTAAATTAATTTTTTCGCTTCCTTTTTGCCCTTTAAACATTTATAAATATGATGGAAACACATGAAGTGGCCCTAAACTTTGTTTTTGTTGTACATATCGAGTTATATACTCACTTTTCACCTTAAAATTATTTCGACGCAGGCTTGGAAATAATATTTTGCATTCTTCTTGAAATTTTGTAATGATCGAATCTTTAATATGAATTGGACAGATGTTTCGTGTTTTAACATGTTATGCTATGCATTTTTCTTACTTCTGTACTGAAATCTTAGAAGAAATCAGTTGAAACTGCAGGATTTAAACACAACGTGTGTTTACCTATAATACCTTCAAAATACGCATCTATAACTTTTAAATGTATGTTACTGAAACAAGGTTTAATCAAGGTTAACTCAAACTACTACTTTTTCTGCAGTAAGAACTTTCATTATATACACTGCTGGCCACCCAAATTGCAACACCAAGAAAGACAACAGATATCACTACAAAATTTATTTTGTAGATAACATGTTGACCAAGTATCAAATGATTAAATTTATAGACTTCTGTGAAGTGTGGTTCCTGCCAAAATCAGTAGCCAAAGTAGCCGCCATTGTTGGAGATCACCGCTGCCACACGCCTCGGCATTGATTCAAAGAGACTTTGGATGAGTTCTTGGGGTGCAGCAGCCCAAGCAGCTTCCACAAGTTGCCAAAGTTGATCTACTGTGGCAGCTGGGGATGGAATCTGGGTCAATCGTAGAGCAACCATGGACCACATTATTTCTATCGGCGAAAGATCCGGAGAGCGAGGCGGCCAGGGAAGCAATTCAATCTGGCGATTGACGAAGAACCGTTGGACAATGCGTGCAACGTGTGGTCGCGCATTATCCTGTTAAAATATGGCTGTGGGCAAGCCCTGGATGTAAGGAAGGACAACTGGCTCCAACACCTCGGAGATGTAGCTCTGGCTGTTTAAAGTACCCGCAATGCGTACTAGAGGTGTGCGAGAGTGATATCCAATACCGCCCCATACCATAATACCCGGTGCAGGACCAGTGTGGCGGTGCATAACGCAGCTCTTCAGCATCCTCTCTTCACGGTGTCTCCAGACTCGAATGCGACCATCGTGGTGTCGCAGACAGAAGCGTGACTCGTCAGTAAAGACAATTTCATTCCATTCTGCCGTCCACATCCTTCTGCCATCGCACCATTGGCGGCGGAGACGTCTGTGGTTCTGCGTCAAGGGTAGACAAAGCAATGGACGTCTTACGGACAAAGCACTCTGCTGTAAACGGCGTCGAATGGTACGCGCAGACACTGGATGATGCGTTACAGACTGCATGTGCTGTGCTATGGTTCGTGATGTGACTGAGCGATCCGTCACTGCCATGCGCACAATTTGCCTGTCATCACGTGAAGTGGTGCGCTGCGGTGGATGCGATCGAACACGCCGGTCCGTCGTACCCTCCTGCATCCAACGATCACATATCCGCATTACAGTTGTTTGGTTTCGTCCAACACGACTACCGATTTCCCTGAAAGATAATCTACAATCTCGGTAGGCCACTATCCTTCCTCTGTCGAACTCGGATACTTGAGACTCGGATACTTGAACTCGGATACAAAAGATGATCGCTGTTTTCGACGAGGCATAATTGATCGTTTTTTTTAAAAAAAACCACAAGAAAAACACAATTGCCGAACTTGAAATCGTCGAAATCTCCAAGCCTTAAATAGCGCTTTGAAGTGGCGCCACAAGCGCGCGTGATGTGCGTCTGCGCTGAAATTCTAATCATTTGCATATCTCACCTCCGCTAATGCATGTTGTAAATTTCATGTTATTTGCATGTTTCCTTCAGGGTGTTGCATTTACAGTGGCCAGCAGTGTACGTTAATATCTCTTAATAGATAAATCAGTTACAATAAAATTTAATAAAAGGAGTAAGTTCTTTTAGTTCTGGATTTGTCGTGGAATATATTAAGGGGACTTCCTACCTTCGGTGCTAATTTTTTTAAAAAAATAGTTTTTTTAAGGATTTTTTGGTCTTTTATGGTAAAATAGTATTTAGAAATTAAAAAATAAACAATTACTTTCCTGTAAATACCATACTTTTTTATAAATTGGTCAATTTGAAGTAATTTTTAATGAAATTTAGCTAAAACGCCTATCACTCTGCACAAAATCCTAATGCGACTATTTTAATTTCCTTCTCACACATGATACATAAGACAGTTATCTTCAAAATGACCCACAATCTAAGAGAAATTTTAAAATGCAAAAATAATACAGACAATTTTATGTTCCAATATGAAAATTTTCCCCGATTCGTCATTCCTTTTCTTATAGAAACAACCCCAAGCAAACAAAAAAAAATTATTTATTATACATCTATTATTGTGCGTCATTTCATTAACAATAGCATCTAAAACATTTCCTGAAAATTTTATCAAATTATATGCACTATTGTGTGAAATATCATGATAATGGTAGAGATTTGTGCTAAAAAACATAATTCTTAGAAAAACGCATTTAAATTTGTTTGTCACTTCAATTTTGTAGCAGACGGTGTTTTTTAAAATAGCTATAACTCTGCTTCTAATTGATGTAAAATGAAAATCAAAACGGTGTTGAAAAGGGAAAATATTGATTTACACGATTTTTGCAAAAAATAAAATTGACCAAAATAGTAAAAAAAAAAATGACATTTTCAATGCATGAAGTTACCTTAATTATTAGTAAAATAATTTATAAAATATTTGTGTAAGTGATATTTATGCAAAAGTAAAATAAAAAAACTTTTTGGGGATTATTTTATTGTACCTGATAATAATTTGTTAGGCTCTTCAAACAACCATTTTTTCCCTAGGGATAATGCCTTTTTTATATCAACAGTGAAAACTTTTCGGCAACAGTTCTGTGCAGACTGTTAACTGGGTGTGTACCCTAGACGAATCCCGCCTGCCGTCCAGAAAATATTGGAGGGGAAAAAAAATAAATCACATCTGCCAGCTCCAAGGTCACCAAATAACAAATCTCTTCGAGCCCTGAACTCGAAAACAAAGAAAGTAAATAAACGTGAGGAAATACGTAATCATGATCTGTATTTACTTCTTAATAATACAGCTGAATTCTGTTAACATAGATTTTGTGGTCGGGAGAAATTCTTCAGGGGGGACAAAGGATTGCACTCAGAAATGAAGATTGCCTTGAAAAGACAGGCCCTGAATATTTCCTTTTTTTTTTCTTTTCAAAAAGTCTACCGTTAGTTGGTAATAGTTATCGCGAAGTCGTTATCAAAACCTGTTCTTGGGAGGATTAAAGGTAGTTTTTTTTTTATAGTTTTTAGCTGAATTTTGTCTATCACACTTTACTAACACTTCTCCGATAGTTCCAAATAGATTAGTATGATTAAGGAAAACAAACATTCACACAAAAACCAGTACATTTAGTCGGTATAATTACTTGTTCTGAAAATAACATTTTAGCTTGAAATTCAAACAGAATACGTATTTGTAAATAACATAAATTGGCAAAGTGTTTCAAAAATTTAATTACTTAACTAATTTTGTTATTTATTTGCGTAGGTACTGATATTCTGTCTAACTGATATTCTGACAAATAAATTTGCTAAAACATTTTTCAACAGAAAATATTATTCGCAGTGTTTTAAAATTTATATAATGCTGAAACTCCGTCTTCACTCAGAAGTTATCTCCCAATAAGAATAAATAGTTATGATTGCTGAACTATCAGTAACTACAATACATTCAAATAATTTTTTTAAATAATTTTAAAACAAAAACTTCATTTCCATGCATTGTTAAAATTAGCATTAACTGTCCACAACTAAAAAATTTTCATATTAAATTTCTTTATATATTTTAGTGGCATAATTAGGGTTGATAAGGGTTGATTTTTCAATAGATTGGTGATTTCAAGAGTAAAAATAAGAGTCTAAATCTATTCAAAAATTTATTCAAAAAGCCTGAATTCCCTTTAAGGTTCAAATTTTTTTGGCATTCTTAATCTTTAAAAAAGATGCAACTGCCTAAATAAAAATAATTAAAAATTGCTTTAAAATATATATTAAAATTTTAGCATGCACCCAAAAAATGTATTTCAAAATCTCAAGCTAAGAAAAACAACCTCAGAAATTTCGACTTAACCATTCGACTTAACCATTGGAACGGTGGACATTGAAATTTACTTTTTTTTATTTTTCATTATAGAGATACGAAATTTTGTACATATGTACATTTCACTATAAATAAATAGAATACCTTAAAAGAAATTTCCAATCTCATTATAATTTTAAGATTTTTTTAAAAATTTGAAATTTATAGCCAAAATTTTAAAATGCTCCTTGCTACTTAATTTTTGAGATATTTCCTCAATTTTGCATTTTAATCTCTTTAAACTGTATAACAAACAAATCTGGGTATCAATTATTTAATCCCTCGAATACTTAATTTTTGAAATATTTTTTTCTGAATTCCATCCCGATTTTCATCAAAATTTTGCCTTTTAAAAAGTTATAAATCAAATTTAATTATCTTAAAGAAGTCGAATTGTAAATTGCATGCCAAGTTTCTTTTTGTAAACAGCATCAGGATCCTTCCTTATCAATTTCATGAATTTCGAACAAAAATTAAGTAGCATGGAACATTTAAAAAATCTAAAAACCTTGAAAAATCTGTTTCGAGAAAAACAGGCTTAAAATTTATTACTACACTTATCCATTATAAATGGATAAAGTAGAAGCTTCATAAATGATTCTTTACTTGAAAAAAAATATTTTGGTCCTAATAATCAACAGAAATACACTCGAACCTCCATATATCGAAATAGCAAAATGCCGGAAAAAAATTCGATAAATGGAAATTTCGATTTATAGAATTGATCTTAGTTTTATCATAATTCTCCTAAAACATTAAAATTAAAGCTAATTTTCGTATACGAAACTCCATTTCCAATTTATATGCTAATCACATTAAATGAAAGTTCATAACTAAAAAATGAATTAATGTGAAAGATTTATTGAGTACTATATACCTTAAAAAAAAGCAATAATCCAGTTAGTGGTTACAGTGATCACAGTTACATTCTTTTAAAAAAAACTACGAATATCTTGCTGAACACACAGTTTTGCGGAAAGTTCATCAAAGAAATGCTCGCATTTATTCAGTCCATTAAAAACTTCATCAGGGATGTTTTCCACGAATTGAAGTCCACGAAGTATTGTTTCAAACGCCAAAAATTGGGAGATTTTATTTTAAAGTGGAATAAAATCTCCCAATATGTCGTGGAAAAAATTTCGATATATAGAGATTTTTTCGATATATAGAAACAGATTTTCTATGTAATGAACATGGAGATTTGCTAATAGTTCGATATATAGAAAATTTCGATATAGGGAAGTTCGATATATGGAGGTTCGACTGTATATATATTTTTTACAGTAACACAATCAGTATTACAATGACGAGATTTGCTCAAATAAATGGTCCACCGTTCCCTTAACCGAGAAAAAAGAAGAAAAATCCCCACTGACCAAAAACACAATAGCAGAGATGAGAGTCATTAGGTATTTAGGGGGAACGTATCCCGTGAGAAAAACGGTTCCACTTCGACGGCCACCTGTTCGGAACACACAGAAGCCAAAACACCCGCTTTGTTCTTTTGCGTAGACACTCGCTGCTGTTGTTTTTTATTATCATTATTATTCGTTTTTTGAATGCGGTTTTTAACGGTGATTTTATTTTCGTTTATTTCGCGTATTCTTTCTTTATTTTTTTTTTTCGGATGGAAGGTCGGACATTGTGCTTGTAACAAAAACAGGGGTGATACCCGGAAAGTACGGTGTTTTTGTGTATTTTGAGGGTCCGGAATTTCGGAACTTTGCATAATTGAGCGAGGGACTTTATTAGTTCAATAGCACTGACATTCGAGGTCATCTCAACCCAATCCGGAACACTGAGGGGATATGGCTGATGTAAAAATGTGTGACATCACTCATTTTTGTGGTTGTAGTCATAATTTGTAGTCATTTGACTCCAAAACTTTCGAAAGAATTGACGCATGTATACTAAAAGTTTTAAGTACTACTAGAAGGTAACCCGTCATTTGACGTCATAATGCTAATAATGACGTCATAATGGAAAAAAGTATATGAAAGTTAAAAAATATCCCGAATTATCTAACAATATTGCATTTAATCCACACCTTGTAAAAGCAAACCCTTTCATTATTTTTTATTTACTTAGTTTTTCATGCGATTGGAGTAGTAGACTGCCATCCAGTTTTTTACAGATCACTACGCGGTATAAATACTTCAGCCACTTGATTCATTCACATTCAAGTTTGTTTACTTTCAGAATTCACTGCAAAAGTAAATAGATTTTTAAAAACTGTTAAATGTACAGCTAAAAGCGTCCAATTTTTTTTTAGTTCTGAATGTTTTAGAGAAAAATAGGCTGAACAAACGTGATTTGATGGAGAAGATATTAGTTTTTAGGTAAGAAAAAATTCTGATCCACATCTGAAATTGAAATTAAGCCTAACCGGCTGTTTGTTTACTGAGGGCTTCAATTGAAAGATGAGTACAGCCCGGAACTGTTATACAGAGACAACGGCTATTATATATATAATATCAGGTCTATCAATTTTCCTTATTTTTAATTTCTATTGAGGGATTCATTTCCCTATTTTTTTATTAAACATTTATCGTATACTGTAAAAATATATGTGACATCACTCATTTTGTGGTTGTAGTCATAATTTGTAGTCATTTGACTCCAAAATTTCGAAGATATGACGCATGTATACTAAAAGTTTTATGTAACTATATCAGTCTATCAATTTCCTTATTTTTAATTTTTATTGACGGATTCATTTCCCTATTTTTTATTAAACATTTTATCGTATACTGTAAAAAATATGTGACATCACTCATTTTGTGGTTGTAGTCATAATTTGTAGTCATTTGACTCCAAAACTTTCGAAAGAATTGACGCATGTATACTAAAAGTTTTATGTATCTATATCAGTCTATCAGTTTCCTTATTTTTAATTTTTATTGAGAGATTCATTTCCCTATTTTTTATTAAACATTTTATCGTATACTGTAAAAAATATGTGACTCACTCATTTTGTGGTTGTAGTCATAATTTGTAGTCATTTGACTCCAAAACTTTCGAAAGAATTGACGCATGTATACTAAAAGTTTTATGTAACTATATCAGTCTATCAATTTCCTTATTTTTAATTTTTATTGAGGGATTCATTTCCCTTTTTTATTAAACATTTTATCGTATACTACCAGGAATAAATGACATTTTAATGACTACAGTATAACAAAAAGGATAGCTACATGTAGTTGGCAGGAAAATGGCAACACTTCTTTTTTTTTATAATACTGTGGTCATTAAAATGTCATTTATTGCTGTTTATATTTGCACGTACTACCAGTTGTTTATTTTTCATGCATAGGTTATGAAGAGTTCAGGCTAATTTTAACACACACACATATGTGTTTGTGTGTGTGTGTGTGTGTGTGTGTTGGTTGGTTGACAAGTGTATTATAATTTAAAATATATCAGTATATTTGCAATTTATCCAATAATTCATTGTGTAGCATTTTTAAATCCCAATTCTGATTTACTTTTGCAGTTTGACCACATCCTTTATTTCATCTCTTTAAAAATTTTCAAAAATGAACAATTTAAAAATTTTTAAACATAATCACGAAAGGTGTTTACAAATATTATTTGTGATCTGCTATATATAAAAAATAAAAAAAATAAAAAACTTTGAAAATTAATTTCAAACAATGCTGACTCCTCTTAAATAAATCTGAAATCTCAAGCAGCGCACGATAGCTGAAAAATGTCAAGTTGATAGCCACGGTCACAGTCATCGGAAATAATTTGACTAATATGGAAAGATACCTGTTTGTTTAGAGAGTAACAGTTTTTACTATTTACATTTCAGTCGGTAGGCATATAGTAAATTTTGATACCCACATAGAACTAAAAGTACGGGAAAAAATCAATAACGGTGTTCGATTGTTCAATTATTTATAGAGTATTGGTACACTAAAACATAGGAAAAATATTTTGTCATTATAAGTCACCTCTGTCATACGTTTACGATATGCTTTTAAATAATTATATTGATTTATATGGGATTACTAGCTGAAAACCCGCACTTCGCTACGTAACATTCAAATTAAACACACGGTCAATGTAAGCAATTAATGCCAAAAAAAAAAAAAAAAAAAGATATATATATATATATATATATATATATAATATATATATATATAATAAATACGACGAATCAATATATACAATTGATGTAGAAAAAAATATATATTTATAAAAAATCGTAGGGATATTTATAGACAAAATAATGTCCAATCGTCTGCCGCATTAGCAAGAAAAAAAATATTTTTTTTTGTCTATTTAGTTGTTAGCACGTGACGATAAATTATTAAAGTACCAGAAAAAATCACCTGATCCGCATTTAATAAATTAAATTCTAAAAATTAATCTTTAAAAATTCACCAAAAAATCAGAAAATAGAGGTAAAGGTTCGAAAAAGATTTCATTTTAAGGAATTTTTAGCATCTTTCTCGTGATATAAATTTTATAACCCTCAAAATATTATTTTAAATGCAAACGTTAAAAAAGTTACTAAAACAGCTTAAAATTAATTTTAAAAAAATCTAAGAAGAATTTTTCAAAACTCTCTCTTAGTGCACCCTTACACCATAAGAAGAATCGCCATGCAAAATTTCAGCCCTTTAGGTCCAGCGGTTTGGCCTGTGTGTTGTATGTCAGTCAGTCAGTGAGTCAGTTACAGAACTGTTTTATATATATAGATTGAGATTTTAACTAGGGTTTAAACAGTAATTTTTACAAAAACAATAAGAATAAAAAATTAAAACACATCTAGTAAATTATGATTTAAGCTTTTACAGGCAGTAACAGATCGTTTAAAAATTTTATGATTTACCAAAAAAATTTTAATTTATTGTTTTACGTTTCCAGCCTTTAATACAGAAAACATCACGGCTTTCCGAGGCGATGATTTTAAACTAAACTGACCCAGCAGTAGGCTTTAGTATTTTCCAATATTCTTACTCACATTCATTTGAAAATTCACATGAAGGAATTTAAATTCTCCGTATCAGTGACCTGTTATCGCTACTAAATCTCCTGTTTGATTCAGTATTTAATTAGATTTACTTCACATAACATAAACATATTCAAGCCCAACAGAAGCTACTTTTTTTGGTTGAATTTATTGAAATTTTCACGCCTTTTTGTTAGTGTTTGCTTTTATTAAGTAGTTTATTCCCCGTTAGCAAGTTTTCCTTCTTTAAATATATCCACGAGGGAAATGGCAACGTATGATCTGCCTCAGAGTTGTTTTAAACGCTGAGAACAGAGACGAATACAGCTGTATGCGTTCCGCTTTAGAAATTTTTACTTTTTAAATATTATATGAATAGAAATTAACTCTAACACGTCATCGTGTCGGAGAGGTGTTTTGAAATGCTGCGAGCGTATAGACAAATAAAGCTATATTAATTCACTATAAAAAGCACTTACATATTTTATAAATCGTTTGATCATCGTTAAGCTTTTTAAGGATTTAAATACAGAGCCAAAATATTTACTACATGGACCCCTTTAATAATAACTGTTTGAAACAGTTTTAATTAAATGCAAATTCATTCTTTAAAAATTATGAATAAAATAATTATTGCTTTACGTAAATATCTCGCACACATGCATAATACTTAAAAAAGTATTTTTACATCATATGAGATTGTCGACATATAATTATCTTATCGAAAATTGAATATGAAATATATCATATTAGACTGTACTCCCTTATCTGCTGAGCCCGATTTAGAAAATTCTTGACTAAAGTCACAACTCAGGATGGGGGGCCCCCTGACCACTGATGGTGGGTGTAAAATTTCCAACTTGACACACACAAAATAATAATCATGAATCATTGTGAAAGTACCATTTTACCAAGAATTTGCTATTTGAAGCTTAGAAGCCTAGAACATTATCAAATAACAAAACGCAATACAACATATTAACACCAATACAATGCAACCAGAAAAAACTTATTAATGCCTTATATGCTACTAGCTGAAAACCCGCGCTTCGCTACGGAGTACATAGAAATTAAATACAACGGTGAATGTAGCAATTAATTCCAAAAAAAAAATAAGTATATATATTTATAATAAATATGACGATCAATGTATACAATTGATGTAAAAAAAACACCATTTATAAAAAAATTGTAAGGGATATTTTTATAGACAAAATAAAGTTCAATCGTCTGCCGCATTAGCAAGAAAAAAATATTTTTTTGTCTATTTTTTTTTTTTTTTTGCACTGACGATAAATTTATTTAAAGTACCAGAAAGAGAATCACGTGATCAGCATTTAATAAATTAAATTCTAAAAAATTAATCTTTAAAAATTCACCAAAAATCAGGAAATGGAGGTAAAAATTCAAAAAAAAAATTCATTTTGAAGGAATTTTTATGATCTTTCTCGTGATATAAATTTTATAACCTCAATGTATTATTTTAAATGCAAACGTAAAAAAAGGTACTAAAAACAGCTTAAATTTAATTCAAAAAATCTAAGAAGAATTTTTGAAAAATCTTTCTTAGTGCACCCCTACACTATTAGAAGAATCACCATGCAAAATTTCAGCCCTTTAGGTCCAGCGGTTCGGTCTGTGCGTTGTATGTCAGTCAGTCAGTGAATGAATGATGAGTCAGTTACGGAACTGTTTTATATATATAGATAACATAAATATGATGAACTATACATATAACTATACATATGATGAACCAATCAATCAATTTTAAAGGATAAATAATAAAAAAATTGCTATTAAAAAGTAAAATTAAAGAAAAAAAATTAATTGGGTTTGGTTTGGAGCACTACGGTAAAATTTTTGCTACACGAGGGCTAACAAGATCAGGACCTACGGTTTAAAGCCGATTCCGAACGGCTACAAACATCCATGCCAACAGTGGGACTCGAACCCACAGGATCTGAACCGAATGCCTAGTGCCCTAGCCATTCGGCCATCTATTGCCAAATTTAATTGGGAATTTTTTCTTTTTTTTTTCTTTTAAAATAAAAAATTGTATGGGAAAATCAAGGCCTGCTTATAAGCATATATAGTATGGGCAAGCGTTTCGAAGTCACCCAATGTATGAAGATTTTTGACTGGTGAACCATATTAATATAGTCGTCTCATTAAAGCTTGAGATGGGGTTTAATCTCCAACGACAATTCCTTATATATTTCTGCAACGGAATTGCATTGCCCCGTGACCTTCTTTGGAACCTCTCATACTCGCAAGACCTTCAAAGTTCAAAACTCCTCAGGAATTTACAGCTTAAAGTTTCTTAACCCATCTATTTTCCTCATCTGTCCTTGAAGAAGCACAAGGCCATCAATAAAAAAAAAAAACTTTTTTTTTTTACTTCTTTAAGGAGCTAATTACTCTCTTCTCTCTCATAAAAATCGCGACATATTTTTTTTTTCCCCCGTCTATCTTTTGTGTTAAGCATCAGTTCATTATCTGAAAATCAGAAAAAGAATCACTCTGCCTCAGGCATCGTGCCAGCCTTTCACCCTCTTACAAGGTAGATACTTTTCACGTTAAAGAAAGTGTGTTTTCGCACGAACCGAACGTGAGTAGCATTTTTTTTTTTGGGGAGGGGGGGGGTTGCAATCCCGCCGCAATCATAGACTAGAAATTTTCTCGACCGATTTTTCATATATTTTTTTTTTCCCGAGATTTTTGGCGTTTTTCTCGCAAAGGAGTTTAATTGGCTGGATACATATTAACAGTTACCTATAATAGGTCACGAGGTTCAAAATCTAGTATCAAGGTAAAGTTAATTATTTGGTTAAATGGAGGCGCGGTTCCGTGTGCGGGCACGTGTGAATCCTGTGCTAAAATTAATTAGCATCTGGAGTTTAATTAAAATGTATAGGAGATTTTCGGGATAATTACCTTTTGGTAGGAAAAAGCGATGTGAAAGACAATAGGAAATGGAATCTTTTATCTTTCTACCTATTTTTTAGTCCACGCATAAAAAATGCATTGATCCGTACTTATTGTATCCGTACCTTATCTATTCTACATATCTGTCTAAAAGTCTGATTTGTTCTCAACCCGTTCCATGTTTTTCAGTAACAACAGAATAAGTACAATACTTAGGGATTACGTAAATTTCGCATAAAAATATCGAAATTTTGCAACAAAAAATATTACAATACATAAAGTTTCGTATTTATTCGCAACTATATATATATAATGTATGTGTCTTTGTGTATAGATCTGAGTGTCCGGTGTCTGAGTGTGTTTATTGTATAGATCATACTCATCGGAAACACTCCATTGGTTTTTAGACTGCATTGACACCACTGATGAAGAAATACTGTCAAAAACCTTATTCATACTTTTCTTTCCATGTTATTTGTTCCTGGCTGCAAGTAGCTTTAGAGCTATTACTGGTTTCTCTTTCAATCTTATTCTTATATATATATTATATATATATATATATATATATATATATACATACACCTATATATATATATATATATGCATATGTATAAATTCAAAAATTTCGCATGTGTTACAAGAAATCACAATTTTACTTACTTAGTTAGGTAAGTACCAGAATTCTTAGTTAAAAGCTAGGATGTAGTAGTCTCCATTCTCTCATTAAATCTTTAGCAATAAGTAATAAGCAATTTTGAGAGTGAGATTCTCAGTTAAAGAACGTGGATGGTCTTAGATAAGCATTTATGTTAATAAATTTTACTATTATTATCTAATTTCGTTTAAAAAGCCGTTTATCACCGAGTTTTAGCCAAAAAGTAGTAAAAAAAAATAATTTTTGCATTTATTCGCTCATATCGGCAAATTTCGCATTATTCGCATCTATTTCGTAAATACAAAAATTGCGTATTTACTAAAAGTCCTAACAATTCTTCATACTTAGCAATCTCAAAAATTTCAACCCTCTATTGGTAGAAATTTCGAACCAATTAGTAGGAAAGCAATAGAAAATAGATAAATGAAATCGCTATACATTTTTTCTTTCCCTAATTTTAGCATACGTGTAAAAATTTGATTCATCCGTAATTATCTACAACGATCTCCTTCTGTGCCTAAATGTCTAATTTTTATTCTCATCCTGTTTCATTTTCTTTTCAGTAAAAAGCACAATAAATATAATGCTTCTTACTAATTAATTTCAGAAAAATTCCACCCTCTAGTGTAGTTGACAGAATTATTGTAGTTGAAATATTGTAGTTGACAGAAAATAGTAATTAATTACACAATATGATATAGGTTTTCTAAACGACACTTTGGGCACGTTGCTGATCTTATGGGCTTTTGAAGTACAAAATTTTTTGTGTTAACCAATTAGAAAGGGTCGAGTGAGGCATAAAACTAAAAACAATCAGCTGAAAGATCGTAATTAATAATATAAAAACATTTTTATAGTCAAAATAATTTTTTTGTATTAAATTATTGTACGCAATTTTTTAACCAAGGAAAGTGAAATTTTTTATCACACTGAATTTAAGGAAAAATATAAAAATATTCTTCATCAAGTATTTTTGTTAGACGTCAAGAATTCGAAAGCGAATTTAGTAATGCTTTCAGAGATGAGAAAGTTGCCAAAGATTATTTAAGTTTCTAGAGAATATTTTTATACGTTATTTTCAAATAACCTTATTACATAAAAGAATGTTAGATATTCCACAGGTAAACATCTGTGTTTATTTAGAAATTTTTGTGCCTTAGTAATACTTTGCATTTTTCCTGAGAAAGGGCTAAATTTAGAATACTGTTCCACTTGGTCACGTTTTATGATACTAATAATCTTAAAACATTCCCTATTGTTGTAATGTTTTAAGAATTTATAATAATGTTTTGCTTAATAATTGTAATGATTAATTGTAATATTAGTTCATTCAATTAGTTAGTAACATTAAGATCACATTTTTCTTAACGTAGTTTAACTTTTATATTAAAGATATTTTTTAGTACCATTGAGATAAGCCAGGTTTTTTAAATAATGTAATAATTATATTTCAATAAATATTCATCTAATGTAACGACTTGTTTTGATATTTGCAATATTTTTTGTATAATTTGATTTATGAAGCATTTTCTATTGCCATTAGAAGAAAAAATTTAAAAATTTATGTAGACTAAACTCTCAAATTTAAATAAATATTCATCTAATGTAACGACTTGTTTTTGATATTTGCAATATTTTTTTGTACAATTTTGATTTATGAAACCGTTTTCCGTTCCATTATTAAAAAAATTTAAAAGTTTTATGTAAACTAAAACTCTCAGAATTTCAATAAATATTCATCTAATGTATCGACTTGTTTTGTGATATTTGCAATATTTTTTGTACAATTTTGATTTATGAAACCGTTTTCCATTTCCATTAGAAAACAAAAATTTAGAAATTTTATGTAAACTAAAACTCTCAACTAAGTTTATGTCAGAAATTTTTGTCAACCAGTCTCTCCAATAAATGCAATTTATTGGAGCATTTTACCTAAGTTGCTGAGATTTTAAATTTATGAAATTGTTTTTCTCTTTTACAGCTGGAGCAAACATTGGAGTATTCACTGTTCCACAAAGCCGCTTGGAAAAACGCAACATCGTTCGCATGGAAATCTTTCAACGACACCTTCTGAGGCGGTGGTTCAAGAGTCTGTCTGTGCTAGGAACGGCCGCACTACCGGAAGATAAACTTAACGAGGTAAGCAATAAAATCTTTATTTTCACATTTCCTTACATCATTTTTACCTACAATTGCTAGATGTTTTCATGTAGTCAGTCATTTAGAAAGTTACACTTGAGTGACGCAGTATTATACCACTTGACGTTATTGGCTCCGCGGGACCAGTTATGGCGTATTTGGGCACGTTGCTGATCTTATGGGCTTTTGAAGTATCAAATTTTTTGTGTTAACCAATTATAAAGGGTCGAGTGAGGCATAAAACTAAAAACAATCCGCTGAAAAGACCGTAATTAATAATATAAAAACATTTTTTATTGTCAAATAATTTTTTTTGTATTAAATATTGTATGCAATTGTTTTTAACCAAGGAAAGTGAAATTTTTATCACACTGAATTTAAGGACAAATTTTAAAAATATTCTTCATCAATATTTTGTTAGTCGTCAAGAAGTTCGAAAGAGAATTTTAGATCTTGAAGCACTAGAAATGTTTGATTTACATCAGTAGACTCACATTAACTTCAGGCGTGTGCTGATTTCCAAAAAAACTTCGCCTTTCCAAATATTCTTGCACGGCCACTATTTTCTTACATGAAATAAAACTATTTAGAAGTGTACAAACGCTTCAATCTAATCTGTCCCCCTTAAGGGGACAGATTATATTGAAGCGTTAGGGTACCCTGTCGTTAAGGTAAGCGTTTAAGGTACCCTGTCCCCTTAACTTATTGTAATAAAGGATTGTATACGGGCGATAAATAACATTCTAATTCTCTCACTGAATCTTTAGAAAGATACTTATTAATAGTGCAACGTGCTTTTGGAGCTTCATTGTTAAATATACATGTTGCGCCCTTAAAGTAACTGGACAATTTTTTATTAATAGAGAAATATTACTCACCGTCAAATAATTTATCTCCTTCAAAATAAATCGCCGAAAGAGTCTATACAATTTTCCAACGTTTTCTTCAAGTCATCGAAACACCTGTTTATAGGCCTTGGAACTAAACGTTCGCAAATACGCGTAACATTTGATTTAATATCCGAGACATTTTCAAATCTCTGTCCTTTCATGGATTTTGCATTTTTTGATTACAAAGACCTTATTCACCACGAATTTGTTCCTGAAAATCAAACAATTAATCAGTGTTTTTTACAAAGAGGTACTTTTTCGATAAGAAACAAGATAAGGCGAATTAGGAAGGAAGTGTTTTGATTCCGGGCAATGTGTTCCTTTTACGCGATAATGCTAGGCCCCATAGTGCAATTTCTGTGCAACGATATCTTGCTAAGCATTCAATTACAGTGATAAATGATCCACCATATTCTCCCCGACTTATCGCCAGCTGATTTTTTCCCTTTTCCGAAGCTTAAGATGGCCATGAAAGGACAGAGATTTGAAAATGTCTCGGATATTAAATCAAACGTTACGTGACATTTTTGCGAACGGTTAGTTCCAACGCCTATAAACAGATGTTTCGATGACTTGAAGAAACGTTGGAAAAAATTGTATAGACTCCTTTGGGATTATTTTGAAGGACATAAATTTATTTGATGGCGAGAAATATTTTTCTTATTTATAAAAAAATTGGTCCGGTTACTTTATGGGCGCACCTTGTATTTCATTTTGATGATTTATCTACAATAAAAATTGTAAATAAATTTTATAATGAACATCTTCTGTAATAGTTCTCATTTTGTAATTTGATGTCTCAAGGTAATTTCTTTCTTTTTTTTTTTGGAATCCTTTTGCAGACAGGTTTTCAAAATACTTTCATTTAGTTATTTCTACTGAAGTTATTCAGGAAATTCTAAAGAAAAGAACCATAGAGATTTTAGAAAAGCTAAAATAATTAGAATCCAAAGAAAATTCAAGTATTTACTTGAAAATGGTAAAATATTGCAGGTATGCTTATTTCGCATTTAAGATGAAATAAACATACTTCTACAATTAATATGAGGAAAAATAATGCATTTTATATCGTCATTCCTAATATCATTGGAAACATTAAATGTAATAATATTCAAAAGAAAATTCATTTACTTAATGGGACAAAGGACTTTCAATACGCTTCTTTTAAATTAATTTTTTTTTAACTCTGCATACAAATATGATAATAATTAATATATTTTACTACATTGAAAACACTTAGAATTCACAAATATGTATCATGGAGAAGAATAAGGCCTTTTATCAATTTCTTTTTTCAAAAGTACCAGCATTTTTTTAAAATGTCCCCTGTGCATTCATATCCTTCTGATTTCTTTCCAAATTTCCCAGCATTGTTAATGAAAGTGCTTGTCTCCAAATGTGTATTGTTCTTTGAAATCCGAAATATTTAAAATTTATAGACCATGAAATGAAGTATAAAGATGCGAAAAACGTAATAATTACAAGATAAAAATAACTTTTTATATACCATATTTTTAAATTTTCTGTTGTATCATATAAACTTGACAATTCTATGTATTGATAATACTTTAAAAAAAATTTTTTTTGATGAATTATCCCATCAACTTGAAAGAAGGTTGAGTTAATTGGAAGTTAACTTGCGTTTAACCTTTTTTTCCGTCAGGCCAATAGATGGCTGCACCAGTCTACAAACATAATTCACTGATAATAACTGAAATGAATTTAATTTCTGCTTAACGACGGGTATTAAAATAATGCATTGTCATCGTGTTCTGAGCTATCTTAAGTTTCAAATGTACTAGGCTAGTCGGGCAAGTTAGTTAAAAATCGATTGCAATAGATTTGTAAGGGACAAACACACAAAACAAACAAACACACAAACTAACAAGAAAGCGAGTTAAATTAAAACATGGTAAAATAATATAAACAGACCGCCAAAAAAAAGTATTTATTGACTTTGTTTCATACAAGAGATTTATATATATATATTCAATGCACCAGTTTATGTTTATACTTATATGGTAACTTACATTAAAAAACTTAGGTTTTCAAATAATATGGAATGTGCATGGAACCTTTTGATAAAAGCTAGTATTTAAAAAAAAATGTTTTTGAAAATCATACCTTATTCTACTCCAAAATACCAATTTGTGAATTCTAAGGGTTTTCACTGTAGTATAAAATATTATCTTTTGGTATATAGTTAAAAACTGAAAATTAAAGCAAACGAGGTTGAGGGTCTCTTTTCAATTTACTTAATATTTCATAACATTTATTTTAAAAATAACTTTCCCTTTAACACTTTTTGTGGAACCAAAAATATTTAGAAAGGGGCATAGTGCCGTTAGGCTCACTTAATAGGAATTTGCTTCCCATTTTGGGAGTCTAAAGGAAGGTTTTTTTTTAGTTATGTCATTTTATTTATTCTAAAACTGTATTCTTGAATTTTGCTTTGCCATAGTATATATTACCATTACCGTCAAAATGAATACCAGTTAAGGTACATGTTCATATTTCGCATATGAGAAACTTTAGAGAACATTATGAACTCTAAAAATTGTATATGATATGTAATGAGTACGTATAAATACATGTATGTGTAAATTTAGATGGAGAAGTATTAAATATGTTTCAAAAAATTATCTATCTCTCACGCTATAAACTGAATGTAAAAAACTCAAGTCGTTTCAATCCATTCATTTTGATATTTTATTGGTGTTTTTTCTTCAAACCAGTGTTTGCTTTTTATTAATGTACTGTATTAAAAATCCTTTTTTTTTTTGTCTTAGTTCAATAAACTGAAGGCAGAAATGAAGAATACGTACAGCACCGCTAAGATCTGCGCTTACGTTCCACCAGAAAAAGTTCGAAAAGGTCAAATACTGAGGGAAAAAGACTGCAATTTAACTCTAGAACCAGGTATCTTTCTTTTTTTAAATATACAAAGTAGGAAATAATTTCTGATATTTAAACTTTTTTGTACTTGTTGTTGCTGTTACTAATGGCCTATTCACATAGCAGTCCGTTAGCGTAAACGTAAAAGTATTGAAATATGTTTAACCAATGACTATTCTCCAAACGATTAGCAACGAAATTGTTAAGGCCTATGATTGGTTTATTTCCGTCTCAGCACCAATTTTCCTTTTAAGCTTATGATAACGGACTGCTATGTGAACATGCCCTAACGCTTCCTGGACCTCGTTGGATCACTCTAAATGAGATCCAAGGAAGGCTGCAGGGCGGGGAGAGTTCACTCACGGCTGTTGGACAACGGTACGACACTGGTACGACACTGGTACGACACCCACAACGGTACGACACTGATTTTTTACTCTGTGCCCCCAAAATTTTCACCGAGCATCTCAAAGGGCGACATCTGGTGCTCTCGTACCCCTACAAAACCCATTGACGGACTTTCCAGCCGACAGATTTTACGTGCTCATACCATGCGTAGACATGTTGTTGTTGCTTATCCCACCCGACCGTCAGCAACATCAGATCAGGTCCATGAACTCTTGAGTTTTCAAAAGATGAAGAACCACGCCAGGATTGGAGTAAGCTGGCTCCTCTGTCAACGAATACATGTCAAGATATGGGCAGGAGTGGCCTGAGCCAAACTGCACCTCGGGCAAAGGGGGTAAACTTTAAAGCCCGGCACAAACCGTAGAGCACGAAGATGACCGCTGCGGAGCCTGGCCAAAGCTGTCTGATCTCCCCTGCTGCCTGCCCCATTCAAAGCTGCACCAGGTCGGCTGTAATCATACCACTTATTAACGAAGGTCTTTCTCGAGGAGGTGTCGATTTCAAGTTTGACCTGAGAAGATGCTTAGACATGACAGCATTCGGTGACCACATCCTCCCTATTTATTTCTCATTCAGAGAGTCTCTTCCTCCTTTTACACCCTTATAGCCGAAGTCGACAGAGTTATAGATCAGTCGACAAAGTGTATATCAATTTTTAGTTATGTTGAAGGACCTTATTTTAGGGTTCTTCGATTGGCGGCTTACACAGCTGTTCTTTTGACCAGAAAATCCCGAGTAACTTTTTATTCCAAAATCTCTAAAAACATTCTGATTGGTCATTTTTCCGACGAAGAAAATGACCCTCTCTGACAAATTTCTTCAATGCCATAGATCGATAAAAACGTAAACCTTAATATATTTAGACCTTAAATATAGTAGCTTTCAACCTCTCTACGAAGAACTATGCGCGAAATGTAGTACTCAACGTAATGCTTTGTAAGCAATTTTTCTTCAAACTAGAGAGCATGACAATCTTTTATTTAAGCAATCTAATCCTATGGACCTTAGTGACATCTGGGACCAATGGCAATCTAATCCTATGACCACAGTGACATCTTGAATGACACAAACGGTAAAACTAATACAAAATATGTATACAAACATATAGACAATATAATCATTGAGATACTTTAATAT
>OU015497.1:12306799-12312471 GCA_907164885.2 Dolomedes plantarius | reverse complement strand
AAGTATTTTGGGGAGGAATTAGACCAGTTTATCAAAAAATTCTTCAAAAATACTAGAATTTTTGAAAAGGCTCCATGCGTATTCATTTTCTTCCGATATCTTCCAAATTTCTCAGAATTGTTAATTGAAGTGTTCGTCACAAAACTGTGCATAATTCTTTGAAATCACACATATTTTTCAAATTTACATACCATTAAATAAAATAAAAAGTAAAAAAATAACGGGCAGTATAGAAAAAATTATTGAAGACTAGATTCCTACAAAAAAGAATATTAAATGCACATTTTTATTTATATACATATAGTAAACTGATAATAAAAAATTTAAAGACTTTAATTAATTCAGAATGCGCATAGAGCATTTTGAAAAACGTTAGCAGTTTTTGAAAAAAATTGAAAAACCTTCATTATTCTGCAAAAAAATTCCTTATTTTGAATTCTAAGGGATTTTAATGTAGAAAAAAAGATTATTTTTTCTCATCTATATATATAAAACAGTTCCGTAACTGACTCATTCATTCATTCATTCATTCATTCATTCACTGACTGACTGACATACAACGCACAGACCAAACCGCTGGACCTAAAGGGCTGAAATTTTGCATGGCGATTCTTCTTATAGTGTAGGGGTGCACTAAGAGAGATGTTTGAAAAATCCTTCTTAGATTTTTTTAAATTAAATTTTTAAGCTGTGTTTTTTACTTTTTTTAAGTTTGCATTTAAAATAATAATTTGAGGGTTATAAAATTTATATCACGAGAAAGATCATAAAATTCCTTTAAAATGAAATCTTTTTCGAATCTTTACCTTCATTTCCTGATTTTTGGTGAATTTTTAAAGATTAATTTTTAGAATTTAATTTATTAAATGCTGATCACGTGACTTCTTTTTCTGGTACTTTAAATAAATTTATCGTCACGTGCATAAAAACTAAATAGACAAAAAATAATTTTTTTTTCTTGCTAATGCGGCAGACGATTGGACATTATCCAAAAAAATATTAAAATACAGTAAAAGAAATGTTCTAGAAACTGTACTATATTAACTGTACTATATTCTTTAGTATTCTTTATATTAGATTTAATTTGAATATCTTCTTCTACATTATTTTGTCTATAAAAATATCCCTTACGATTTTTTTATAAATATATATATATTTTACATCAATTATATACATTGATCGTCGTATTTATTATATATATATTGGCATTAATTGCATACATTCACCGATGTTTTTACTTTGAATGTACTCCGTAGCGAAGTGCGGGTTTTCAGCTAGTTTTGTATATAGAGTTAAAAAATTGAAATTTTAAAAATTCAAGTTTGAAGGTCCCTTGTACCCTTAAACAATCCTCTGTTTATAATTTATAAGGCCTAAATTCCACGAAAGGGATATATAATTTTAAATTTTTTTATTAAGTTTCAAAGAATTAAGTTTTAAGATTATTTTATTTAATTAATAATTTTTCATTTTTTAAAAATTCTTTTTACTGAAAAACAATATTTGACGCATAACGTGACATTTCTTGACAAATTTTCGATCTGTAACGAATTTTTTTTAAAAAAAAAAACCTCTAAAAAATGTTTCATGTTAAAAATATTGTTTTTCGTTTTATAACTGTAAAGTTTTTTAGAGAAATACTTCGAAATAGATAAAGGAATAGGGATGGAGGTGTCAACTTTTAAAACAGACCAACCACATTTCATTTCTTGGAGTCTTCTAAATGATAGTACTTAAAGGCGAAGAGGACAATGGTGAAAGCACTTATCGCGCAACAAAAGAATAATTGATCTTTGACATTAGAGATAGTAGATGACCACTGTGATATTTCAGATCCTACCGGAGGCATTCAAAAATGAATAAAGGAGGGGTTTGGGGTACGAAAATTACAGATGGAGGTTCAACGAAATAAGCACCTGAAACTAAATGACCGTCATTTTTGACTTTCGAGCTTTAAAGTATGCAATTTAGATGGTGTTCCGATAATAGGTGTCCAGACTTCGATAATAATACATGCTGTAAGGAATGTGTTTTAGGATAATTCAGCTGTTCACAGGCAATGGGACTTTAAATTCTGGTTCTATTGAAGAGACTGGTGGTATCACCTAATTCTTCACGTGTAAGAAATTTGTTGTTGTTGTTGCTTATCCCATCCGTTCGACAACAACATCAGATCAGGTCCATGAACTTGTGAGTTTTCAAAAGATGAAGAACCGCGCTAGGATTGGAGTACAGCTGGCTCCTCTGGCAACCAATACATGTCAAGATATTTTCAGGAGTGGCCTCAGCCAAACTGCACCTAAGGCAAAGGGGATAAAACTTTAAAGCCCGACATAAACCTGAAGACTTATGAAATATGCTTCTGTCTAGTAACGTTGGAAGTACGGGGATATGAGTTACCTATTTCACAAAACCCCCCGAGATGCTTTATTTGCGATCATGACATGGTGTTGCCATTGTCTCGACTGTCCTACACCCTTTCTAATGTCCACTCAGTTCTTCAGCTATCAGTGAGGTCACCGGTGGAGTAACCATGGAATGGCATTATGCATAAAGCATGTCAATGGGGACTCAACACTAAGCATGCCAAGCTTAGAAATAGCCTTGAACCTAGGTTTAGCCGTTGTTATGAGCCCCTCAACAAGACAAAACCGATGTGTACGCTTCAGGGAAATGAACACCTTATGCTGAATTCATCTCAATTTTTACTGGTGACTGACAAAGTGTAGTCATTCAGCCTACTCAAGATCCATCGCCTATCAGGAATTGTGGTACAAAATTTACAGAGCAAGAAGATGACAAAAATATGCATAAAGTCTGCGAAAGGGGCGGTGCAAAATACTCATAAGAGGGCGAAAAGTAGGTCCAATTGCTACCTGTGCGCTGGAGATGCATATTTTAGCTTTAACTATGGAGAAGGATAATGGTAAAAACCTACGAGTCTAATTATCAGCAGAAAAACAGCATTTCTTCTGGGAATTTTCATCAAGCCGCGATCGAAAATTTAGTCTTCAGAAACGACACCCCTTGAATGTGATTCTCGTGTGCCATTGATCAGCTTCTCTGCCTCAACCACCTAGTTTCCTAAATGTTACGAGGGCATGATCTTCCCTGAAACTGCGTATCACTGGGGTTTTACAGATATAAGCTGGAGTGCTTTTCGCAGAACTTCTATTTTTTTAACCTTGATTGCTAGTTATGATAAATAGTTAAAACATATTAAGGGTTCTGGGTAGCAACGATATTGGGTACGCTCATTTTACTGTTAACTCATGGGGAAAAGTTTTTCAGTGGATTCTATTTAAAGTTCCTATGGAATGGTTATCTACTAGAATTGAATAATTTCACTGTTAAGCATTTTTCAACCCGAAGTTTTCTTATGACGCTATGAACATCAACAATTCAAGACACGAGTGGATAAAGGTGTAATATTGCTATTTTTCAAAAATAAGGTTTGTTTACATGAATGAATGTTTTATGCCACTCTCGTTGAATATCCATTGATAATCCTTGCGAATCATAATACTTATTAGATATTCAATAATGCTATGTGAGAGATAGACACATTAACACTTTTAGGGCAAGAACCTCCCCCGTTTGCACGGTGTGGATTTTTTTTACCTAAAAAATCTTGAAAATTTTTCTAATTAACGGTTGCAAAATGCTTTTACTTCTTTAAACTGATAACAGATGGCAGCACTAGCAATTTTTCTGCTCATTTAACCGGAATACATTGAATGCAAGTGAAAAGAAGACTAGATTTAAGTGTATGCACTGCGTAAACGGCGATCCTCAAAGGTTTAAACCTACAAATATGCTAAAGAGGACCATTTTTTTAAATTTGAGACATAACACCTTCATACACTCGTCTTCATCTGTTAATGCTGTAACGCTAGGTATGCAAAAATTATTTAAATATCTTTTTCTCTTGATATTAAAAACAAAATCAAATATTAGCTTTCGAAAAATACGAGTATTACAGTTGTAACACTACAACAATTCTAACGGTAAAACAAATTCAGTGGAAATAAGATAGGACACCGCAAATACTTTCACAAGAATAGGAGCATGGCTTAAAATCTACAATTATTTTTAAAAACTAAGTCATGCAGTTTGAGATCTAAAGCACTAGATTTCAAACTGCGTGATTTATTTCCAGGGTGAAATGACAGAATTCAGGCTAAAATAAAATTTTAGGTCACTAAAAGTAAACGTGCGCGGTAAACAAAGCTGTGCATTAGGATTTGATAATTGCTTAAATGATTCAACACGCATCTTAGAAAATGTGTCAAAAGTTTTAAACGTAAAGAACTTCCTGAAACAAAAATTCAAATAAATAATGTAGGTTAAATGGTAATTAAAATCTAATTAAAAACGTTCTCGGAGGTATGAAGCACAGATATTTTGATCAACTGTGAATGTTTCTACAAATATAATCTAATGATAACTTCGCGTTTCGAGTAAAGTTAAAACAGTGCGGTTTAGGTCACATGCCAAAGAGCATATTTCGAGCTTAAATTTTCATAGTAATATGAATAAAAACCTTACAAATGGTAGTTTAATAGGATATTTAATTCTCACTAAATAAACGATATTTTGCATAAAGAAATTGAAAATTAGAAACAGTGTTGTATTTTGCAAATATGAAATAGTTTTTTTGTGATTCTTCAATTATTAAAATACATTTTTATGCTTTATATTTGTTTGCATCTCATTTAAAGATATTCTCCTATGGATCGGTATTTTGCTCAAAATGTTGTAGTTTAAAATGAAAAGTTTTGAATGTGTTATTAAAAATTAGATATTGGGGAAGTCCCAATTAAAAAAATTTCAATATTTTAAAGGAAACATTTTCATATTTATATCATGCTTTATGTATATCCATTGGAGAACTACTAGATTATCGAGTTTCGGCAACACGATATTGCAAATGCAACACAATGGAATTGTAAATAAACAGATTTTTTTATTACATTCACTTTTTTTTAAAATTTAGCACTACACTTCACGGTGTTGCTATTTGGAAACAAAATCCCCCCCCCCCCCTCGATCTTCATATATGTAACCAGATGTGGTTATATATATATATATATATATATATATATATATATATATATATATATATATATATATATATATATACATATATATATATATATACATATATATATACATATATATATATACATATATATATATATATATATATATATATATATATATATATATATATATATATATATACATATATATATATACATATATACATATATACATATATATATATATATATATATATATATATATATATATATATATATATATATATATATATGTATATGTATATATATATATATATATATATAAATATATATATATATATATACATATATATATATATACATATATATATATATATATACATATATATATATATAGAGAGAGAGAGAGATAGAGAGAGAGAGAGAGAGAGAGAGTTAGTTAAACATCTTGAATTATTTTCTTCTATGATACCATAATTCCCGGATACAACACTACATGTTGTACTGTCTAGGCGTACCCTGCAGTTCATATGTATTAAATCTATATATTGTAATTATTCAAGATTTGCTTTCTTCATAAAAATGTATCTAAAATTTCTATCAAAAAGTTTTCACTCGTAAATTTTGCAA
>OU015497.1:12239299-12301799 GCA_907164885.2 Dolomedes plantarius | reverse complement strand
CATTTTGAATAAATTTTACCATTTTTTTAATATGTCATTATTGAATACACACTGCAACTAATGCATTATACATTTTGTGAACTCACGGATATAACATTTTTCTTAATAGTTTGAATATAGAGAACCACCGGATAAAGCGAACAAAATCTTTCTTCTCTTGAAGTTCGTTATAACGGGATTCGACTGTATTAATTAAGCTTTGATGTTCAGATAAAATAACTCAAAACGAGTTTCAAAATTTACAGAAAACAGTGCAATTGATTCAGAACATAAAACATGCTTCTTTTATATTCTAACTCGTTAATATTGTTTATTCGCAGTATACATATCATTTTTTAAATTTGTTAAGAAAAGGTTTGAACAATGCTTTATCGCATATCAGCTTGTTTCGATCTCTTTATCTCACTTCCTGTGAAATGGAAGAAGACAAAATTGGATTTTTTTTTGAAGTCATTTTCCGGGAAGTTAACACAGCGCTTTGTGAGTGTCTATAAAGCCCTGACAAGTCGTTCCGTCGGATACTTTGTGATTTTAGAAACGATCGAGGTAGGAACGAGCAATTACACGAAATCATTCTACCGCGTCCTAAACGAGGCGCTAAATCGATGACCTTGAGATGTACGTGACGAGGCAATTGATAACATCTTCGTGCGATAGGTCTGGCCTGCTGTGTACATTTTCTCTGGCCGAAGCATTGAAGGAAACAGCAGCAATGAATCATCTATGTAGGACAAACCAAATAAATGCTTGCGGTTGCTTTTAAGTAACTTCACGCAGAGAGTTAAGAGTGCACTGAAAGGTAGTTCTTGCACCGGGAAGTTAAAAGTTTCAGATGTAACCAAAAAGGGTTCTTTTTTTTTTAAGTCGCTTATACTTTCACACCAAAGCTACAGACATTTCTCATGCTCTTACAAAGCAAATATTAGTCAATGCCAGAAAGCTAATGGCTTAGATCAGTGGTTCCCAACTGGTGGGTCGCGACCCACTAATGGGTCGCGGAAGGATTATAGGTGGGTCGCGACTCGACCCTAAAACTATCAGAAACCATCGAATAAACCATCAGAAAAGATAAGAAAAATCGAAACTTACTTAGAAACAGCAATTTTACATATTGATAGATTGTGATAACAATTTTCTTAACTGTAATTATATCAAATATGTATGAATTTTTTTGCCTGAAAAATTAAAACGGTCTTTGTGTACTTTTATAATTGTAGTTTTTATCTTCACCTAGGAACACTTGTTAGTGAGTATGAAACCACTTGTTGCATATATTGCAAACATATATCTATTGTTAAATAAATAACTGTTTTGCTACAAAGTGCTTATATTTTGTCAGCCATTTTCAAATGAGAACACAAATTGTTTATCGATAATCAATCTGTATCTTCAAAAAACATATATATATATATATATATATATATATATATATATATATATTATATATATATATATACCGGGTGTCTCAAAAATAACCGACCATTTGAAAAATCAAGGCGGAAAAATCAAAACGGAAGGCGATAGAAATGTACGGTTTGTTGCATTTTGCTTAGGTAACCAGGGAATTTATTCTCACCAATTTTCAAAATTAGTTACAAAGTTTGTCAACACATGGCGCTGCTGACTGGGAAAAACTATAATTTTCTATATTTTCTATTCATCCTTCTGGCAAGTATTTATAAATGCATGTTCCTCCATTCAAAGCTAGAGCAGTGATCGAATTTGATAATAATAACGCAGAAAAGGAAAACTTTTTTTCTAAGTAATCTAAGTACTTGTGTTTCAAAAGAATAGCACATTTCATAATTAGAAATAAAATATTAAAAATTATTTTACAGTGTGGATGAATCAAGCTATTTGTAATTTTTCAAGTAAAAAATTAAATATATTTTACTTTTATTTGAGCTTAAGTATGCATTTTTAGAGTAATAATTAAATATACAATTTATTTTCTATTTTTATCAGTAGTGGAAAATGTTATCCATTATTAAGAAGACTCTAAATATTTTTTAAAACTTTTTCAACGAAGTAACCCCTTCCTTCTCTCTCCCGTCAAAATTACGGGGGTGAGGTTTCGCCCTCTATTTCTCGTGCCCGTGATATTTAAGGCTGGAGTGTTCAAAAGTAACACACCAAAAAGATTAAAACCAATCCATTTCATTTATATTGAAATTTTTTTATTTCTTATTTTACGTACCAGATGGCAGCACCAGTCAATTTATAATGTAACTGGGGGGATGGTTTTTTTTTCTTTTTAAACTAGATGTGGCAGATGAAGAAATTAATGGAATCCTCCGGAAAAAAATAGACACATTTTTTACTGTTTTCTTGAAAATTATTCGATCGTTAAGGGGTTAAAAAGAATGGAGGAATAAAGATTAATTATTCTTTAGAGTGCTAGGTCGTGTCTCTATTAGATTCACTCAGCTCATTGTTAAACTATGGAGAAATTTTTTCTAGTGTTTCACGACTGGGATTGAAAGTTTTGCTTTGTTTTCAATTGTACTCCATAACAGAAAAAGAAATTCATTTACTTTCATTGATTTTCGAAGTGCTGACCACCAATGGAAATTATGCGCTTTTAAATCACAGATTACTACATTTTCTCCTATGACTAAAATTTAAGAGTTACAGCACTCTTAAAACTTGAAAAACAAAATCGATTTTCTGAAAAAAATATGTGTTAAACTAAAGGGTGTTCATAACATTTTAGATCAAATCACGAGCAATAATTCCCATTATTTCTGCAGTTATGGCCAAAAATGTGTTTTGAATAATATGTAAACATGTTTATATGAAAAAAATTTAAAGTTTTTTTTCTCATAAAGTGATTTTTTAGCACTGCACACAAGATATCATCTAAACTATTCAATATTTTTTCGTGAAATTTTTAGGAGAGTTATATCATATTAATATGTAAATCCTTTCCTAAATTTTCATAATTTCATACAATATATTGTTTTATTAGGGCATGGATTTTAGAATTTTTTCAAAAATTTGGGGATAAGCTGAATACAACTGCATATTGAAAATTGAAAAAAAGCTTTGAAACAATTTAGCTAAGGGTTAATAACATATTTATAAAGTGTATTTTTATACCAAATTTTTAATTTTGGTTAATTATTTCGGGAATAACGTTGCGCGCAAGCTATGATTATAAAATTTTTTTTTGACAAAATGGCTCTATTTCGACTTTGCTTATAAGAATATTCCATGATAGTGTGTATTCAAAAATATAAAACATACAGCTAGAGAAAGAAATAAAAGGTAAACATTTAGATGAAATACATGGAAATATAAAATGTAAAAGATTATGTAATTTTTTTTTCAATTACTGACACTTTAAAAGTCCTATGACGTCTTTAAAACGTTATTTCCATTTCTTTTAAAGAACGGAAAAGATACCCGAGTGAAAAATTTCTTTCTATCTTACGGAGTACAGTTTTTAAAAAAAATCTTTTAATCCAAGTCGACAATCATTGTAAAAAGTTTCATCATATGTTAACGCGGAGTCCAATACCCAGCAGCTCTAAGAGATAAGTTTAGCCGTCTTTTGAGGAAAAAAAGTATCTTGCCAGATAAAAAATTGTCGCATTATTCATAGTTAATTCACTTGCTTATATTACGATAGTCAAACTCCGTAGGTGCTTAAGTAGACTTAAAATAGAATATTTTAATACAGAAAGCATTTTATACTACAGGTATTCCTCGACTTACGACCGCTCGACTTACAGTCGCTCGACTTACGGTCGCTCGACTTATGGTCGCTCGACTTACGGTCGCTCGCACTTACGACCGAAATTTTAAAATTTAAAAAAAATTTTTTTTTTCTCAAAAATACTGTTCTTCGAATGTACAGTACATACCTATATGTATTAGATAATTATTAAAAAATGTGATGCAATATTCTGCAATACGGAAACCATTTACGACGCAGTAATAAAAATGTATGATGCAATAGTTTCGATATCCACACAACAAATAAAATAAACCTTCATCGGCTTCAGAAAAGCCTTCAGCTTTTCATTATACAGTGATTTCCGCTTATAAGAATCACGTTTGTTATTACTGTTTTTGATTCTTATAAGCGGTTGATTCTTATAACCGAAATTTAGGTTTTTGGACTGGAACACACACACCTATATATACATATATTAGATAATTTACCATAAAATACTCTTTAATTTACATTAACTATCTTTTATTAAAAATTTTTTTATAGTTTTAAAAATAAAACTTAATTTTTAGACCTATAAGTAGATACACATGATTATAGTAAGAGAAGAAAAAAATACAATATTTGTTACAAGTTACAACATACCTGCTTAACAGTTTTAACATTTCAACTACAGGAAGGGAGCAAGAAAAAGTTTTCTACTGTAGTTTGAAGTAATGAAGTTTTCAGAGGGCTGTTTATACCTCTTTCAATACTTATAGTCTCAGACGAAGATTTACTCGGACGGGTAAAGTTGCCCCCGGGTCAAGCTAATAGGACAGTGTTGTGGTAAAGCGTTTAAGGGGAAACTATCATGTTATGTCTAATAAAGAAAGGGGTGAATTTTACGACTATATTCCATCAAATCTTATCAACTTTCTTTAAAAAAAAGAACGAACTTCGTGCCTTTTGAGGGTTTAAGTAGGTTTTTTGGAAAAATGGAAGTAAAGCGAAGAGTGTAAACTGATTCTTAAAACCGGTGGATTGATTCTTTAAAGCGAAAATTTTAACATGGAAATAATTCATTTGTTTTTGTTTTCGCGATATTGATTCTTATAAACGGTTGATTCTTATAACCAGTGATCACTATAAGCGGTGGTTACTGTATTAATAAAGGACTACAACAGTTAGAAGCAATGGATCCAAATGAAAAAAGATTCACGAGTGTAGATCGTCGTATTCGGGAAAATCTGGCTCGCTACCAGACAATATACAAGGGAAAAGAAGACGCAAATTGTTCAAACTACCTTGGATAACTCTGTTAAAAAACTTGCTACGTATCTTCTGTCACCAATTCTGAACCAATGGATTGTACTAACATAATAAGTACTGATAACGAACAATAATTTATGTCTTCTAAATTCAATGTATTTTAAATTACGTATGTATGTATGAAAGTGAAAGATATATGTATGTACATATACAAAAAAATGTATGATCGGGGGTCCCCCGTCAGGAACGAAGTTCCTTACGTTATTTTTTCAACTCTAAACGTGATTTAATATGAAGATTTCTATTGATTATATATATATATATATATATTCTATTGATTATATATATATATATATATATATATATATATATATTATACATATATATATATATATATATATATATTCTATTGATTATATATATATATATATATATATATATATTATACATATATATATATATATATATATATACATACACATATATATATATACATACACACACGCACATATATGTATATTTATATATATAATATATATATATATATATATATATATATATATATATTATACATATATATATATACATATACATATATATATACATACACACACGCACATATATGTATATTTATATATATAATATATATATATATATATATATGCATATATATAATATATATATATATACATACATATATATATATATATATATATATACTGCGCTATTCCAAGAATGAGTGGGAATAGAAACGGCCAGCGCTTGTGCGGGGATTTGAACCAGGGAGCTCTCGCTCCGTAGTGCGATAGTCCGATACTTCGTAGTCCGATGCGATAACCATTCAGCCACAGAGTCCTTGAGAAAAAGCTGTTATGAAGGGGACATAACGCTTTTTAGTTACGTGACGATTCCTGCCAGTTCACTCTACTGTAAGCCGCGCAAAAGAACTTCGTTCCAAAAAAAAAAAAAATTGTTTGAAACTTTACTTACGACCAGCTCGACTTACGACCATTGTCTCGGTCGCTATCTCGGTCGTAAGTAGAGGAATATCTGTATACAGATGTCACTATTAAAGATGTCGTATACATACCGGGAAATAAGCAAGGTACTAAAAATTTCCTTGCTAACTAATTGTGCGGAAATATTTTAGACATGATTAACTACCAATTTATCGTCTCCATCTCCTTTTCGACCTCTGAATACCATTCTTCTTCCTTTTTGGAAGTTAATGTTGTACAAGCTGCATTCATATCGGGAAATGAGTGTAAAATACACCAAGAATCGAGAGTACCTTACAGGTAACAAATTGCGCGGAAATATTTTAGACGTGACTAACTACCAATTTATCGCCCCTTTCATCTCCTTTTTAACTCGTGAATACCATTTAATTTTAAGGAGCTACCGTGTCTCATAGCTACAACTGATCCTAAAGATTATTCGTGCACCATGAATGGTTTGGACTTTCTCGCATTGTCTGAATCTTCGAACATTTTGCAATCACTTTGTTTGGCAATGTTTTTGTCTCGATTGTCGCGCACTTCATTTGCAACTATTTGGTGGCCTGTTTTTTTTACCGGCACACAACACCCACATCCATCTAATTTATAATTCAAACACGAACTCGAGACTCGTCGGCTGGTTTTTGTGTTTGCTGTTGGAGGCCTTCTGCCGAACAAAGGAATTTTTCTACTTGTTAAAAAGCATTCCTCGGTCGGGAAGGTTGCCCGTCTCTCTCGCTGTTTGTTATGCCCGTTCTATGGGATGTTCCAAAACAAGACACTTTCATTGACATATCTAGGTTAATGATTTTCCGCAGTTATTTTCCTTCTCATATCCAGACAATATCGCTTATAGTTTTATTGCAATGAGACATTTTTTGCGGTCTGAGGCAAGTCGCATTGTTTTCCGCTGCAACTCAATTTTCTCTAGGAAATGATCGTCGCATCAGGTTTCGATCTTAAAAAAGTGGCACATATACATGCCGCACTGATGACCGGTCGGGTGAATTGCTACACATGACGTTAAAAATGAAAATAGAAATCAATGTGAAATGAATTCTTAAGATAATGGAAGCGTTAATGTTCCGTCTCTTTTGTTATCGCACGGAAGTATGTCCTAGTCAGGGCCGCCCAGAGACTTTACGGGGCCTGGGGCTACACACATATATATATATACATATATATATATATATATATATACATATATATATATATATATATATATATACATATATATATATATATATACATACACACATATATATATACATATATATATGCATATATATACATATATACACACACACACACACACACATATATATATATATATATGTATATTATATATATATATATATATATATATATATATATATATATATATATATATACATACACACATATATATATACATATATATATGCATATATATACATATATACACACACACACACACACACACACACACATATATATATATATATACATACATACATACATACATACATATATATATATATATATATATATATATATATATATATATATATATATATATATATATATATATATATATATATATACATACATATATATGTATATATATGTATATTTATATATATATATATATATATTATATATATTAAATTATATATAAAACTTCTGTTGGGGGCCCCAAGACTATTTTTCAGAAGACTATTTTGTAGTAAGAGAAATCTGATTAATCGAATATTATTTTTTTTAATTTTTGGCGGGCCTCTTTTATCAGGAGATTATTTTGAATTTTGATGTACGGTACAAGTTTCAGAATTTTCTTTCGGAGGAAATCTAATAAATAATTTTTTTAAAATTTTTTGTGGCCTTTTAAATTTTTTGTTGGGGGCCTGTGCCTGGGGCAAAGTGCCCCAGTTGCCCCACCCCCCTCTGGGCGGCCCTGGTTCTAGTACAGATTTTTGGAAATAATTCTTTGACATAAAAGTTAAGTTTAGGATCTTTAGGTTATGGAAGTTTAAGTAAGAAAAACCAGATCTTCCAGGTGTCCAACTTCATGAAAGCAAGAGTATGCAAGTTTTTGCAATTAAGGGCATGTTCACATAGGAGTTCGTTGCGTTGCGTTAAGGAAAAGATGACGTTGAGACGAAAATAAACCAATCATAGGCGTTAAAAATGTCATTGCTAATCGTTTGGAGGCCTATGATTGGTTTATTTTCGTCTCAACGTCATCTTTTCCTTAACGCAACGCAAAGGACTCCTATGTGAACAGGCCCTAATGCAATGAAGTAATGAAACTCTTCAATTTATTTGAAAATAAAATAAACTTTGAAGAAGACGATCATTTTCTTCACACTCACAGTAAGTTTTGAAAGTAGAGAAGGGATAAAATAAAACAGTTTTTGAATTTAGTTAGTCGGTAAAGCATAGCTTCTAAAAAATCGAGTAATGAGGAAAAATGAAAATTTTAGGACTTCAAGGACTATTTCTCATACTTTTTAGAAATGCATTTCTATTCTTGAGGAGCCGCCCTCATCGTATGGTGTTCGGTGTCTCGACCTTTCATGCAATCGGCTCGGTTTGGAACTCGAACAAAGCATGCATCTACCTATGCTGACAGTAGTGCTGGCTGACCTAGAGGGTGTTCCGTAATAAAACACCCTACACTATCGAGGATAACAGTACATGCAACCTAATATATTTTGTTATCTATCTATCTATCTATATATCTATATATATAAAACAGTTCCGTAACTGACTCACTGACAAACAACGCACAGACCAAACGGCTGGACCTAAAGGGCTGAAATTTTGCATGGCGATTCTTCTTATGGTGTAGGGGTGCACTAAGAAAGATTTTTTAAAATTTCTTCTTGGAATTTTTTAAATTAAATTTTTAAGCTGTTTTAATAACTTTTTTTGAGTTTCTATTTAAAATAATACTTTGAGGTATTTAAAATTTATATCACGAGAAAGATCATAAAAATTCCTTTAAAATGAAAACTTTTTCGAATCTTTACATTGATTTTCTGATTTTTGGTGATTTTTTAAAGATTCATTTTTAGAATTTAATTTATTAAATGCCGATCACGTGATTTGTTTTTCTGGTACTTTAAATAAATTTATCGTCACGTGCGTAACAACTAAAGAGACAAAAAAAAAAATTTCTTTCTAATGCAGCAGATGATTGGATATTATCCAAAAAAAAATAAATATCTCTTACGATTTTTTATAAATATATATATATATATATATATATATATATATATATATTTGCATGAATTGTATACATTGATCGTCGTATTTATTATAAATATAAATATTTATTTATTTTGGCATTAATTGCATACATTGACCGTTGTATTTAATTTGAATGTACTCCGTAGCGAAGCGCATGTTTTCAGCTAGTATATATATGTGTGTATGTGTGTAATATCTTAAATATTATGCCTTCCATTCTAGCATTTAAATTCCCTTTCTTAAATCTAATCCACAATAATATTAATTTACCTCTTAAAAACCCTTATCCACAGAGCTTCCCATAAGAGAAAGGCCTTAATATCACATTTCTACATGTGTATATGTCCAAATGCAGGAGTGGGTTAGCTTCGCGAGCCCCTTAATCTGCTGACCCTACAAATAGTAGTCACATGTACCTCTCCTCCTCTCGCGTTTAACATTGAAAGGTGATATTATTCGGAGCCTTTCTTCTGGAATAAACGGATGTATTTTCGCTCTAATAAACGATTTACTAAGAAGTTTAGACCGACTGCATTTAAATATAATTTATATTCGTTTCCCGCTGAGTCTAGCTCCAGACATGTAAACATTTCATAGTCTTCTCTTTCAGGTAAACTTAAGGACGTGATGTAATAGGGTTATTACTTATATATATATATATATATATATATATATATATATATATATATATATATATATATATATATATATATATATATATATGCATATGCATAGTTTGTTCTGTTTCAATTAACAATTCAAAATTACTTTGCAAATTTATGCTATGATACCAAGCATACAGTTGGATTACAAATATTAAATTCAATAAATTTACTTTGCATGTTAGGCTAATTTTAACTATTGAATGGTTTTCTGGCGATGGATTTTTTTTTTTCAATTCTGATCGAAAATTGACTTTATCGATACACTAGTGTGTAATTTATTAGTGTGAAACGAAATGAAGAATTCCTCGTAAAGGGTAACATTATCTAATCTGTTTGGATTTTTTTTCTACAAGTGTTAAATTTATCATTTTACAGAATGTTAACGATTATTACTTATATGGCCCTATTATACATATGCTGAATAAATCCTACTGCTACAGGTAAACCATGGTTTTAAAGAAACCATAATTACCATGTTTTTATTAACTTGCTTTCTTGTTTGTGTGTGTGTTTGTCCAGTACAAATCTTGCAATCGATTTTTAACTAACTTCCCGACTAGCTAGACATTTGAAACTTTTAGAATAGCTCACAACACGATGACAATGCATTCTTTTAATATTTTTGGCCATCTTTAAGCATCATTGAATTCATTTTTAGTTAATTTTGCTTTGTAGACTGGTGCAGCCATCTATCGGCCGGGAATAGAACAAAAAGTTAAACGCAAGTTAATTTCCAATTAACTTCATTTTCTTTCAAGTTGATGGGATAATTCATCAAAAAAAAATTTTTTTAAGTGTTTATTAATACATAGAATTGTCAAGTTTATATGATTCAACAGAAAATTTAAAAACATGGTATATAAAAAGTTCTTTTTTTCTTGTAATTATTTTTATTTTATATTATATTATAAATATACCATTATGGAATTATTTTTTCGACAAATACTAAATTCATCGCTCTCTAACAGGTTTCTCTGATACTGGGGACATGTGGAAAGAATCATACGAGAGCGAAACTTTTGAAGCTGATTTAGAGGAATTGTGGGAACAGCTGAGACCACTCTATGAACATCTTCATGCCTACGTAAGACGAAGGCTTATCCGACAATATGGAGAGGACAAAATTAAAGAAGATGGCCCAATACCAGCCCATTTGTTCGGTAAGAATTTTTTAATTCATAATATTTCCTAAATCCGTTTTAAATTCTACTTTATTAGATTCTTAACGTAAAAAATATGTAGATAACGTTTACTTACCAAAAAAGTTACGCATTTAATTTAAATAATGTATTTCGGAACCGTACGCCTTTCCTGTCACGCTACTCTTTAAAGTTGGAATTTTAACAAAAAAATTCATAGGCAGTCTGTTTAGGCCTAGACTTGTACGCAAGTATAATTTTGTGAAGATTGCACTAACGGTTTTAATTTTATGGGTGTGCCCGAAGCGGGCTCACTGAGTCAGACGAGCTTCGAAAGGCATGGTGAGGAGAGCATTGCTGTGAAGCGCGCAATAGAGTAAAAGATATCAGAATGTATTTTGGAACCGTACTTCATTTACATGTTGTGACAAAAAAAAAATTAAGTTTGAATAGTACACAAATTTTGCTTTACAGGATGATTCCAACTCACTTTATAGCTCAAGAGAATGCTGTTTCTTTTGATGCGTTAAAATAAATTTTCCATGTCGAAGATTATTTCTAAATATTAATGGGAATGCTCAAAGGCCTTGTAAATCTTTGGCTTTACTGAACCATGCCTAAGGTACCTAAAGTTTAACAGCCACTGATAAATGTCAGAATAAGGCAGGAAAATCTAAGGCTGCCATTCTTTGATCTTAATAGTTATATAGTTATCTACTCTAGATAATCTACTATATGTATATATATATATATATATATATAATAATAATAATTTTGATAATATATTTTTATGATATATGAAATGAACATGTGACTAGAAAGTTTAAGGCATCTTACATGACTTCTAGATATTTTTAGAGAAATTATTTACATGTTTGAACATGATTTAGGAGTTTGAAGGTTGGCGCCTTCTGAAAAAATTGATTGATTATTTTATATTTTATTTTATAATACGAATACAAGGCACAATGAGTTCTTTGACTCATTGAAGTGATGAATACGTTGATAAAATGCAAATGAGTACAATGAATAATTTCTCACGTTTATTTTCGGTTTTTGTTCCCATTTGCATGAAATTAAATCTACATTACCCCTTCTTTTAAGTTCTTCCTTTATCTGATACTGTCACTCACATAAACTAGATACAAAAGAACTGTGTAATGTTAATCAATTACTAAACCTTTCACTGTATCTTTGCTGAAGTACGCCAGATTATGACTCCAGTAGGAAACTTGAATGAAACCAATACTGTTGTAAACAAAAAGTGTTAACAACTACAAATATTTTCGTTATGGCCAAGCAACCAATTTTTTTGCTCATAAATCACAATCCCGCCATTGGATTTACGTGCATTCCTGTAGCTGTCCTTCCGAATTTCATTCTCTTAGGATTTGTAGCGCTATAGCCAAGTTATACCTTTCATTAACCTGGAAGATTTATAAGAAACGACTTTGTTGCATTTCACTTATCTTAACCATTTATCGGGCGCGCCAGTGTACAGAGAGTGCAACATTTTCGTAATTTTGAATGGTTTGCTTTTACATGTAAGGTTTGAATGTTCTAAGCAGTTTCTATTTATGGCTGCACCCTTTCTCATGCAGGTCTGATTTTCTGACCTTTGTATTCCTTTCCATTCATTATTAGTCGTAATTTAACCGTGGTAAACCAGCGGTTGTACCGGATTACAATACGACAAAAGCAGGAGTCGATGTAGTCGATCCAGTGTGCAGCTATTACAAAGGTATCCCGCATATCACGAAGATGGACAATCTCATTGTTTTTTAGGTTTTTGGACATAACAGGAGTGAATTCGCTACTAGTCCTTAGATCCAATAAACCGGGCAGTTTTGAGATAAGGCGATTGTATATGCATTTCTTTGGACTTTAATTATAAATATAACTCAATGTTATAAACATTTTAAATCTTTTCATAATACGCAGAATTATTATTTTCAATTTGAAGGAAAAAAGTTCATTACAAAAGGAATAATCAAGTTGAAAGAGACGTTGCACTTTGTGCCCCGCGCGCCTGCTGGTGTTCCAAAAATTGGCGCGCCCGCTGAAGGTTTAAAACCCTTTCAGGGGCAAGAGCCTCCACCGTTTGCACGGTGCATATTTTTTTCCCGATTATTTTAACCTAAAGTATCTTAAAAAATTTTCCAATTAAAGGTTGCAAAATGCTTTTACTTCTTTAAACTGATAACAGATGGCAGTACTAACCCTTTTTCTGCTTATTTAACGAGAATACATTGAATGCAAGTGAAAAAGATACTGGATTAAGGCGTTTGCACTGTGCAAACGGTGCCCCTCAAAGGGTTTTAAACGCTCCGTACTGTTCAGTAACAGTACATCTCGTGAGACATTTCCTCCGTGAGTTTACGACTATTGTTTATTGAAAAGGGGATTACGAGCTGCATAATGAAGCCAATCTGTGAGTCTTGCAAAACGTTTACAACACAATAAAACTTTTGTTCGACTAAAATTACCAAAATTCCCCGCTTAGGAACACCTATTGCCCCTATTTGACATCTATTTGTTTATATAATTTGAGGGTTTATCATGTATTAATATTCCTTTTTTTATCTAGGAAATATGTGGGCTCAGTCGTGGGTTTCGCTCTTGGACATTACACAGCCCTTCCCAGGGAAACCGTCCGTGGATGTCACACCCATAATGGAAACTAAGGTAACGATTCCAAGTCTTTATTACCTTCGTTTCTAATCGTTAACTTTGTATGTTTGTTTTAGGCACAGTGCAGAGGCTTGAGGACACACAAAACGAAAGTTAACCGCAGATTTGCATCAGTAAAGTAAGCAAAAATAAAACAAAAAATGTAGGTTGACATTTTTTTTACTCTTGATGGCCTTTTTTCGCATGAGTCTTAGCATCACGATGACCTATCTTGAAAACGCCCCACTTCACTTTATTTCATCTTTTCTTCAATTTTGACTAGTGGGCTGCATCACTTTTTTTTTAACTTTTTGCTCCTCATTAGCAAAAAGATAAAAAAAAGCGATGTTTTACGATGTTAAGCGATGTGCGCGGTATACAGGAATGTTTCACACTTGTCCTGAAACATTCCTGTATACAGCGTAAAATGGTGACTTCTTTTTATTTGGGAGCACCACACAGAAGAGTCAACAATGCAACTCAACTCAATTTTGATCGACCACCCGCAGGAGCGACAACTGGGGCTTGTACCTTTTTCCACCCACTGACTTCGTGGAAGGACTTTCTACAGCGGCCTACGGATTTAATGTGCCCTTTTCTGCCTAGAAACGAAGTTGTTTCATTCTAATGACACGGTTCATCGAAATAAATACATTATTCATGTATGCTATTTAAAACAAACGAATGCATTTTAATTTATGAATATATTATAAAATCATTGTCATTGAAAGATTGAATTTTTAAATACTAATTTCTTTGAAAATGACCTTAACAAGGCCAAATACATGACTGTAGGCATTTCTTTTATCTTTCCGGAAGTACACCCAATTTTGCTTTTGCAAGTTACAAACTTTCCAGGAAACTCAGTATAAAAAAATACCAGCTTCCTTTCTTTTAATTTATCTTACTGTTGCTTCGTTCAGACCAATAATGTTGCTTAGCGACGTGGATCGTTCTCTATTTTTAACGCGATCTAAAATTTTAATTTTGGCTTTCAGAGAAATACCTTTCTTGAGTTTTGGGGATATGGTATTCGACATTATTCCTATGGCGTAAATGCGGTATACTCATTTCATTATCGTCTTCAAGTTTTATTTTTTTATTATGCTGCTATATTTATAAATATAAAAAAACGTACAATGTAAAAACATTTTCAGTTTAACTAGAACTAAAGATAAGAAGGAATTTTGTGAACAAACAAGGGGAATTTCATGAGAACTGGCATTATAAAAAGAGCAGTTTTTTTAAATAAATATTAAAGAAATCGTGATAAAAAGGAATTGAATTTATTTACCTGGACCGTGTTAAATCGAAATCGTGTAAAACAAATACCATGTAAAATCAAAATTGGGTGTATCATATTTAGAAACAATACAAGTCACAAACATATTTAAATATTTTACGAAGCCAGCTTTTATATTTCCCAAAACGCTGAGATCATAAATTTAATCTTATAACTTTATTTAAAATCTCTCACTGAGAACTCACCCGACTGAGTATCTAAGCATGTTGCCCTTGCATTTTAGTAAATGTTCTAAATGTATACGCGTACGAATGTTTTCATGCATTATTTTCCCTATATAGATTATACCTTTCAATTTAATACATGAGTGGTCTTTAAAATATTTTTATTTATTTGAGGTAATTGATTACACAGAATTTAATTATTTATATGTTTACTAATTCAATAAAGTACATAAAATAGATAGAAATGAATCTTATGAATAAACGAGATTTAATTACATTCATTTAATGCTATACCATGCGACAAATATTTAAGTAGCACATAATAATCCGCTACTAGCTTTTCAGGTTGGGTTAAATAAATATTATATATATATATATATATATATATATATATATATATATATATATATATATATATATATATATATATATATATATATATATATATATATACAAAGGAGGAAGTAATAGTTGGGATATTTAAAATTCATCAATCTTCTTATATCTTCTTAAATTTTTGTGAAAAATCCAAGTGTATTCAAATCTTTGAATTTGTATCTTCAGGAATATAAACCGAATTCAATATAAACCAACTATTTTTCATTTTTTGCCCTTTTTACCTAAAGATGTTTAAAATAAATCCGTTTCTTTGCAGATGCAGAGCAAAACATTGAATATTAAGCGTTTTATGTTTTGAAATTCATTTAAGACTAGAAATAATTTTTCCCCATATTATTCTGATACAAAAATAAATAAATTTCTCTGTATATTCCGATTTTCAGTCAAGATCTTCAGTACATTAAATAAATATACAAATGCACTGATATTTCATGAATTTGTATAAACATACAAATAAATGAAAATGCTTTATAAAGAGAGAAAGTAATTCACTAATACTAAGTACTAATACTAACTAATAATAATGTATAGTTTCTCGTTATTTACGCATTATCATCTTCAATCTATTATTTTAAAGACTATATTTTTCTTTCTATTTAATAGAACATTACAATAGTTAATGGTGGGAATGTCACGTGAAGTGATAACCCGACTGACTGATCTCTAGAACGGTATAGACTTGGAAACGACACCACAAAAACGTCTCACGCTGTAGACGTCTGATGACATTACGCACTTGCGTAGCAAAAGAGGGCCGTACGGATATTGACCGACCTGTTGCACTACAGCGGACGATTCTTTGGACATTTTACGAGGAATGCTAACTGACTGAACAATGAAACTATTGTTAATACGGGAAGGCTGGGTAGACAAACTGTATCGCTAAAAAACGTTATGAATGTGTGAATGGCGAGTTATTTGGGACAGAGGTTAGGAGATAATTTGCCATGGAATGTTTAGGAGACATTTCAGACTATTTTTTATCGTTCAAGTATTAAGAGAATTTCTTACTAACAGTATTTAAATGTTATTGTTAGGTGATAAACCAACAAATGATCATAATCTATATATATATAAAACAGTTCCGTAACTGACTGACAGATAACGCACAAACCAAAACACTTTACCTTAAGGGATAAAATTTTGCATGGCGATTTTTCTTATAGTGTAGGGGTGCACTAAAAACGATTTTTGAAAAAATTTTCTTAGATTTTTAAAATTAAATTTTTAAGCTGTTTTTGTAACTTTTTTTTAAAATTTTACATTTAAAATAATAATTTGAAGATTATAAAATTTATATCACGAGAAATATCCTAAAAATTCCTTTAAAATGAAATCTTTTTCGAATCTTTACCTCTACTTTCTGATTTTTGGTGAATTTTTAAAGATAAATTTTAAGAATTTAATTTATTAAATGCTGATCAGGTGATTTCTTTTCTTTTTGAGATACTTTAAATTAATTTTGCATCATGTGAATGACAACGAAATAAATTGACAAAAAGAAATATTGAAATACAGTAAAAGATAAAATTTAACCGCCAGACTCATTGAGATGGAAGTTTTTTAAGAATTTAATTCAAATTAGTATGTTTTATGGATATTAAACATACAAATTAATTGCCTACATTGACCGTTGAATTTAAATTGAATATTTTCTTCTGTATTATTTTGTCTATAAAAATATCCGTTACGATTTTTTTATAACTATTTTTTTTGGCATTAATTGCATATATTGACCGTTGTATTTAATTTGAATGTACTCCGTAGTGAAGCACGGGTATTCAGCTAGTTTTAGTATATATCTCGAAAACATTTTCTAAGAAAACCACCTTTAGGTAGAAACCACTGGATAAACAACTGAGATCAAATGCTCATATCAAGTACTCCAAACTAGCACGACTATCTGCAGCCATTTGATAAGTTAAACAACCATTACCTATTAACATATAAATTTTTTACGAAAAATATTTAAATGCCATTTCTAGAAGCTGAGAAACCGACGAATGATTATAGTCTATATATATAAAACAGTTCCGTAACTGACTCATTCATTCACTGACTGACTGACTGACTGACATACAACGCACAGACCAAACCGCTGGACCTAAAGGGCTGAAATTTTGCATAGAGTTTCTTCTTATGGTGTAGGGGTGCACTAAGAAAGATTTTTCAAAAATTCTTCTTAGATTTTTTTAAATTAAATTTTTAAGCTGATTTTTAAACTTTTTTTACGTTTGCATTTAAAATAATACATTGAGTGTTATAAAATTTATATCACGAGAAAGATCGTAAAAATTCCTTCAAAATGAAATTTTTTTCGAATTTTTACCTCCATTTCCTGATTTTTGGTGAACTTTTAAAGATTCATTTTTAGAATTTAATTTATTAAATGCCGATCACGTGATTTCTTTTTCTGGTACTTTCAATAAATTTATCGTCACGTGCGTAACAACTAAATAGACAAAAAAAATATTTTTTTCTCTTTCTAATGCAGCGGACGATTGGATATTATCCAAAAAAAATGCATATCCCTTACGATTTTTTTATAAATATATATATATAGATAGATATATATTTTACATCAACTGTATACATTGATCATCGCATTTATTATAAATATATATATTTATTTTTTGGAATAAATTGCATACGTTGACCGTTGTATTTAATTTGAATGTACTCCGTAGCGAAGTACGGGTTTTCAGCTAGTTTTAACATATATTTCGAAAGGATTTCTCAGAAAAGCCAGTTTATGTGGAAACCACCAGTTAGACAGCTCATACCAAATGGTAAACCCACCAGTCTAGCAAAACTCTGTGAAGCCATTCTATGTATCAAGCTACCATTCGCTTTTAACTTAATTTTTTTTTACTTTAAACATTTAAACCTCTGTCCTTAGCACTGGAATACTGCACCTCTAAATTTTCCAAGTCTACAGTTTAGTATGCATTTTGAAAAGATGCGAAGATGAAAGCCATCGCTATGCAGAGACTAACTGCCGCATGCCATATGATATTCCTCAGTCTAGCATAGGGGTTCCCAACCTTTTTCATACAATGACCCTTTTTGAAAGAATAATTTTCTTCATCGACACCCTCACATTTTTCTCCATAATATACAGCATACAAAATAATTATAATACTAATAATTGCGCGCAAAACACTTAAAGATAACAATTTGACTAAGAATACGAACAAAAAAAAATAGAAAAAAGTGGTTCATTACGTTTATATTTTATTTATTTTTTGTACTATTTTCATTTTCTAATTTCGCAAATATAAACAAGGTTTCAGAAACACAGATTGTAATTGCACAAACATCGCCAAGAAAAAAACGGAACTGCTTCTGATTGGTTGCATCGGGAGGACCCATGTGCAGTTTAAGGTTCAGTGGATTTCCCCAGTTCTGCCTAGTGTTGGTACATAAATAAGAGCCGACGGCGGCATTCGAGGCATCTACAAAAGTGTCATGAGATTCGACGTTAGATGCATGGATAATTCCGCCCTATGCAAATCTGTTTTTATACATTTTAAAACGAATATTATTATCTAATAATTGCATTCTTAAAAAAATTAATTAAATTTTAAAACAGAAAATTTTATCGTCGATCCCTAATAGACCCCTGGAATACGATAGATCCTTTTTAAACTTCCATCGACCCTTAAGGGGTCTACCTGGAGTCGGTTGGGAATCCCCGGTTTAGAAAAACGGTGTGTGATCAATAGCCATTTGACAGATTAAGCAATCTTTTATGTTTAACTTTAATCGTTTTCTCATACTACCCGAATGAATGCATCGTGTATTCATCGAAACAGCGGTGCAGTTGTGGACGTTAGCGATTTATCTTACCATTGTATTTCACCAGTGTAATAGTGGATTGCTATACACGCAGGTAATTCATTACCTGTGTGTTGGAAAGATAGTTAAAACTATGGCATGTCTCTTTTCTGTATCGTATAAATGTTCGTCCATAAGACTATAAAACAGTTCTCTATTTTTTTCAATCTACAAGCGTAATTTTCATAACCAAGAAAGTATTTCTTTGATCTGTTAGCACAAAGGATTTAATAGAGGATTTACAACAAAAAAGGAGTACAATAGATGAGTTTAATAGAGGAAGTACAAAAAAAAATATATAAACGTAATGAACCACTTTTATCTAATTTTTTTGTTCCTATTCTTAATCAAAGGATTTAATATTTAATCAAAGGATAGATTTTTATGTCAGTATGTAGCAACTTCATGGAAAAAAAACTAACATTTTTCTCGAACTGATTACTCATGTTGCGTTCCATTGTATTTGATATGGGTTTTCTCAGATTTAAATATAAAGTTACACATTAGTAAACTTCATAGTAAAGTTTTTAAATGATACTCAACACATATTTCATCGTTCTTACTCTCTACTTCTTGTTTCTTAGAATATGACAGCATACCAGATGTTCAAAATATCAGAGGAATTCTTCACGTCTCTGGGGCTAAAAGCAATGCCAGAACCCTTTTGGAGATATTCGCTTATTGAAAAACCGAAAGATAGGGAAATCATTTGCCACGCCTCCGCATGGGACTTCTGCAATGGTAGAGATTACAGGTAATTCTTTTCGATTTTTTTTTTTAAATCGGTCTACTCTGTTTCGAAGGCATACAAGTTTTATAACTTACGAGAGTTAAGGTATAAATTCCAGGAAATATTCTATTAAATTTTCATGATTTCATTTCTTTAAAAGTCTGAATCTAAAAATTACCAGCAAGGTATCTTTGCGAAATTTTGTATAATTCCTTTACCTTATTTTCATTGTAATCCCTTCAGGATATTTGAATTGGAATAAAAAGTTCTTAAAATATTCTATCGGATGCAAAAATGCCTCGAAAACAGAAGTCTTTTTTCTTCTAAATGATTAAAAAATGTTCTCAATTTAAAAACAAAATTATTTATAAATTTTTAATAAATTGTTGGTGAGAGAACTGTGCCAATACTTAGAACTATAAATTATATGCGAGTGCCATTTATTATTGGGCAGGAAGAATTAGATTCCTTGAGAATTATTCCGGTTAAATTATCATTATTGGGAATATTTATATGGATAAAATCATAAAAAAAAATCCTAGGATTTATCTTAAAAAGCCGATAAATTTTTTTAAAAATATGTATACGTTAACTAATGTAACTTAATATCTATCTAGATAACATTAGTTAACGTATACATATTTTTAAAAAAAATTTATCGGCTTTTTAAGATAAATCCTAGGATTTTTTTTTATGATTTTATCCATATAAATATTCCCCAATAATGATAATTTAACCGGAATAATTCTCAAGGAATCTAATTGTTCCTGCCCAATAATAAATGGCACTCGCATACAATTTATAGTTCTAAGTATTGGCACAGTTCTCTCACCAACAATTTATTAAAAATTTATAAATAATTTTGTTTTTAAATTGAGAACATTTTTTAATCATTTAGAAGAAAAAAGACTTCTGTTTTCGAGGCATTTTTGCATCCGATAGAATATTTTAAATTATCATTATTGGGGAATATTTATATGGATAAAATCATAAAAAAAAATCCTAGGATTTATCTTAAAAAGCCGATAAATTTTTTTAAAAATATGTATACGTTAACTAATGTAACTTAATATCTATCTAGATAACATTAGTTAACGTATACATATTTTTAAAAAAATTTATCGGCTTTTTAAGATAAATCCTAGGATTTTTTTTATGATTTTATCCATATAAATATTCCCCAATAATGATAATTTAACCGGAATAATTCTCAAGGAATCTAATTGTTCCTGCCCAATAATAAATGGCACTCGCATACAATTTATAGTTCTAAGTATTGGCACAGTTCTCTCACCAACAATTTATTAAAAATTTATAAATAATTTTGTTTTTAAATTGAGAACATTTTTTAATCATTTAGAAGAAAAAAGACTTCTGTTTTCGAGGCATTTTTGCATCCGATAGAATATTTTAAATTATCATTATTGGGGAATATTTATATGGATAAAATCATAAAAAAAAATCCTAGGATTTATCTTAAAAAGCCGATAAATTTTTTTAAAAATATGTATACGTTAACTAATGTAACTTAATATCTATCTAGATAACATTAGTTAACGTATACATATTTTTAAAAAAATTTATCGGCTTTTTAAGATAAATCCTAGGATTTTTTTTTATGATTTTATCCATATAAATATTCCCCAATAATGATAATTTAACCGGAATAATTCTCAAGGAATCTAATTGTTCCTGCCCAATAATAAATGGCACTCGCATACAATTTATAGTTCTAAGTATTGGCACAGTTCTCTCACCAACAATTTATTAAAAATTTATAAATAATTTTGTTTTTAAATTGAGAACATTTTTTAATCATTTAGAAGAAAAAAGACTTCTGTTTTCGAGGCATTTTTGCATCCGATAGAATATTTTAAATTATCATTATTGGGGAATATTTATATGGATAAAATCATAAAAAAAAATCCTAGGATTTATCTTAAAAAGCCGATAAATTTTTTTAAAAATATGTATACGTTAACTAATGTAACTTAATATCTATCTAGATAACATTAGTTAACGTATACATATTTTTAAAAAAATTTATCGGCTTTTTAAGATAAATCCTAGGATTTTTTTTTATGATTTTATCCATATAAATATTCCCCAATAATGATAATTTAACCGGAATAATTCTCAAGGAATCTAATTGTTCCTGCCCAATAATAAATGGCACTCGCATACAATTTATAGTTCTAAGTATTGGCACAGTTCTCTCACCAACAATTTATTAAAAATTTATAAATAATTTTGTTTTTAAATTGAGAACATTTTTTAATCATTTAGAAGAAAAAAGACTTCTGTTTTCGAGGCATTTTTGCATCCGATAGAATATTTTAAATTATCATTATTGGGGAATATTTATATGGATAAAATCATAAAAAAAAATCCTAGGATTTATCTTAAAAAGCCGATAAATTTTTTTAAAAATATGTATACGTTAACTAATGTAACTTAATATCTATCTAGATAACATTAGTTAACGTATACATATTTTTAAAAAATTTATCGGCTTTTTAAGATAAATCCTAGGATTTTTTTTTATGATTTTATCCATATAAATATTCCCCAATAATGATAATTTAACCGGAATAATTCTCAAGGAATCTAATTGTTCCTGCCCAATAATAAATGGCACTCGCATACAATTTATAGTTCTAAGTATTGGCACAGTTCTCTCACCAACAATTTATTAAAAATTTATAAATAATTTTGTTTTTAAATTGAGAACATTTTTTAATCATTTAGAAGAAAAAAGACTTCTGTTTTCGAGGCATTTTTGCATCCGATAGAATATTTTAAATTATCATTATTGGGGAATATTTATATGGATAAAATCATAAAAAAAAATCCTAGGATTTATCTTAAAAAGCCGATAAATTTTTTTAAAAATATGTATACGTTAACTAATGTTATCTAGATAGATATTACATATAATTATTTGAAAACAAAATTATTTTACTCATCGATATTTCATTTTTTTGACAACTTTAAGATATTACATATAATTATTTGAAAACAAAATTATTTTACTCATCAATATTTCATTTTTTTAAAAACTTAAACACTAAACTTATTAAAAAAATGAAATATCGAGGAGTAAAATAATTTTGTTTTCAAATAACTATATGTAATATCTTAAAGTTCTTAAAAAAATTAAATATCGAGGCTTAAAGTAATTTTGTTTTCAAATAATTATATGCAATATCTATCTAGATAACATTAGTTAATGTTTATAAAATTAAGGGGATGGTGGGCTTTCAAATTACTAAAAATCGAATAAAAATTAGAATTTTTTTTGGTGTATTAATATGTTAAAAATATGTAAATGTTAGAATAAAACGCATTTAAAATATGTAGTGAAACGTAAAATGAAAACTTGGTGGCTTTAGAAAAGTAAGTATTAAAGGTTTGTGGAAAAACATCTTTTAAATGGCTTTTTCTCAAAATGAGAAATTTCCAGATTTGCAAATCTTTAAAATGCTCCTTGCAACATAATTTTTGATGAAATTTTATAAAATTTATAAGAAAGACTCCTCTAATATATCGAAATAAAGTTATGTATCTATTTCAGATTTCGACATCATTTAGATTTTCAAAATTTATCTTAAGTGCAGAAAAGTACAAAAATCTCACGGAAATTCTGAGTAGAGGCATAAAAATATTTCCTTAAAATTAACTATTCGACGAAAGTACAAAGTAATACATAACTCTGTTGAAAATGTATTTATAAGATATATAAAGGCAAAATTAAAGAGGAGAGTTAAAAAGTGGATCGCAAGGAGCATTTAAAAAAATTTAATTTCAATTTTTTAAATATTTCTTTTAAAAATATTTATAAAATTAAATATTTATAATATTTTTAAATATTTATAAAAAAAGTTTAATATGGTTATACTTTAATGAATATAAATGCTAAATTTCATAGCTCTGAGGTAAAATTTTCAAAAATCGTTTGTAATGTTTACCATCTCCTTAAATCTAAAATCATGATGAAAGGACACGTGTCGATATTCATGTATTTACAATCCATCCCTTACATTAAAAAAAAAAAACCTTTTTTCCTTATCAAATTAACAGTAACATTCTAAAGCTTGTCGGTGTGTTTAAAACAGTTGTCGACGATATCAAAAACCAGTTTCATGTGATGAATAGACATGATAATATCTTTATAAATCCTCATAATGGCATACTTTATACGTTACAGGATAAAGCAGTGTACAGACATAACGATGGAAGATTTAATAACAGTGCACCATGAAATGGGACATATTCAATATTTCTTGCAGTATGCAAGGCAACCAAATGTTTTCCGAGAGGGAGCAAATCCAGGTAAGTCAGAGGTGCAAAATATAAGTTTAGTTTAACCCTTCAGTGGGCGCGCCCGTGTACAGAGTGTAACATTTTCGTAATTTTGGATGGTTTGTTTTTACATGTAAGGTTTGAATGTTCTAAGCAGTTTCTATTTATAGATAGATATACCCTTTCTAATGCAGGTCTGATATTCTCATCCTTGTATTTCTTTCCATTCATTGGTAGTCGTGATTTAACCGTGGTAAACCAACGATTATACTGGATTACAATACGACAAAAGCAGAAGTTGATGTAGTCGATCAAAAAGTATCGAAACAAAATAATTATTTGTTTATTATTAATTTATTATAAATTATTTATTTATTATAATTTATTTATTAATTTATTATAATTTATTATAATAAATTATAATAATAATTATTATAAATATAATTTTTTGTTCATATTCTTTAAAATAAATAAATAATTAATTATCATTATTTTTTTATTAATTTATTATAATTTATTTATTTATTATTAATTTATTTTTTATTATTAATTTATTTAAATAATTTTATAAAAATAATAAATTTAAGCTTTATTATTTTTTAGGTTTTTGGACATAATGCGAAACCATTTACAGGTTGTTCTTAGATCCAATAAAGCGGAGAGTTTTGAAATAAGGCGATTGTATCTGCATTGTATCTGCATTTGGCCTTTAATTATAAATATATCTCAATATTATCGACATTTTATATCTTGTCATAAAACGCAGAATTATTATTTTCAATTTGAGAAAAAAAGCTTATTGAAAAAGGAATAATCAAGGTTGAAAGAGAAGTTGCACTTTGTGCCACGCGCGCCTGCTGGTGTTCCAAAAATTGACGCACCCGCTGAAGGGTTAATGGAAACGGTCCTAGAAAGAAACTTTTGTATGAACTTTCGTGAAATTCTTTTAGGGTGAAGAGGAACTGTTAATCATTAAACTTTATGTAGGCTGACCTTATATGGTCTTATATAGGTAGAAATAAGCTTGCAATTTAAGAGAACTCCTGTTACTACTTCTCATTGTAAGTAGGCGTTAGAGCAGGTGTTTAATACCTTTTTCAATTCCTACTATTAGTTCACACTCTCCCTATATATATCTTGTTCAAATTTTTAATCGTTAATAAAATACTTTTTATTCATCCACTCAAGTTCAAATACATTTTTTTAAACTTGTAGTGGATGACACTTGATGTTAATACAGTTTTTTCAAATATTAATTCATTAATTAAATTTAATTAATCGATTTTAGCTTTAGACCTAGAGCGTCTCCTGCTCTTGAATAGTAATTTCCCTCTTCTTATTCTGTAAACGGTAGCACTGCGGTAGCGCGGGCTCCTCCCGCCCTGTAGGTTGCGGGATCGAATCCCCAACCTGACAAACTTTTTCTCTCTGTCCCCCCCCCCCTCCTAATCTCGCACAGTAGGCAAGGTTCTGGCAGGCAATCCTTTTTTTCAATTCCTACTATTAGTTCACACTCAAATTTTTCTTTGTTGACCTAAGTAGGAATTGAATTTAAAAAATTTTGTTCTTATATTACTTGTTTCATACATAGACCCCTTTTTAAAGAACGATTTTCTTCATAGACCCTCTCACATTTTTCTTTATAATATACAGCATGCAACATAATTATTATACTAATAATTGCACATAAAACACTTAAAGATAACAATTTGACTAAGAATAAGAACAAAAAAAATTAGAAAAAGTGGCTCATTAGGTTTATGTTTTACTATTTTTGTACGTTTTGCTTTTTAATTTGACAATTATAAACAAGATTTCAGAAAAACAGATTGTAATTGCACAAAAGTTCGATTTAAATTAATGTTGTGGTTGTGCTTGATGCTTTGCAACAATTTTTTTAATGTTTGGCTTGAAATTGCTTATCATAGTAGAGTCACTAACTAACATAACGAATATAAATATATATTTTACTAAACAATTTTACTGATATCAATTTTTTTTAAAGATTCCTTACATTCCACTCTAAAATTAAATCATAATACAAAATTGAGTTTTTTGAAGGTTTTAAGCTGATCTCCCCCCCCCCCTTAAGGTCCAGTGGATTTCTCCAGTTCTGCCTAGTGTTGGTACAAAAATAAAAGCCGACGGCGGCTTTCGAGGCATATACAAAAGCGTCGTGACATTCGACTATAGATGCGTGGATCACTCCGCCTAATGCAAATCTATTTTTATACATTTTAAAACGAATATTATTATCTAATAATTACATTCTTAAAAAAATAAATTAAATTTTAAAACAGAAAATGTTATCGTCGACCCCCAATGGACCCCTGCCATTTGACAGATTAAGCAATCTTTTCCGTTTAAATTTAATTCATTTCTCATACTACCCGAATGAATGCATCGTGTATTCATCAAAACAGCGGTCCAGTTGTGGACATTAGCTATTTGTCTGTGTGATCTCAACGAACTATATTTGTGTACCATTGTACTTCGCCAGTGTAATAGTGGATTGCTATACACGAAGGTAATTCATTACGTGTGGGTTGGAAATATAGTTAAAACTATGGCATGTCTCTTTTCTGTATCGTATAAATGCTCGTTCATAAGACTATAAAACAGTTCTTTATTTTTTTCAATCTATAAGCGTAATTTTCATAACCAAGAAAGTATATCTTTGATCTGTTAGCACAAAGGATTTAATGGATTATTATGTCAATATGTAGCAACTTCATGGAAAAAAAAAACTAACATTTTTCTCGAACTGATTACTTATGTTGCGTTCCATTGTATTTGATACAGGTTTTCTCAGATTTAATATAAAGTTACACATTAGTAAACTTCATAGTAAAGTTTTAAAATGATATTTAAAGGATGCTTTTAAAACGGATATTATTATCTAATAATAATTTGAACAGCTTGAGTCTTCTTTTCCTTGTATATTATCTGGTAGCAAGCCAGATTTTCCTGAATACGACGATCTACGCTTGTGAATCATTCTTCATTTGGATTCATTGTTTCTAACTGTTGTAATACTTTCTTAATATGTTGAAAAGTTGAAGCAATTTTTTCAAAACAAATTTTTTTATTGTACTTCGGCTTGTTAGTTCGTTTATTTCATTTCAAAGTTTATTACACTTCTATTTTTTTTTTGTGGCACTTATACTATTTCCAGCCATACTGGGAATAAAATGTATGCATTTCAGTTCGTAGATAAAAATCAAACCGCTACATTTTTAACAATACAAAATAGTTAGCAATATTTTTATGTGATAATAATGAGAAGTCACGATTGGGCACTTGTTAACGTTTTCCTTACTGTTTGGGATAGCATGTATCCCAAGAATACGGGCCCAGTGAATATATATATATATATATATTTATATATATATATATATATATTTATATATATTATATATATATACTATACATATATATATATATATATATATATATATATATATATATATATATATATATTATATATATATATTATATATATATATATATATATATATATATATATATATATTATATATATATATTATATATATATATTATATATATATATATATATATATATATATATATATATATATATATATATATATATATTTATATATATATATATATATATATACTATATATATATATAATATATATATATATACTATACATATATATATAATATATATATATATATACTATACATATATATATAAATATATATATATATATATACTATACATATATATATATATATATATATATATATATATATATGTGTGTGTGTGTGTGTGTGTGTGTTCGTTCCTTCATTCATTCTTCGGATACATGCTATTCCACCCCGTATGGAAAAGATTAACTCGCAAATAAAGGTTTATTTGATTTATCGTGTGAATATCGAAACTAATGCATTTTTATTATTGCGTCATAAATTTGTGCGGTATTGCAGAATATTGCATCATATTTTTTAATAATTAGTAATATATATAGGTATGTACTGTACATTCAAGGAACAATATTTTTGAGGAAAAAAAAAATAAAAATATTTAAAAATAAAAATTTCGGTCATAAGTGTGAGCGGTCATAAGTCGAGGAATACCTGTATATACTTATTTATAACAGTAAAATATTGATTACGACTCAAATATTTGCGGTTTGAAAACTGAGATCCTAAAATATCATAGTTTTATGCTTTCAATACTTTATGATGAAGTATGCCAGATTTATAACAACTCGGGTGATATTTTAGGGTTCCATGAAGCTATTGGAGACGTCTTAGCACTTTCTGTTTCTACTCCAAAACATCTGAAGTCTATCGGATTATTAGACGAAGTAGCCGATGATCCAGGTTGGTTGCCATTACATTTATCCAGTAAAACATTTGATATTTAATTTAAGCTTAATGTTTATGATGCAATTTATTAAAAGTTAAGAAATTGTCTCAAACTTAAGACAGATTTTAATATTTATATGAATAATTATCAGCTATGCCTTACAATGTTTCGGAGTTCAATTAGCCGCCAGAAATCCTTTTGACACAATGCATTACTTTTTCAGAGGGAGACTTGAATTTCCTGCTTTACACTGCTTTGGACAAAGTTTCTTTCTTGCCATCTGGATACCTTATCGATTTATGGAGGTGGGGTCTCTTTAGTGGAGATATCAAGCCGGAAGAAATGAACTCAAAATGGTGGAATCTCAGGTAAAACTTTTTTGAAGTCAGTTACAATATTAGCTAAAAGTTCCCTTTCTTCTGTATTTTAATGGATTAGCACTAAAGCATATGACATTTCTGATGTATATTTAAATACACACGCATATATACACACACACACACACACATATATATATATATATATATATATATATATGACACAGTGCTTGCACCGTGTATCTTTATCTAATTAATTAATCTAAAAGCAGTCATCAAAGTAAGCCTGTGGCAAAGAGCTAATACTGAAATAACATTCAAAGAACATTTTTTCTCAACATTACTTAAAAAAATTTAATCAACCCAGCTAATTCGCTGTTTTCCATCATCTCTCAGCTCAAGACACGCGACCACGTCGAACGGCGGACAACTCTAATCTATGCTTTGTTCTTTTTCGCGCTCTGCAATTACGCTGCCGAAGCATCTTGTGACATGGCTGAGTCAGCCATCACGTGCTTTCGAACATTCGATGATTGCGTTAGGCCGGCGTGTACAACTTTTGTAGCACGACTAACGTCTAAATGGTAATCCACTTCTCGCTATGTCTCCCGTAGCATATCAGGAGTTATCAGACTTTTTTGCTTGGGGATTCATTCAATCCCTTTGTGTATAAGCAAAAATGGAAACCGTGGATGTATGCGATGAAGAAGCGTATCATTCAAGCAATTCGTGTAATAACTCCTGATATGCTACGAAACACTTGGAGAGAACTGGATTGCCATTTAGACGTTTGTCGTGTTACAAAAGGTGCCCACATTGAAATCTATGATACTATGATCGAAGTCTATGATTGATATTAAAACTTGGTGAGATGTTCTTTCTATTTAAATAATATTTTTTAAAATTCTAATGCGTAGTTCCGTAAAAATAAGCCATGACTTTTGGATACTTTTAACCCGGACATCCTGTATTTTACTGTGGATGTTATCTAAAAATTAAGAAATCCTGCCTATTTAAAAGATATCGATTGTAACTGTAAAATATTACGAATTGATTTTAACAGCTAAACTTACTGATTTTGACGTTGAATCTGTAATATAGTTTAATTTTCACATGTACTTATCATAATTCGATAAGAATTTTATATTATTTTATTAACGTTTTCTTCCTTTATTAACTCATACTGTTACGAATTTTACGAGTCTATAGTGATCTAGCCAAATATGATAGTTATCGCCAAATTGCCAATGGATTTGGTGACTTAATTTAGTCGCCAAATTTGGCGATATTCCACCAAATTTGGCGATATGGCGACAAATGGTCGCTAACTTGCCGTCTAGACATTTCTGGAAGCTTCTAGAGGTATCTAGCTGGATGACCTATAGGGGGCGCTTTGGAAGTCTATAAATATACCTGACATTGGCATTGGAACTCAGTTCCTTTCTATTGAGATTTGAATGTGTGTTGAAAGTGCGTTAGGCGTGTATTGTATTGAAGACTGGTATCCCGACTTGTGTTATTTGTGATTCCTGCTGTATAGAAGACAGCTGTTACGTGTTTTCTGTTTGAATTTGTGTATGCGCCTGAAGGATTTACAGAATAATAAATTTTATTTTGTGTGCAGTTTGTGAAGAGAGTTTTTTGTCAATCCTAACGAACTCAGGAAAACGGAACAATACACACCTAAAAGAGTAAAATAAAGAAAAATAAACATTTAAAAAGAAGAAAAGAATGTATTTACTTGTAAATAGATTTAGCTTTATTATCAATTCAGAGAATTTTATTTCTTTTTAGATTAAAATACCAGGGAGTTTGTCCACCCGTTAAGCGAACAGACACCGATTTCGACCCAGGAGCAAAATTCCATGTACCTGGAAACGTGCCTTACATCAGGTAATAATTGTTTCTTGTTATATACTAGGGGCTTTGCCCCTAGGCTCGCTACGCTCGCCCCTCTGTTATGGCTAATAGTGAGATACATAGGGGTGATTCTCGGGCAATGTAACAGCTTCCATCCATTTACTGTTGTCACCCTTATGCGAAGGGCGTTTCATCACTGTTGAATTATCAGCTTTAAAATTCAATTAAAATTCGAAAATTTAAGATATAGTCTTGAAATAAGGTTTATATGAATAAGAAAGCTTTCAGCTTCCAGATGATGTAAATATTTTCTTTGTAAGATAAAATCTCGAGGAGCATCGATATTACATCCACTTTGGGGACGATATTTCTTGAAAAACTGTCTTTCATTTTTTGATAAAAATATTATTCTGTTTTAAAATATTTTTAAACAAATGAGGTCTAGTTTGAAAGAGAAATGTCTGTAGTCTTAGATTGTAAAAAGATCAAAATTCTACGATGATTTTTTGGCGAGTTTTCGTAATCTGAAGACGAAAACGTCAATATTTCTTGAAAAAGTGTGTTTCATTTTTGGATGAAAATATTAGTCTTTTTTAAATTATTTTTAAACAGATGCGGTCTAGTTTGAAAGAAAAATGTCTGTAGTCTTAGATTGTAAAAAGATCAAAATTCTACGATCCTTTTTTGGCGAGTTATCGTAATCTGAAGACGAAAAAGTCAATATTTCTTGAAAAAGTGTGTTTAATGTTTGGATGAAAATATTAGTATGTTTTAAAACATTTTTAAACAAATGGGGTCTATTTTGAAAGAGAAATGTTTGTATTCTTAGATTGTAAATAAATAAGAAAAATTAAAACTTAAAGTCCGACGAAGATGAGACATGTCTTACTTTGTTCCCCACATTTTTCGGCATCTATTGGTATGGGTCTCGACTCCATACCCCCAGCGGTTTTGGAGGAGATAGCGTAACAAGCTTTTGACAGCGGCGGCAGTGGCGGCGAGTGTTACTTTTTTATAGAATAGAGAGAGTGAATTAAACATTAGTTATGCAACACATAAACGTACATTTCCTTCAGTTTTGTTTAAGTAGAACATTAGACTGGATGGGCCAGAGTGCCATTAAAGACTGTTCTTTCAAATAAACCCGTTTTATTTTAAAAATGTATATACATAGCACACTCAGTGCTTTATCTTTTCCAAAAGATTTAACTTGTATGCTATAGCTCAGCCTGTAAAGTTATAAGCTTTATAACAAAAGCGCGAGTTTGATTTGGTGTCTAGACAATTTCAAATTGAACGTCTCCAGAATCGATTAATCAAATGTAAATACTGTTAACGAAGAAACATCGCTTTTATTTTGGAAAGAGAATATAATCGCTGGTTTTGTATTTAAAACAAAAGGCTATTGTAACTAACGTTATTTTACAGACTTTTATTTTACAGGCTGAAAAAGTATATACCTTGAATATTGTTTATAAATATTACAGATCTATCATGTGGTTTTGAAAACTAGGACCATGAAATTAAGGGGTCAGGTACCTTTTAAAGACCAAGAGACTCGAAAATCATATCCTTATTTTCAATAATCAGTAGTTACTAAAATAAATTACTAAGAAATATGAAAATTTTAACGTGAGTTAAACACTCTTTCTTATTTATAAATATGGCTCTCGATTTTTTCTAGCTGGAAGAGAAATTTTTTTAATTGTTTAAAATGTTAACCATTGTTTTTTTCCATTGTTATGTCATTGCGCACATGATATCACCAGAAGTGTTGGCTAGAATACAATGAAATTTGATACACGTCCAATATAAACACGCATTATTAAAATGACGAACCATCATGTCATTCCTACCATAAATTTTTGAATTACACTAAAATTCATAAAAAAAATTTCTGAAATTTTAAAATTTAAAAAAAAATTATGAAGAACTAAGAATTTTGATTTCAAACTTCGTCATTTTAAAGATATATTATACAACTTAATTTTTAAAAAAATGTATATTCATTAATATACGGACACAAGTCTGCGCGTAATAACATAACATTGAAAAAACAATGGTTGAAATTATTTAAAAAAATTATGTTCAAGCTAGAAAAAATTAAGAGCCATATTTATAAAGAAGAAAGTGTGTTTAACTCACACTAAAATTTTCATATTCCTGAATAAAAAATTTCCATAACTACTGATGATTTAAAATATTTGTCGAGTCTCTTAGCTTCTAAAAGGTACCTGACCCCTAATATTGTTACTATGAAATTACAAAATTGAATCAAACTGTTTTAGCTATAATAACATGGAATTCTTCAATACGTTCCCACAATCTGCTAAGAATGCGTCAAAAAAATTTCAGGTAATCTCTTCTAACGAAACTACCGCGGGTTATTAACGTAGGATTACTTATGGTTTCTTACCTCTTTTGTATGTATATATATATATACACACACACACATAATATATATATATATATATATATATATATATATGTATGTATGTATGTGTATATGTATATGTATATGTATATTTATATGTATGTGTATGTGTATGTGTATATGTATGTATATGTATATGTATATGTATATGCATATGCATATGCATATGTATATGTATATGTATGGCGCAGTTTGGTACTTTTCTGTTTAATTGTTTACTGATTTCCCAAGCGATACAGACTAGGTTTGGCACGCTGCCAAAATTATAACTCGCGACGACGGACTGTTTTAGCGTCTGAAATTTTGCTTTCGGGAGGACCGTTATGAAGGAACGGAATCCTGTGTTAAAACAAGAATCAGAACTGATGCCATTTCAGACTGCTTGATGGTTCAATGATGTTTTATGAGAAAAAATAGAACACATGAAAAAGAAACCTTTTCAATTTAAAGTTAATGCAGTCTTAATTAATGTCGGATCTTCAACACAAACTTAAGGCAGATAAATTCTATTTTCCTTGTATCGAGGTTTTTCTCCCCTCTGAGTACAGTAAAATCCAACTAACTGATTCATTTTCTCCCCTAGGTACTTCGTGAGCTTTGTCATCCAGTTCCAATTCCACAAAGTGTTGTGCGACGCCGCTGGCCACACAGGACCCCTCTACAAGTGTGATATTTACAGGTCAAGGGAAGCTGGACAGATCTTAAGGTACACGCGCAGTTTTCAAAATCATGTTATCCCGTATAAATGCGGACTCGAACTGCTTACTGAGTAATATACTATATATATAAAACAGTTCCGTAACTGACTGACTGACTGACTGACATACAACGCACAGACCAAACCGTTAGACCTAAAGGGCTGAAATTTTGCATGGCGATTCTTCTTATGGTGTAGGGGTGCAATAAGAAAGATTTTTGAAAAATTCTTCTTAGATTTTTTTTAATTACAGCTGATTAAAATTTTTTAATTAAAGCTGATTTAGTAACTTTTTTTTAAGTTTGCGTGTAAAATAATAATTTGAGGGTTATAAAATTTATATCACGAGAAAGATCATAAAAATTCCTTTAAAATGAAATCTTTTTCGATTCTTTGCCTCCATTTTCTGATATTTCGTGAATTTTTAAAGATTAATTTTTAGAATTTAATTTATTAAACGCTGATCTCGTGATTTATTTTTCTGGTACTTTAAATAAATTTATCGTCACGTGATAACAACGAAATAAACAAAAAAAAATTTTTTTTTCTTGCTAATGCGGCAGACGATTGGACATTATCCAAAAAAATATTAAAATACAGTAAAAGATATGTTTCTCAAACTGTACTATATTAACTGTATTATATTCCTTAGTATGTCCTATTAGATTTAATTTGAATATATATATATATATATATATATATATATATATATATATATATATATATACATATATATATACATATATATATATATATATACATATATATATATATATATACATATATATATATATATACATATATATATATATATATACATATATATATATATACATATATATATATATACATATATATATATATATATATATATATATATATATATATATATATATATATATATATATATATATATATATATATATATATATATATATATATATAGTTTTTTTCGCATTAATTGCTTACATTGACCGTTGTATTTAATTTGAATGTACTCCGTAGCGAAGTGTGGGTGTTCAGCTAGTCTCTTATATTCTTATATTTCCAGTCAAGTGATGGAACTGGGCAGCTCCGAGCACTGGTCCGAGGCTATGAAGATTATGACGGGCGGAGCTACCAACAAGATGGACGCCGGCCCCATTTTGGAATACTTCGAACCTCTCTTGCAATTCTTGAAGGAACAAAATCGAAATGAAACTCTCGGATGGCGATCGAGTGATGCAACTGTGTGCCCCTAGAATTTTTTTTTCCGAATGTTTAATTCGCAAGGCGAGTGATCAACTCCTAAGGACTATTTAAACCTAGTTATTCAGCATTTTCGCCTGTTTTTTTTGTTCTTAAAAGTTTCGCCAAAATATTAAGTATATATTTCGTATGGGTGAAGAACCCGTTTGAGTTGTAAATAACTGCTCTAAATCATTTCAGTGTTATTTCTTGCTTTCCGAAAACAGTCATTTTTGTTAATTCATCTTTGATATCGCAAGTTATGCTAATATTACTTTAAAACAAAAGCGTACTTCTTGAGATACTCTCAACTGCAGGATGTTCGATTCGTGTTAAAGAGGCATGAAATGAATTTTTATATCGTATTTAGCCAAAGAGCAAGATTTAATCTAAAAGGAATTTAAAAAAGAATTCTGTTATATTCACGATGTCATAAACAAATTTTACTAGGTGGCCCCTTGCGACCTTTTCACATGCGATTAAAGTACGATAAATTTTATATCGAGGTTTGTAGTAGGATAAAAGAGGAACCCGTTCATTTGTAGCAATTGTGTATTTGTCAAATAGCAATGGTGCGCAAGGATAATACAAAACCAATAAACAAAACGCCTTTGGCCACAATATTGGAGGTGAAACATTAGACTAAACAGGGGAACATGAGATGTATAAACGTCAAAACACCTTTGTAAACAATGTTAAAAGTTAAATATGACACAAACTCGAGGAAAATGTGATATATACATTACAAATCCTCTTTGTGCACACTATTTGTCTGTGGCGTTTCGACGCATCCAGAAAAAGAACTTTGGGGCCAAAAGTCAATTTTTCACTTCGATTTTCAAACAAATAATACAATGTGTTATTCTGAATTTACAATTTGTCAGAAGCGGAAAAACTAATCCTTAAAATGGTACATCATTTATCGATTTTAGTAAGTACAAAGGGATAAAACAAAAAAAAACCTTTTAGAAATAATATATATGGTTTTTCCCATGCAAAAAGAATAATGTACACGTACGCGGATGTTGCCAATAAAGAAACTCATTAATAAAAACACAGAATGATAATAAAAGTAAACGATTTTTTAAATTTTAAAAGTTCATTGCGATTGATAATGGTAAAATAAAAAAAAGCTAGCGTGCGCGCCATCTAGGGGAAGAAAAATTATTTATAATGTTTATACTTCGATTATTAAACAAACAATAAGATGTGTCATTCTAAATTAACAATGCGCCAGAAGCGAAGATCTTAATCTTTAAAATGGTCCCTCATTTATCGATTTTGGTTAAGTATGAAGAGAGAAAAGGGAATGAAACAAAAAAACACCTTTTAGAAATAATATATATAGATGATAAAAATTCTACCACAATTTTTTAATTGAATAACTGGATTATTTGGTAATGATGTGCATTTTTTAAACACTAGAAATAACTACATTTTTTTCAATTATGGTTAAGTAAGAAATAACTATAATTACCATAATTTAACGATTCTTTAACTTACATTAGGGAAATTTTATCTAAAGGGATTTCAGAACTACTCTAAATGGATTTCAGAAATATTATGCTTATATTTGTAGCGTTACAGATGCATTTTTAAAAATAAATTTTCACAAAAATCGGTAAAACCAACTTGCTTGGAAAGGATCTGCATTTATTTTCTTAAAGATTATAAAAAATAAATACTGTTCAGAAATACTTAACGTAAGATTTTTCATAAATACAAAAAAAAATTTGTATAAATAAAATATAAATATTTTAATACCGAAATATATTTTTTCACCATAAATACCTGTTTTTTATACATCATACTTGAGATCCTATCCGATTTTAGGAGCTTAACTTTTTATTATTTGACTCCAGTGTACTCTTTATATTATTGACTCCAGTGTCGTGTTTCAAGGATTTTTAAGAAATATAATTCCGTTTAAAGTATTATAATTAAAACAAAATTAACTTCTAGTTTTTTTACGTATACCTGGTTTACCAATTTGCTCGGAAAGTGTTGGGCTATTTTTAAAAGATTCCAAAAAAAAAATGTATAATATAACAACGTTTAAAATTTCTTTTATGAATTATTAATTTTTAATGAATATAACACCTTATATTCTAAATCCTCTATGCTTTAATATTTTTTTTTCTTGTGTAGGTTTTAATGTTGGTTTTTATAATCTAGCTGAACACTTCCAAATTTGCAGTATTCCACTAAATTACTCGCGACTCCAGGGTACAGTCAGATATTTTTTACACGCAGATGAGTTTGAAGAGACAAAAAATTAGCATATTAAATTAAATATTTGTGGTAGCAACTTTTTTTCTGCTTATAATTTTAGGACTAACAGGAGGTTTTTTTTAATAATTCTAGAAGGAAAAGAAAGAGAAAAAAACTTAGTATGTAGAAAAAATAAAACGGAAAAAATGCTTGTAAAAAAAAAGTTCCTTGGCTGTAAAAATTGAGTAGCATAAAAACATTTAATGAAATTTCAAATCCGTTTTTAATTAAGTTGCTTTGAAATTTATTAAAAGTTAAAATGTGCTACTTGCTAGAGCCATTAAATTTAAAAGGATATATCCGGTGCATTAGCATTTTAATTCTTTCACGTACAGACATTCAGCGATATTCACTTTTTCAAATGCCTGTTATATTAAAAAAAAATAGTTCTGCAGCTGCGTAGTATCTCAAAGAGTAATAATAAGTTGTTAACTCTGAATAAACTACATAAATAAATATTTTTTACTTTTTTGAATAGTGCTGAAGGTTTCAATGTAAGTATGTAAAAAAAAAACAGGAAAGGGTTCTAAGAGATCAAACATTTCCGTTAAATGCCATTGAAAAACCTTCCTTTTGAAAAGGTTTAGGGAAACGTTCAGAGAAAATGTTTGTTTTATGTCTCATGTTTTTAGGGTGTTTTTATTATTTATTGCAGCAGTTTTTTTTCTATGTTATGTTTGTTAATACTGAATTTTTGTCTGTTTGTTCCGAAATAAAATTAGATTTTAGAAATGGTTTTCTCTTTTTTTTTAACATTGCAATCATACAGAAATTCTTTTTGATGTGAATGGATTAAAATCATAGCAGACGTTCTAGTAAAATTTATAGCTAAATAAATATTTATCCAAGCACAAATACATATTTGAAATGAAAGAAAAATGCTTTATAGTTCATAAATTTTGCCTTCCCAATTTACTTCATGGGAATCTTAGATTACAAGCAGAGTTGATTTTTAAGCAAGCAATAAAAATAAAACGTAACAAAAGTTATATAATTCCCTCTTTGAAGTTCGTCATGCTACTTCACGGACTATTTAACTTTTTCAACAAACAGACCTCTTTGATGTATAAAACATTCGAATTCACTCGCGTATTTCGTGCATATCTATGTAACTCGTGTCCAGAATGGTTTGCCTTTCACCGAAAAACCTAATAAAGCTTTAGTAAATAGAATAAATTAGCTGAAATGATCGGATTAGATGTTTAGTTACCGCATTAAAGCTATTAATTCCAGTATTCCAATGATTGTCGAGCAGGATTGAAAGAATTTTTTTAATAATTGAAAAAGAATATTTATATTCTCCGTAATTGAAAGAGAAATATATTTACTTTGCTGTCTTATTCTTTTTGTTCACCGACAGAAATTATTTGCGTTTGAAACGCAGTATATCTCACTATCCCCGAATGCTTAAAATTTAAAAATATCTATATATTTAAGTTGCAAAGCCGACTTTTTGGGCAGTCCGTGAGAGAAAACTACTGCATCAAATGACTTCGTTTTGGTCTTAAACGAAAGATTGTAATCTGTAGATTTGTCAAATTTGGTTTTTGTAAACTCGATTTCTATTAATGAGCAATAATTTACAATTGAAAATTCCTTTCTGCGCACGCTCAGTGACACGTTTAAATCTGGCTTTAGATACTCACTAAGCACGAGGCCGTTTAAACACAGTAATTTGTTTCTGCGCATTATTTTGATATCTGCGCATGATCAGTCGCATGTTTAAATCTGACTTTAGATACTCACTAAGCACGAGGCCGTTTAAACACAGTAATTTGTTTCTGCGCATTATTTTGATTTCTGCGCATGCTCAGTGACATGTTTAAATCTGACTTTAGATACTCACTAAGCACGAGGCCGTTTAAACACAGTAATTTGTTTCTGCGCATTATTTTGATTTCTGCGCATGCTCAGTGGCATGTTTAAATCTGACTTTAGATACTCACTAAGCACGAGGCCGTTTAAACACAGTAATTTGTTTCTGCGCATTATTTTGATTTCTGCGCATGCTCAGTGACATGTTTTAATGATAAACGCGTTTATTACGAGGAGTGTTTCTAGATCTTTTTCTGCTATTTTTATTTTTACCATGTTTTTATTAACTTGCTTTCTTGTGTGTTTGTCCAGCACAAATCTTGGAATCGATTATTAACTAACTTTCCGACTAGCTATACATTTGAAACTCTTAGAATAGCTCAGAACACGATGACAATGCATTTTTTAAATACTTTTCGCCATCATTAAGCAGAATTAAATTAATTTTCAGTTAACTTTGTTTTGTAGACTGGTGCAGCCATCTATTGGCCGGAACGGGAACGAAAAGTTAAATGCCAGTTTACTTCTAATTAACTTCATTTTCTTTCAAGTTGATGGGATAATTCATCAAAAAAATTTTAACAAAGTATTTATTAATACATACAATTGTCAAGTGATTCAACAGAAAATTTAAAAACATGGAATGTAAAAAGTTCGTTTTATCTTGTAATTATTATGATAATTATGTTTGTGAAATATAAGATTAAACCTGCTGAAAATTGTTTATTTCGCGCCATTTAATGAGCGATAATTTACAATTAAAAAAAATTGCTTTCTGCGCACGCTCAGTGACATGTTTAAATCTGGCTTTAGATACTCACTAAGCACGAGGCCGTTTAAAAATAGTAATGTGTTTCTGCGCATTATTATGATTATCGACATTTGGCAATGATTTGTTGAGTATAATTTGTGTATGAGTACATTTATTTACTATCGAGCCGTCCTGTTTTGACGGGTACTAACTAGTATTATTTACGTTGGTTTAAACAATTGACAAGATACCAGATTTAAAAAAAAAATCTTTCTCTGTTACGGTGTGAAAAAAAAATCTCTAAATCAAAGTCGACCGTCATCGGAAAACTTTCTCCAGCCGTTGATATCGATCTGAAAGAATACAGTTGGCCTACTAACTAGCAGCTTTAGGTTTCACGAATTTAGCTGTTAAAGTAGGAAAATTCTCAACCATTTTATGTTTGCGGCACCCTTAGGAAGGAGATAAACTCGGGTCATCTTTTCTATAATTTGTTTTTACATTTTTAAAATTTTTAAAATTTTAAATTTAAAAAAAAAATTTCGTTATTGAATTCAAGTATCCATAGACCTTCAGAGGTGATTTTTGGATTTTTTAAAAATTTTATTTTTATCCATTTTTTTTTATAATAACATGCTAATTATTTTATACATTTTTGGAAAAATGTACAAAAAAATTTAGCTGTTACATAAAAATATTTTCGTGGTGGAAAACTGGAAAAAAAATGGATGAAAATTTGACATTTCTGCAATATATGATAGCTCTAAAACAAATATACAGTCGAATCCGGTTAATTGGAACACTGGTTAATCGGACCAGTCGCTTATTCGGACCAAAATGATCGCGTCCCGATGTGGTCCGATTAACCGGAATTGACTATATTACCATTTCATAAATTAGAGACTGAAGACAACTTTCTCTAGGCGATAGATCAGAAGATATTCTCTAGAGAATTATACTCTAATTATCTCAAAGTCTATATCAGTTAAAGAACTAAAGTCTATATCACTGATGCACACAAAAATCACTCAAAATTCCTTGTCACTTGCAATGCATACATATGTGAAAAAAACAAACTAATTAATCTGCAATCATGAGCATAGTCTATTCCTTTTATAAACATTTATATATATAGTATTTATTTATTTATTTATTTATATATTTATTCAAAATGCACACTACAGAAAATTCAATTTACAGTGTTGCATGAAGATACAACTTAAAACACACAGACAAAAGAAACCCCAAAACAAACATACAAAGCTACATAAACAATATATACATATACAATACACAAAACAATACATGAATTACGAACACAGAAGTTTACACAAACATTTAGCCTTAAAAACAGTAAAGGGCATATTAAAAATGGTTAAGGTCTTCTGACAGATGGTTAAATAATTTATAAAACTTGTACAAAGAGAAATTACCTATGTAATTAAATTTCCTGTATACATTTACAAATAAATGCCGCTCACGAAGACATCTGCTCGGCACAGGAAACTGAATGCAATTGTGAATTTCAACACAATCGATAATATTATTAATGACTTTATAAAAGAATAACATGCAGGAAAGATCACGCCTGGATTTTAAACTGGGATTATAAAAAAATTTTACGTAGTAAAGAGGGAGACAAATCCAGAGGACAATAGTAATTAGTTTTATAATATAAGTATCGCATAAATTTAGACTGTACCTGCTCTAAAATATTTTTTTTATTATTATAATGTGGATCCAAATAAGACTGCAGTATTCAAAATTTGAGCGGACCAAACTGAAATATAAAATTTTAAGCGCTTGTTGATTAGAAAAATCTCTAGTTTTACGTTTAAGAAAACCAAGCATTCTATAGGCCTTAGAAACAATACCAACCATATGGCGGGAGAAGTCGAGTCTTGTGTCAAAAGTAATACCCAAGTCAATTACAGAGTCAGAGCGAAAAAGTCGATGACCATTGATATGATATTGATAAATTAAAGGATGAAATTTACGGGTATAAGTAAGAATACTACGTTTTCGATTATTTAGATATAACCTATTGTTAATGCACCAAACACATAAATTATCAAGGTCGCTTTGCAAAAGGGCAGCATCAACATTTGAACGTATGGGTCGAAATAACTTCAGATCGTCAGCAAACAAAAGATAATCACTAAACTTTAATGCATCGCATAGATCATTAATGAATAAAATGAAAAGTAAGGGTCCCAAATTAGAACCTTGGGGAACACCTGACGTATTGGAAAACTCGGCAGAAACAGCACTGTTGTAATAAACATAAAGCATACGATTACTCAAGTACGAAAAAAACCAATCAACAAGATCGAGATGAAAACCGAAACTAGTTAACTTCCGCAGAAGAATACCGAAGTCAATAGAATCAAATGCCTTAGAGAAATCAGTATATACAACATCGAGTTGATAGCCACTTTCGAAGGAGGACATAATCTTATTTGTTAAGCAAAACAAATTAGTAAGCGTCGACCGTTTTGGAATAAATCCATCTTGAGCAGAGGGAATTAAATTTTTAACCTGGTGACAAAGCTTTTTATAAATGATAATTTCAAAAATTTTGGAAAAATGACTCAAAATTGCAATAGGTCGATAGTTTTTACAGTCACTTACATCACCCTTTTTAAAAACAGGAATGATTTTAGTTTGTTTCCAGACATCAGGAAAATTATTAGTTTTCAAAGAAGGATTAAATAAAATAACAAGAGGATAAATTAATAACTCAGCACAACCCTTCACAATAAAGGAAGGTACCTGATCAACCCCAACAGTTAAAGACGACTTCCACTCCCTAATTGCTAAAAGCACATCCTCACAAGTAACACTGACAATTTTCACTAAATCACACAGGCAGTTCACAAAGGCATCAGAATTTCTGTCATATTCAGTGCTGGGATTATACACAGAGCTAAAATAATCGGTAAAAACATTGGCAATATCGTTATCATCATCATAGCACACATTATCGTAAGACATTTTATTTGACGCAGGTTTGTCTTTTTTAAAATACGACCAAAACTTTTTAGGCTCAGAAACAAGATTGTTTTCCTTAATCCTTATGTATGCGGAGTAGTCCCTTTTGATGTTATTCTTCAGAAGTGTTCTCAACGATTTAAAATTCTCGAAGATGTTCGAATCTCCACTTTTTAATGCACGTTTACGGATCTCCACTTCTTAATGCAAGTGTTTATGGCAAATATGTTAATTTGAGTCAGTAACAACATCCGGCTATATGAACATGAGCTTTATTAAACAGGACAACTTGACCTAAAAATATACACCCACACAACGGACGATCACATATTTTAAGAACACAAACAATTATCACATATTTACAGGAACACACGATTACGTTGTAACATCAACTGTTTCGACATTTTACCACACCCTCACTGACTCGTCCGAGACACCGAGACTAGTCCGAGAGATGAAAGATTAATTATATCAAACACCTTATAAAATTTTATAAATATTTTTTTATATTTTATAAAGTGATATTATTATTATTTTTTAAATGCTCCTTGCGATCCAATTTTTAACTCCTCCCCATAATTTTGCATTTATGTTGCTTACTAGCTGAAAAACCGCACTTCGCTACGGAGTGCATTCAAATTGAATACAACGGTAAATCTAAGCAATTAATGCCAAATATATATATATATATTTATAATAAATACAACTTTCAATATATACAATTGATGTAGAAAAAAATATATATATTTATAAAAAATCGTAAGGTATATTTATTTTTTTGGATAATGTCCAATCGTCTGCCGCATGAGCAAGAAAAAAAATATTTTTTTGTCTATTTAGTTGTTATGCACGTGACGATAAATTTATTTAAAGTACCAGAAAAAGAAATAACGTGATCAACATTTAATAAATTAAATTCTGAAAATTAATCTTTAAAAATTCACCAAAAATCAGAAAATAGAGGTTAAGATTCGAAAAAGATTTCATTCTGAAGGAATTTTTAGGATCTTTCTCGTGATATAAATTTTATAGCCCTCAAATTATTATTTTAAATGCAAACTTTAAAGAATGTTACAAAAGCAGAATAAAAATTTAATTTAAAAAAATCTAAGAAGAATTTTTCAAAAATCTCTCTTAGTGCACCCCTACACCATAAGAAGAATGTCCATGCAAAATTTCAGCCCTTTAGGTCCAGCGGTTTGGTCTGTGCGTTGTATGTCAGTCAGTGAGTCAGTTACGGAACTGTTATATATATATAGATGAAGAACCTTTTGAACAGAGTTATGTACAGTAAAACCTCGTTTATCCGGATCATATTTGTAGACATTATTTCTATTTAATGTTCACTTTAGGTAATAATTTTTAACTATGATAGCAAGAACGTGACTACAAGTACGCCAAATATTCGCTCTTTAACTTGATTCAATGTACAGTTGCTGCATAGATTGTACAATAAATTATGGTAATAAAATGCTTTTTTTTTAATTTATGAAAGTTTTACTAGACTTACCAATTCTCTGAGGGGACTGCCTACATTCGGAGCACTTAAAAAAAAAAACTAGATTATTGATTAAGGGGGTCCAGGACACAAAATTGGTTCGAATTTTCGAAAAAAAATTTATTGCATAAAAATTTTTTTTGTTCTTTTACGCTTAAAAATGACGTTTAAATCATGTTTCTATCGTAATTATAACAGGATAAATTATTATTTTTTTTTTGCAACATTCTGTTGTTTAAACCTGTAATTGAGTTTTTCTGAATGATGGGTTTTTTCCCCATTTCTCGTCTTTAAATTGTTATAAGTCAAGAACCGTTAAAGATATATGGTTGAAACTTGGAACATGTCTTTTTCAATTATTTTACTTTAATTTTAATTCAGAAAATTTGAAAAAAATATTTACTTTTGAAGATATGATTTTTTAAAAATAAGTTACATAATTTTTTTTGTAATTTTTAATCTAAATATTTTTAATTTCTTTCAAAATTTATATTTAAAAAAATGCTGAATCAAAATTAAAACTTATGTATTTCTATTTAATTAAAAGAAAAAACTTTGAAATTCGACAAATAATATTTCGAGTGATAAAGATTTTAAATTACCCCACTTTTATTAAAAATTTTAAATTTAAAAATTTTTTTAAAACTTTTTGAGAAATTTTGTGATGGGATTTTGTTTACAAATTATATGGTTGACCATCACAAAAAAATTCAAAATTTTAACTCAATAAATAAAAAAAATATTTTAAATGTGTCCAGGACCCCCTTAAATACATGTATTTTTATTTAATATGTTATATGAAATGATGGAAATAGAAATAATTTTTCCTAAATTTGCATGCAGTTTCAAGAAATAGGCAAATTTGTATAAAAATTAAGCTAAATTTAACACTTATCCTAGAAGCTCTACACTCAGTTCAAATGAATATATTTCGATTTCCTTGATACTGTATGCTACTATTACACTTACCCGTGAAAGGAACTAAAAGTTTTGTGATATTACTGAAATTCACTGAAATATGCCAAATTTCGTATCACAATTCAGAATTATTCCAAAAAAAAATCTTGTTTTTTTTAGTACAAATACCTGTAAAATGATCAAATCTATACATAGAGATTAGAACGCAGTTTTAAGTATAGTACTAAATGTAAAAAACATTGCAGAAAAATTTCATTAAAATATTTTTAATACTTTTTGATTTATGAAATTTATCGCAGAAGCAAAACTCTGAAAACTCAGTTTTTCACAAAACGCATTTAAAGTATATATACATATTATATACACACATATATATATATACACATACATACACATACATACACAAATACATATATATATATATTAAGGTACTGAAGAAGTGTTCAAGGTAGTAAGTAAACTTTAGGCATAGTAAAACTCCTACGTAAAACAAAATTTAGTTCTTTATTCTTTTTTCCATAATATTTTCTTTTTTATTCTTTTTTTGGTAGGGACTGAGTTATAAGAAATAATGTCAATGCAGTAGCATTTAGTTTGATACGCCTCTACATTAAAGAGGCGCATCTGTCGACATTCCAGATTTCTTTTCACCCCACGTTTAGACACTTTGACTTTTTAGGATTTTACTAGTCAATTTTTAACAGAAACACATTTTTTATTTCTGTGTAAAAGGTTGGTTTCTTTGGGTTAACTGGCGCAAAATCCAAATAGGACAAGATGCTACATTTTGTATAAATGGAATGAAGGTAGATGTTTAAATACATGAGTTAAGTTTCAAAATTGAAAAATTTACAGCCTTTAATTTTTCATTCATTATCACCAATCGCTGTAAAATTAAAATCACTTTTTGAAATTTTTAAATTGAAATTTATAAAATTTATTTAGAAAAAAAATGCGCAATGCAGGGAGAGATTTTCTTTATACTTACGCCAAAAATAAAATTTATAAATAAATGCGCATTTTATAATCAGTTAGACAGAAAAAAATTCATCTTAATGTAGGAAATAAAGACCACCCATATAAACAGATGTGCAGGCCTCAGATTAACATTTTTAAAGTGTCTGGCAATATTTTGCTTTGTATCAAAACGCCGAAACTGCTTGAGAAAATTACAACTGAGTTTCAAGTTTTCGGAGCATGCAAGGAACTGATTAGCATTAAACTTAATTCCTCTTCTCTTTAGAATGAAAAGTTTTTTATGGAAATTTTTTGTTGAGTGTTTTGTAATAATGTTTGTTCTTCGATTTATTGTTTATTTTCATAAACCACAACACTCTAAATATTCATCCAAGAAGCTAAATATTGTAAGATCTGCCTTAATACAGGTAGTACACATGAAATACTACACACACACACACACACACACACACACACATATATATATATATATATATATATATATATATATATATATATATATATATATATATATATACAAGGTGCGCCCATAAGGTAACCGGACAATTTTTTATAAATTAAAAAAATATTACTCACCTTCAAATAAATTTATCTCCTTCAAAATAATCGCCAAAGGAGTCTATACAATTTTTCCAACGTTTCTCCAAGTCATCGAAACACTGTTTATAGGCGTTGGAACTAACCGTTCGCAAAATACGCGTAACATTTCATTTAATATCCGAGACGTTTTAGAATCTCTGTCCTTTCGTGGCCATTATAAGCTTCGGAAAAAGGAAAAAAATCAGCTGGTGATAAGTCGGGGGAATAGGGTGGGTGATTTATCACTGTAATTGAATGCTTAGCAAGATATTGTTGTACAGAAATTGCTGTATGGGGCCTAGCATTATCGCATGATAGAAACCATTGCCCACAGTCAAACAGTTCCTTCCTAAATCGCCTTATACTGTTTCTTAATCAAAAAAGCACCTCCTTGTAAAAATACTGATTAATTGTTTGGTTTTCAGGAACAAATTCGTGGTGAATAAATCCTTTGTAATAAAAAAATGCAAAATCCATGAAAGGACAGCGATTTGAAAACGTATCGGATATTAAAGTAAATATTACGCGTATGTTGCGAACGGTTAGTTCCGACGCCTATAAATAGTGTTTCGATGACTTGGAGAAACGTTGGAAAAATTGTATAGACTCCTTTGGCGATTATTTTGAAGGAGATAAATTTATTTGAAGGTGAGTCATATTTTTCTTATTTATAAAAAAAATTGTACGGTTACTTTATGGGCGCACCTTGTATATGCACATATATATATATACATACATATATATATATATATATATATATATATATATATATATATATATATATATATACACATACATATATATATATATACACATACATATATACACATATACATATATACACTGCTTGACAATTGCTAAGGAACAACTGGTTTTTTCAAACTAGCGTTCCCGACAGCAGACTAATCACAGTAAAATGAAATACAGAGGGCGTAATAGCGCAGGACCTGTTATCTGTATAAAAGGCAGTGCACGAAAACTCCTTATTCTTTCAGAAGTTCATGCAGTTAGGTGTTTGACGAAAATAGTGCCGTACGTTGTTGGAAGTTATTTCTGTGAAAATCAGTGTGGTGGGGCTATAATTAAGTGCAAAATGTCTGCAAGACAACATTTGAGTGCGTACGATGGTGGACTAGCCGTTGGACGGCTCGAAGCGGGACAAAGTGTCACTACTGTGGCCAGTGAGTGGCAAAAAGTGTCATATCGCGATTTAAAAAGGGCCGCTGAAGGTGGAAATGCTATGCGAAAGCATGCCAGTGGACGTGGAAGGAACACCACACCTCAAGAGAATCGATATGTATCCCTAGTGGCGAAATGGAAAAGCCATCTCACTTCTAGTCAGATAGCTGCAGACCTTGCAACCGCTACCGGTACAAATGTATCATTGTACCGGTACAATGTATCACCTTTCTAGGCGATTAAATCAGGTTGGTTTGTATGCACGGAAGACTGTTCAATGCATCCCACTTCAACCACGCCATCGCCGAGAAAGATGACGTTGGTGTAAGGCACATATTGGTTGGGGTTAGCAACAGTGGTCCAGAGTGATGTTCTCTGACGAATCCCGTTTCACTGTGACAAGTGATTCTGGTCACCAGTTAGTGTGGAGAGAGAGGGGAACACGTCATGCACCACATAATGTTCAGGAACGTCATCGGTATGGCCAAGGCGTGATGGTGTGGGCAGGCATTATGCACAATGGTAAAACACCGCTTCACATCTGTCAGAGAGGTACCGTTACATCGCAGAAGTATTGCAGAGAGATTATTCTGGATCATGTTCGTCTTTTTAGGGGTGTGGTAGGTCCAGATGTTCTGATTATGGAAGACAATGTGCGCCCACACAGGACCGCTAAAGTATCGGACGCACTAGAAAGTGAAAATATTGAACGTATGACATGGATTGCTTACTCTCCTGACCTAAATCTTATAGACCATGCCCGGGATGCTCTTGGCAGACGTGTTTCTCAAAGAACTTGCCCTCCCCGAACCATGCAAGACCTGAAAATCGCCTTGAGAGAGGAGTGGGACAATATCCCCCAAGGACTCCCCAATACTTTAGTAGACAGTATGAAAAACAGATCCAAAATGTGAACTAGTGCCCGAGGAGGTCACACACCTTACTAAGGTACTCATAACTGTTTCATTCTGGCAGGAAGACCCATTTTTCGGGGCTGTTCGGAAATGCTCAAAAAAGCATCTTTTTTGTTTTTCGTTTGCTTCTTTTTCCATGTGGCGTAATCTGTACTATTTTGCATAATAAATAATTCACAGTATCTCTACTAAATATGTACGAAGTTTCATTTCTACAATCAATGTATATTATGAAATATTCCGAAAATGTGACTGTTCCTTAGCAATTGTCAAGCAGTGTATATATACATATATACACACATATATATACATATACTAGCTGAAATCCCGCATTTCGCTACGGAGTACATTCAAAGTAAATACAACGGTCAATGTATGCAATTAATGAAAAAATAAATAAATAAATATATATATATATGTATATATATATATTATATAATAATTATAATAATAATAAATACGACGATCAATGTATACAATTGATGTAATATATATATATATATATATATATTTATAAGAAAATCGTAAGGAATATTTTTATATACAAAATAATGTAGAAGAAAATATTCAAATTAAATCTAATATAAAGAATACTAAAGAATATAGTACAGTTAATATAGTACAGTTTGTAGAATATTTCTTTTACTGTATTTTAAAATTTTTTTGGATAATATCCAATCGTCTGCCGTATTATCAAGAAAAAAAAAGTATATTTTTTGTCTATTTAATTGTTATGCACGTGACGATAAATTTATTTAAAGTACCAGAAAAAGAAATCACGTAATCAGCATTTAATAAATTAAATTCTAAAAAAGAATCTTTAAAAATTCACCAAAAATCAGGAAATGGAGGTAAATATACGAAAAAGATTTCCTTTTAAAGGAATTTTTATGATCTTTCTCATGATATAAATTTTATAACCCTCAAATTATTATTTTAAATGCAAACTATAAAAAGTAAAAAAAAAACAGCTTAAAAATTTAATTTTAAAAAATCTAAGAAGAATTTTCAAAAATCTTTCTTAGTGCACCCCTACACCATAAGAAGAATCGCCAAACAAATTTTCAGCCCTTTAGGTCCAGTGGTTTGGTCTGTGCGTTGTATGTCAGTCAGTCAGTGAGTCAGTTACGGAGCTATTTTATATATATAGATATTTATATATACATATACACACACACATATACATATATAATATGGGGCTGGGGTGTTGTTAGACTACAAAATAAATATTAACTACCATAAAGTTGTATAGTAGTTATTTTCCAGAGTGGAACCCTCTCAACAAAATTAAAATTGTAACACCTAAAACAAATTATTTAGGCGTTCATTTCTCCCTGAGCCACCCAAATCACGGCCTAAAGCTGCATTCAGACTACGCTGACGTGACGTGTTGACACGCGCTGACGATAACGTCAGCTGACGTGTGAACTCGTCAGCGTCAGGCGGTGTGTGCACACCACGCTTACGTGTCGCGACGAATTCACGTCAGTTGTTGTTTTGTCCTCGTGGAGGTGGCTCTCTATATATAAAACATTTCCGTAACTGACTGTCTGACTGACATACAACGCACAGACCAAACCACTGGACCTAAAGGGCTGAAATTTTGCATGGCGATTCTTCTAATAGTGTAGGGGTGCACTAAGAAAGATTTTTGAAAAATTCGTCTTAGATTTTTTTAAATTAAATTTTTAATGTGTTTTTGTAACTTTATTTAAGTTTGCATTTAAAATAATAATCTGAGGGTTATAAAATTTATATCACGAGAAAGATCCTAAAAATTCCTTTAAAATGGAATCTTTTTCGAATCTTTACCTTCCTTTTCTGATTTTTGCAAATTTTTAAAGATTAATTTTTAGAATTTAATTTATTAAACGCTGATCACGTGATTTCTTTTACTGTTACTTTAAATAAATTTATCGTCACTTGCATAACAACTAAATAGACAAAAATATTTTTATTTTCTTGCTAATGCGGCAGACGATCGGACATTATCCAAAAAAATATTAAAATACAGTAAAAGATATGATCTTCAAACTGTACTATATTAACTGTTCTATATTCTAAAGTATGTTCTATTAGCTTTAATTTGAATATTTTCTTCTACATTATTTTGTCTGTAAAAATATCCGTTATGATTTTTTTATAAATGTATATATATATATATATTTACATCAATTGCATACATTGATCGTTGTTTTTATTACACACACACACACACATATATATATATATATATATATATATTGGCATTAATTGCATACATTGACCGTTGTATTTAATTTGAATGCAATCCGTAGCGAAGTACGGGTTTTCAGCTAGTACAATTATAAAGGAATACATTACATAGTTTTACTGGCAATGGTGGATGCTAATTATAAATTCACGATGATCGGTGTTGGAGCTTATGGAAGGAGCAGTGATGGTGGGACATTTGAGACATCATAATTTGGCAAAAATTTAACAACAAACCAATTTTACCCCCCCCCCCCACAAGATGCTCAGCTGACATCGTCAAGTGATTTTATCCCTATGTCATTGTCGTTGATGAGACTTTACTACTAAAAACATACTTGATGCTTCCCTATAGCAATAATTCCATAAAGAGGATCAAGAAAAAATTTATAACTACAGGCATTCTTCAAGAGCACGACGCATAGTAGAAAATGCTTATTAGCAGGAAGGTGGAGAGTAGGGTTTCTCTCCCGGGATTTCTCGTTCTCGATTCCCGGGAAATTCACTAAAATATCTATTCCCGATTTCCCGGGTGAAAATAATCGATTCCCGGGATTATTTTAGGTACAGATGTAGTACTGTATACGCAACGGACACCAAGGGGCGATTTTTCGCCAAATCTGGTAGTTGTTTGGCGATTTTTGTTTTTTCTGGCAACCCTATTGGGTTTGGCGGCTACGATTTTACGCCAAATACGAAATCACGCCAAATTGCGAGCGATTTGAAAGAGTATTTTCGACTTTTTGTCCCCAAAATTTGGACACGACTCAATGATAATTCAATTAATGCGCTAGTTTGTCTCAGAACGTATTTTAAGAACTCTTCTAATAAATAACTTGCCTTTGTTCTATTAGTAATTAAGTCTTTTGTTTTATTTAAAAATGAAATGATTTTTTTTTTATTTTTTTTTTATTTAACAAATTTTTTAAATAATAAATATTAGAAACCCGAGTTTCCCGGTAATCTCTTTAAAATGTTCTAGTTTCCCGGGATCCATTTTTTGCCGGGAAATGAGAAAACCTAGTGGAGAGTGTTTCTGAAACCCATAGAAACTCAACCGGAAACTTGTGATTATATAATTTCAGCAGCATGCTGTCTACATAACATGCTCAGAGGTTGTAAAAGAATCGCACCTTTTGAACAGCAAATGCAAGTAAGAGAGGAAGAAATAAGAAGTTTTCGAAATGTGGAAGCGATTCGTGGAAATTATGTTCGTGAAGCTGGACTGGCGAGGGAGAAGTTAAAAAAATACTTCATTTCTCCGGAAGGGGCTGCAAGCTTTTCATGGCAATGGGAGAGCATTCATAAAGGCAGAATGGCCCATTAATATTTTTGTAAACATTTTCTATTACTATTTTTTATAAACAAATTTATCATTTTTGTTGCTATAATTTTGAGTTATAAAAGAATGTAAATAAATAACCTGTAGTGAAAAAATTTTCTGCCTAGTATTCAAATCATTCAAATACTAAATAAGTAGGTAATTTTTTGGTCGAAGAACGTCGTCTGCCTATAATCTTTAATTGCAATTACGATCAATCAAAATGATATATAAATTTATAAATATACATAAGCTAAGCTCATATAAATTATTTTTGCTATTTAAAAGATTTAAAAACCAGAGGGGACGAACACCTGTTTACATTGTATTGTTGCACACTCCCTTTGTTTACATTTGACAAGATCGGTAGTCAACTGTTGCCACGAATTCATAAAAAAAAACGAAATTTTTGGTACGAAAAATGTAAATGAAATACCAAATTTATAAATGTAAATAATATAATCACATATAAATTATTTTTGCTATATAAAAGATGGAAATCGAAAACAGTGGGGACGAACACCTGCTTATATTGTTAAATCACCCCTTTGTTTACATTTTACAAGATCAGTAACCAACTTTGCCGCCAGTTATTAAAGAAACCAAATTTTATGCTACGGCAATTTTAAGGAAACAATGATTTTATTAACATTTTTTTAAAGTGTTTGAAATATTGGTTAAATCAATCAAACGGCCAAAGTTTGCAATAAATTAGTAATTAAATGTAAATATTACCTGATATTTCCAGGATTCTTCCAATCTCTTCCCATGCTTCATTGCCTGCATATTTATTTCTGTAATCTTTGTTGTAATGGTCGAATAAAACAGGGTGTTTCTTCACATGCTCGACGAGCTGTTCTTCTATATTCATAGCTGACGGCCTGACGCCTGCTGACGAGATCTGGGAATTTATATTTGGAGGTGTTTTCTCACGTCACGACATGACACCACACGTCAGCGTAGTATGCACACTCTTTTTTAAAATAGTGGTTTAATTTTTTTTTCGTAACACGTCAACTGAGCGTAGTGTGAGTGCACCTTAAGGTTGAAAAACATCTTATCCCTTTAAAATACCCATCGCTTCTTTTTAAAGCTACGCGTGTGATATAATAAAAATGACGTCAGTGGCGTAGCGAGCATAACAGGCGCCCGAGGCACGATAACTTTGTGGCGCCCCCCCATAAAACATATAGTAATATAATATATATACCTTATATTGGCGCCCCACCCCCCTCGAAAAACATATAATAATATAATATATAGACCTTATATTGGCACCCCCCCCGAAAAACATATAGTAATATAATATATAGACCTTATATTGGCGCCCCCCCCCCACGAAAACATATATTAATATAATATATAGACCTTATATTGGCGCCCCTCTGCAAGTGGCGCCCGGGGCATGATAGACCCCCTTGCCCCCCCCCCTCGCTACGCCACTGAATGACGTAGTCAAAATGCGCCGATACAGATCAATGTGTTTCCACTTAAATGCCAGCGGTAAACACGCTTTGGAGTGGAGATCACAAAGGTTTATCTGCTCACGGCCTTCATAGACTGCCCACACGGGCAAACAGAGTTCCAATCATAAAATTATTTAAAGACAGATAGATAGTCATAAAATTAGAATGGATATAGTACAAATGGGTAACTTACAGTAACACCATGAACGTTAAATAAGACGGGGACAATGTATCATCTTTATTTCAATACACTGACGGAGTATGATATATATTAGCTAAATTATATATATTATATAACTGAAAGATTCTGTCACAAAGAAGTGGTAGAAAAAGCTACTTCCAGCTATGGAATTATTTGCTAAAGAAGCTAGACGTGATGCAAGTTAATAATCTGCAGTAGAAAGTATAAATTGATATAATCAGCTGAAAACTATGATTAATAAAAAACTATGATTTAAAAAGAGAGAAGAAAAAAATTGTTAGTAACGTAGACAAATTATTTTCAACAAACTAGCGTATTCTAATTGATAGTCGTATAACATGGAATCATAAAATACATGTACTTCCAAAAAAAGAAAAACAAAATTTCCTTAGAACTAACTTTAGGTCATTTATGGTATATAATTATGTCTTTATACAAAACATATTGTTAACACTAAAAAAAAAAAACAATATTTGCCGTTACATATTTCGCAGGACACTATCATAAATCCCATGCCTCAGATCATCTGTTAGTGGGGAGAACTTAAGATTGGGAATTAGTGTAGTGCTGCCATCTATGAAGGAACGGAAAGACTATTGTCATAGGCACTTGCGATCAAAAGATTTCTTTTTCCTTTTTTTATGTGCTAAAAATTTTGCTTGTATCTAAGTAAAAGCTTCCTTTTTCAAACCCTTATTATGTGCTATAAAAGATTTTTTTTTGTTTCTGTATCAAGTATTACCTTACTAAATAGAAAAATATGTTTATAGAAGTGAATTTTTATTCATTAAAATATTTAACTAAAAAAAAGCTTTTATTGCCAGAAAATAATTTTTTTAATAAAATGAAAAATCTGAAGTATTTTCTTTAAAAAATAACGCGAGTGACGTAAGCAACTACAAAGCCTGATATGCAGTGGTGTCGTATTTAAGAATTAAAACAAGGCTTAAAAATTCGAATAGGATATTCTTGTTGCTCTAATATAATTGACCTATCCCGTTTTGCAGGCTGAGAGGGGATAATACGCAAATTTACAAAGAAAGAGAATTATTAAAAGGGTTATATAAATGCTAATATATCTATCATAAAACTGTTTTTAGTTTTAAGAATAGCTTTATATTTTAAAACAATTTTCAGTTTTAAATTCGCCCACTATGTTGTATTGACAAAATGAGTATGAATACTTACTTCACTACACTTCATGCACACATTACGGAGTTAAATTCAATTTATAATACTCAAGATTACCCTTTTGGGATTTTTCTAGTTTGTTTTGTTATCACAATGCCTGTTGGTTGATTAATTCTGTTACATTTCCTTTTAGTTGATGGTGATGTTATTTTTTTGTTCTTTTTATAATGAGTTGTGTGTAATTGAATTTATAAAACGAATTTTAAGTAAATCGACCTAAATATAGAGATCAGGTGAAGATAACACCGATATGACCAGCATGTATGCATCAATACTATATCTCAATTTTTTACTATTTTGGACAAATCACTTGAAAACAAACGTTCCAATGCTTTAAAAAGGTTTAAAATATGCTCTCTCTTACAATTTGAATGATGAAAGGGATGTAAATATACTCATTTCTAAGATATTTCTATTATCTGACGCAAGTTGTAGTGGGATATCAAAAAATCTGGTCATAAGCAGTCATTCACTTGATTTTTAATTAATCAACGCTGAAATTTATAATCTATATATATAAAACAGTTCCGTAACTGACTCATTCATTCACTGACTGACATACAACGCACAGACCAAACCGCTGGACCTAAAGGGCTGAAATTTTGCATGGCGATTCTTCTAATAGTGTAGGGGTGCACTAAGAAAGATTTTTCAGAAATTCTGCTTAGATTTTTTAAAATTAAATTTTTAAGCTTATTTTAAAACTTTTTTTACGTTTGCATTTAAAATAATACATTGAGGGTTATAAAATTTATATCACGAGAAAGATCATAAAAATTCCTTCAAAATGAAATTTTTTTCGAATTTTTACCTCCATTTCCTGATTTTTGGTGAATTTTTAAAGATTAATTTTTAGAATTTAATTTATTAAATGCTGATCACGTGATTTCTTTTTCTGGTACTTTCAATAAATTTATCGTCACGTGCGTAACAACTAAATAGACAAAAAAAAATATTTTTTTCTCTTTCTAATGCAGCAGACGATTGGATATTATCCAAAAAAAATGCATATCCCTTACGATTTTTTTATAAATATATATATATATAGATAGATAGATATATATTTTACATCAATTGTATACATTGATCATCGCATTTATTATAAATATATATATTTATTTTTTGACATAAATTGCATACGTTGACCGTTGTATTTAATTTGAATGTACTCCGTAGCGAAGCGCGGGTTTTCATCTAGTCCGGTATATATTTCAGATTACGAGGAATATTATCAGGTATTTCTCTTTCCTACTCTAGATTTTAACCCGAACATAATAGAAGAAAGAAAATATTTCCGTTGTTTATTATGTAAACATTTGTATTACAAAGCTGTAATTCTATGGAACGTTTCGCAGAAAAGACATTGCTGAGAAAAAATATATACAGTGATTTTCGCTTGTAAGAATCACGTTTGTTACTACTGTTTTTGATTCTTATAAGCGGTTGATTCTTATAGCCGAAATTTAGGATATTGGACAGGCACACATACACCTATATATACATATATTAGATAATTTACCATAACATACGCTTTAATTTACGTTAATTATCTTTTATTAAATTATTTTTTATCATTTTAAAAATACAACTTAATTTCTAGACCTATACACATGATTCTAGTAAGAGAAGAAAATAATCCATTATTTGTTACCACATACAATCTTAATAGTTTTAACATTTCAACTACAGGAAGAAAGCAAGAAAAAGTTTTCTATGGTAGTTTGACGTAATGAAGTTTTCAGGAGGTTGTTTATACGTCTTTCAGTACTGCTAGTCCCAGACGAAGATTCACCTTCTAGCTTACGTTTCACGGTTTGATAACGTGCTGAATCTACTAATGTCACGTTTGCCTAAGTGATAGTGGACATTTCGCCGAAGATTTATGTGTTTCAGGGTCCAGGAAGCCGCAACCAGGATATGGGAGGTGGGAAAAAAGGGTCCCTATTTTTATTTGTCAGTGCAGAAAAGTGAAATCGGACCCGGGCGGGTAAAGATGCCCATGGGTCAAGCTAATAGGACAGTGTTGTACTAAAGCGTTTAAGGGGAAACTATTCTGTTGTGTCTAACAAAGAAAGGGATGAATTTTACGACTATATTCCTTCCCATCTTATCAATCTTTCTTTCCAAAAAAAAGAAAAATAAAAGAAAGAACTTCAAGTTTTTTGAGGGTTTAAGTGGCTTTTTTTGAAAAATGAAAGGAAAGCGAAGAGTGTAAATTGATTCTTAAAACTGGTGGATTGATTCTTTAAAGCGAAAATTTTACCATGGAAATAATACATTTGTATTTGTTTTCGCGATATTGATTCTTATAAACGGTTGATTCTTATAACCACTGATCACTATAAGCGGTGGTTACTGTATATATATATATATATATATATATATATATATATATATATATATATATATATATAACAGTTCCTTGACTGACTGACTGACAGATAACGTACACACCAAACCGCTGGACCTAAAGGGCTGAAATTTTGCATGGCGATTCTTCTTATAGTGTAGGGGTGCACTAAGAAAAAAATTTCTTTGATTTTTTTATTAAATTTTTAAGCTGTTACTTTTTTTAAGTTTGCAATTAAAATAATAATCTGAGGTTTATAAAATTTATATCATAAGAAAAATCATAAAAATTCGTTTAAAATTAAATCTTTTTTAAATCTTTGCCTCCATTTTCTGATTTCCGGAGAATTTTAAAAGATTCATTTTTAGAATTTAATTTATTAAATGCTGACAACGAGATTCCTTTTCTTTTCGTGATACATTAAACTAATTTTGCGTCACATGCAAAACAGCGAAATAAATTGACAAAAAAATATTAAAATACAGTAAAAGATAAAATTTAACCTCTAGACTAATTGAGATGGAACGTGTTTAAGAATTTAATTGAAATTAGTATGTATTATGGATATTAAATGAAACCTATATATAAAACAGTTCCGTGACTGACTGACAGACCTCGCACAGACCAAATCGCTGGACCTAAAGGGCTGAAATTTTGAAAGTGTATTCTTATAATGACATGGATAGCCGCTATGAAATGATTGTTTGAAATTCCCTCCGTAAGGGGGAGGGGGTAAACTGGGACACTCCAATACATTTGTGTGGAAAATCGTATACTCTGCGACTATTCTCGGCGTGCGTATCTTTGTGCGCATCTCCGTCAAAAATTGGTTGAGGAAATTTTGGCTATTGACGTTGAAAATGTTCCTCAAACTGTACTATATTTTTTAATATGTTGTATTATATTTTATTTGAATATTTTCTTCTACATTATTTTGTCTATAAAAATATCCGTTACGATTTTCATTGTAATCATTCTAGAATGTACTCCGTAGCGAAGCACGGGTATGCAGCTAATATATATATATATAACATTCTAATTTTTCCACACTCTTAAACTTCTGTTATATAGTTTTTAGTATTATATGCGCTTAGAAAATGAGTCGTCATTCAAATAGAATATTCAAATAGCTTACAACGGAAGCAAATAATTCGAATTAGGAAAATATCTATATATTTAAGTTGCTAAGCCGACTTTTTGGGCAGTCCGTGAGAGAAAACTACTGAATCCATTTACTTCATTTTGGTCTTAAACGAAAGATTGCAGTCTGTAGATTTGTCAAATTTGGTTTTTGTAACCGCAATTTCTATTAATGAGCGATAATTTACAATTGAAAATTTATTTCTGCGCATGCCCAGTGGCATGTTTAAATCTGGCTTTAGAAACTCGATGTTTCCGTGCATGCTCAATGACACGTTTTAATGATAAACACGTTTACTCCGATGATCTCTCTAGATCTCTCTCTGCCATTTTTATTTTTATGATAGTTATATTTGTGAAATATAAGATTAAACCTGATGGAAATTGTTTATTTCATGCTGTTTAATTAGCGATAACTTACAATTAAAAATTTGCTTTCTGCGCATGCTCAGTAACATTTTAAAATCTGGCTTTAGATACTCACTAAGGACGAGCCCGCTGAAACACATTAATTTGTTTCTGCGCATTATTATGATTTTCAACATCTGGCAAATGATGAGTATAATTTGTGTATTAGTACATTTATTTACTATCTAGCCGTCATATTTTGACGGGTACCAACTAGTATAAAGTAAACTTTGCATTATATAATTAATAATTCCTCTCCTTATAACACGCTCACTTTTCTTGCTACTTTAATTTGTAGTCTTCTTATGAGATTTTATCGAAAATGCTGAAAACATAGTCATGTTCGAACTCAAAGTTTAATGAAATTACAAAATGCCGTTTTCAATTCGTATTTGATTAAAACATTTTGAGTTATGCACTGTGCAAAAATGAAAGCATTTATTTGAGAATGAATATTTTTATTACATATTTAGAAAATGGATATCAGTCTAAGTGACGAAATGTCTTAAATCCCCATTAAACAGAAAATGTACACATAGGAATAAAATGGTCATTACAATATATTTACAATACACTTATCTTTAATTTAGAACCAAAATATTGGTTAAAAGTTTTGATTAGATATTTAAATACTCATAAATTGTAAAAATATCACATCTTAAAACGCACTTGAGTTCCTGGGTAGATGGATTCCTTTCCCTTAGGCCGAGCGCAAGTTGAGACGCAGCTGGGTGAGGTGGGGTGGGGTGACTCACCGTGAGATTCTGTGAAACAAAGAAGTGAATACTACACCGGATGTTGGAACGCAGGGTCCGGTGACACAGCTTGAGAGCGCCCGTGAGCTGCGGAGGTTTGTGGTCGTGCCGCAGATTGTCACTAGTGACTACGACCTGCGAGTGAAAATTTGTGCTGAAATCGAAGTCTACGATGGAAGAGCAATTAATTGAGGCAGTTCGAGGGAGAAAAATATTATACGACACGTCACATGCTGACTATTTAAAAGTCAAATTAAAATTGCTGCTTTGGGAAGAAATAGCCCAAGAAATTGGAATAAAATGTGTTAAGTTTTTATAATTTTTTAATTAATTAAGATAAATTTATTTGAAGGGTACATGGGAAAACGGTTGTTTTTTTCAATCAAAAGTGTTTCTTGAATTAGTTTACTTACAATGTATTCAATTTATTTTCGCGTAAATTTATTTTGTTTGGACTATTGCCGATTTCCGCTGCACCCTTCATTTGTTTTAGATAACATTTTATGTACAGCAGATTTTCGGCGAAAACAAAACTGCTTTGTAGGTATATTTGTATATTTTCTATACAGATGTGTGCCATTTTGTCGGAATGATTTTATTTACGAGGAACTACCAATTAGTTACGTTCCCCTTTAACATGCTTTTCCGTTCGGAGGTAGGTATTAAAATTTTTCCGAAATAAACTTAGTATCTAACCAGAATTTGAAAAGTAACTTTAATTTAAATATAAATGATTGAGAAAAGAAAAGGTGTTACAACATTAAAAAATAAGCTTAAAAGTATTATATTTATTAAAAATTATAAATGTATTATGCTTTAAAGATTAATTTTTTATATTCTAATTACAATACATTCTCAGTACTTTCCATTTAACACGCAATCTCTCTGCCAAGGAACTGAACCTCCGGGTGAATTAAAGTACTCCGTGAACTTTTTGCGAATCCAAAACGCTTGAGATCCACTTCGTGCATTGGTTTGATGCAGTGGACGTAATTGGAACTGTGGCAAATCCTGTTCGGGGATATCACCTCCAGTTTGCACTACTGCAGAATTTTTCAAATAGTTGTGCAGTACGCAAGATGCTTTTACAATTTTCACAACAGTGCTTACTTTACATTCAAAAGGTGAACGAAAAACACGAAAACGCCTTTCTTTTCTTCAGATAATTGCTTTTTGGAAGCTTTTCACGAAGTAATGTTAAAATTACTTGGTCTTCGAGTTCATCGGAATCAGATTCCGAACTTAGTAATGATTGTATATACATTGCCATCGCGCACATTTTGTTAAACACCCTCACTGGCACGCAGCTGAGACGGAACTGCCTCCCAACTTTCGCTCTCCCTGCGCGCAGTTGATTGAATCCTGCTTCCCTGTTTCACCCAGCGTCGCCTCACCTCACCAAGCTGCGTCTCAACTTGCGCCCGGCCTTAGTGTTAACCGAAGGAGAAAAGTGTTGCAATAATTGTCGATTTGGTTTAAGTAATTTTTTTTCTAGTACTGCGTAATACAGACAGAATTTTTTTATTCGGCTTTCTTTTTCATTTTATAAATTCTGTCCACCAAAGGAAATGATGCGTGTTTCAAACACGGTATACCTCACTTTTTCTCCGAATAACTCAAATTTTAAAATATAATTTGGCTTTCGTTTAGAGATTGGAAAACAAATCCGAGTCAAATATTTCCTCCTCTATTACGAAATACAATTTTTTTTAAAGAGAAAACTTAAATTCAAGTCAACCATCAATGGAAAAAAATTCCTCCATAGGTTAATACCGAGCTGAGCGAATCCAATAAGGCTACACTGTAAAAATTCTCCATAGGTTAACACTATGCTGAGGGAATCCAGTAGGGCTACACTTTAAAAATTCCCCATAGGTCAAGAGTGATGGGAACATTATGTTTCTAAAGACTTGCAACACCTTCGTATTTGTACGTATGTCATTTTTACACGTTTGTTGGGGGCGTGGCGGCCCAGTTGGCAAGAGCAGCGGGCTAGTTATCTGAACGTCCCTGGTTCGATGCTCGTCGCTGCAAATCTACCGCCGTGTTCACTAATGGTGGTCGGGGCACGTATAATAGGCCGTGACTACAATGTCTTTTCAAGTTCTCAAAGTTACCTCTGGAGTTGCGGGGTCAAGTGTTCCGGTCTCGTCACTTGACACGGTTAAAAATACGGGACCGATATTCTTTGAGGTCAAGTCAGATTTCAGCCCTAGTAGTAACTCGCCTTAAAATGAAGCTGTTCACTACCCTTCGCCAAGGACCTGGGATTTAAGGACTTAGGTCCTTTGGACTTGGTGT